>JAEIFJ010001507.1:0-259698 GCA_018903435.1 Leucophenga varia | reverse complement strand
TCTAACCTATGTGTTAAAGACAAATAACTGTAATCTCTGAATATTTTTCATGCTCATTTTTTTCTCTTTTATTCTTTATCATTTTTACTCATTCTGAGAGTAACTTTGAGTTCTAGAAGTGCACCTTTATTTTGTTTTGCTATTTTCTTGGAAGTTCGACAAAAATGCATGCATTTTTTGGCGACAGCCGTTTAGCACATTTTTGCTTTAGGCTGATTAAAACTATTATTTATTTATTGTGATGAATTATCAATAAAATAAAAAAGTAATGGGAAAAGCAAAACCGTTGAATGAGTCTGAAAAAGGCAAAATAAAGGCTTACAGGGAGTGCGGTCACTCGATACTTCAAATATCAAAAAAAAAAAAAACTAAACGCAGCCGTAAAAGTTATTACCGCATACTTAAACAATGACGAAACCTATAGAAAAAATATGAAAGGTCGGCTTTTTTTTATACCCGTCACATATAGTGTGAACGGGTATTATCATTTTGTCCGAAAGTTTGCAACGCATGGAAGGAGACATCGGAGACCCTATAAAGTATATATATTCTTGGTCAGCTCGATGAGACGAATCGATTTAGCCATGTCCGTCTGTCTGTTGCGATGGCTGTTACTCGAAAAGTTTTAAAGATATTGACCTGAAATTCGAAACTTAAGCTTTTTGTGCTCCTAGTTAGTTTGTATACCAGAACCAAGGTGCCACGCCCATTTTTAGGTATAGCCCCCATACAAACTTACCGTTTTTTTCCCGATTTTTTGTATAAAAATTGTAATTATTTATGAATGTATTCGCTCCCAATTGTGTAAAAACATTTCTTTTGTCATCCAGTGTCAAAACCAAAATGCCACGCCCTCTTTTAGGCATAGCCTCCATATAAACTTTCCGTTTTTTCCGATTTTTTGTAAAAAATACTATTTATTTATGCATATATTCACTCAAATTTGGTTAAAAACACTTTTAATGTCATCCAATGTCAAATCAGATGTGCCACGCCCATTTTTTGGTATAGCCCCCATACAAACTTTCCGACCATTTTCGATTTTTGTATGAAAATGGTTATTATTTATTCATGTATTTACTCCATATTGGGTAAAAACTCTTCCAATATCATGGTGCCACGCCCATTTTCAGGTGTTTCTTGCATTCAACCTTACCGGCCATTTCCAGATATATTCGAGAAATATGTTGTTATACATATCTGTATTTTTAGCTCAAAATTTTAACTTAATATTGTGTGTAAACTTGGGTGACCACTGATGATTACAATAAACTCTTTAAAGATTCGTGTGACGGGTATTTAAGCTTCGGTTCTACCGAAGTTAACGTTTTTTCTTGTTTTAAATTGTTAAATTGCTGCTGTTATTACAGATGAGGTAATAACAGCAGCCGCCAAGCGAATTATATTGAGGCACGCATCTAGTTCTCACGACTCAGCCGCCAAAATAAAAGAAAAAACTGGTGTTAAAGCATGCGTTCGGACTGTACAAAGCGTTATTTAGAATGCTGAACATATAAAGCGTCTACAATTTTAAAAAAAAACCTCCTCTAAAACAACTTCGAAAGATGCAACGGCTCGATTTCTGTCGATCAAATATGACCTGGACCAAGGAATAGGAGCGTGGAATAAAGAGGTCCTGGGAGGCTATTTCACTCAATTACATTAAAAATTATATGAATCCTTACCCAAGCGGATGTACGAAGTCATACTTAACCGTGGAGGCTCAACACATTATTAAATTTTGTTGAAAAAAGATCAAAAATATTGAAATTAATGTTAAAAAATAATTTGAATAAAATTTGAATCCATTTTCTTTTGTTATTTGAAGTTTTCAAGTGACTGTGCTAATCAAATGTCGCAAAAATAAAATTTAATTTTTTATGTTAATTAATGTAATTTTTTATGTTAATTAATGTAATTTTTTATGTTAATTAATGTAATTTTTTATGTTAAGTTCGTTTAAACTCATTTAAAATGTAATTTATAAAGTTAATATCTTATCTATTATTAAATCTCATATATTTAATATTATTTTAATGACAAAAAAATTCATCTCAAAAGCTTTATTCGTTTTCCTGATATTAAGCTCCTAAGACGCGGAGGATAGGGTGTGCTAATCGGTTGTCGGGCAGAGTACATACATACAAGTATATAGTTTAATTCTCGTTTGGCCATTGTACTAAGGAAAAAAACAGAATTCTAACTAGAAAATATTAAGCATATTTTTATAGTTAGTTGTAGAAGCATCATACAAAAACAAAAAATGGTAATTCGAATTAACGCTTAATTTTTCAAAATAGACAAATTAATTTATTTTAAAGTTCTTCCTTTACAACAAAAATTGTGTTAACGAGAAAATTTAAAAAATATTTAAATCTTTATGGTTTTAAGAATCCTCTATAAATATGGTGTTCACTTGTTACGTTCTTTACAATCGATTGGCAAAACCCCCATTTCAGCACAAATCAACAACTACTTAACTTATACAAACAAAAACAAAACTATTTAAGTATATATGTACAAATTAACTAGTTTTTAAATTCACCAATAGTAATACATACAGTGGATTAATGAAAATAAGTAACAAAAAATAATAATAGTTACAATTATAAATAAATTTCTAATCCTTTTGCCATGGTTGTCAATATAATAGACCAATGTCTATTAATATTTACACACAACATAGCCCAGGATGCTCAAATTAACAAGTCTATTCTTCATCATCGTCAGACGAGTTGGATAATTGCAAATCGTTTTGTAAAAAATCATGGGACATTGGCGACATTGAACCTCCTCCTATTCCCAGATTGGGTAGTTGATGAATTTGTTGATGTTGGTCCTTCTGTTGTTGGCTTTGTGGTGTTCTGTCATCCTCAGTGCTTTCATCAGAATCGGAACCGCTATCACTTTCACTTGAATCAGATTCGGAACTAGAACTGGAAGCACTTAGCACGCCAATTTGCTGTAAAAAAAAAAAAAAAAATGTGTAATTTTTCTAATTCATTTTCTATTGAACCGACCTGCTCCAGCGCAGCTGCAGCATTAGCAAAGGACTGCGAGGCAATATCATGAGGAGATTCTAAGCCCTCGATCAGATTATTCATATTGTTATTGCTTAGCTCGGAAACAGGTGCTCGAGAGTAGGACTGTGTTGAAGACGGCGAATTCCGTTGTGTAACATACATATTGTTATCATTAGCATAAACACGATTATTGCTGTAATAAGCATCATTGCCATTTCCTACTCTCCCGCTCCGTTGATTTGGAGAACTCTGGTCCTGTGGTGTCATTTGCTGTTGCATTTGTAGCTTCCATTGTTGTCTCTCAAGTTCTTGTCGACTTTGTTGACTGTGATTGTTGCTATCAACGCTAATTTCTCCCACAACATTGCTTTGCTTACTATTACGTTTTTGACTGCCTTTACGTTGCATTTGTTTTGACTGCTTGCTTGCACTTGGGTACTGTTGTTCCTGCATTAAGCTATTATGCTGATTTGATGTAAATGTTGATGCTTGTCCATTTGCATGTTGAAGTTGGAACGTTGCATTGCCACTACTGCGCCCAAAGGCATCGTCATCATCGAAAATCATGGGTATGCTTGGTAATGTTTGTTGTGCATTATTGGCATTCCATCTGTTAAAAAATTTATTATAGAGCTTGCAGCTAGACTTATTTCATAATGTATATTTTGATACTAACACCGGCGCAGACTGTGGACTCCTATGTAGCGTAGAAGCCCGTGACGGCGAACTTTGTTGCATCGGAGAGTTTCGTGGCTTAAAATCAACTGTAGAGAAGATAATTTTATTACCATACAATTTGTTTAACATTCTAAGTGTTCATTACTTATATTGTTCCTCCGACTTCCTGTGGACACTTTTGTCTTTGATGTAATACGCATGGTGCTATTTTCTAGTTTTGGCTGCGGTCCATTCAATGGCATGGGTGCTGCACAGACACCCATTCCGCTACTCCCACTACTTGAAGGGACTCCAACTGAGGGCGGCACACTCTGTTTATTTGGCATTTCACTGCTACAAAACAAATTTGTAAGGTAATATAATATATTGATATATGGTTTCCTATTTATCTTACCGTGTCTTCTTTACTTGTATATTGTGATTAAGCTTTTCTATTGTTATATCACCTGTCTCCTTGTCGTATATGATTACGCATTCTTTTGTATATTTCCTGTGATTACCCTTATAAACTGTATGAGGCACACCAGAACTTACTGTAAAAGAATAAGTTTTTAAATTATTTTTAAAATATGCGCTTCTTATTTCGGAATGACCCATAGTCACATCTATCTAATTGTGAATTCTATTCATTATATTTATAAATGACTATTAACAATAATTTTTATTTGCAAATAAGACGAACGGACGTACTTTATACTTCTATTATTTCTTTCTGCTATTAATATAAAATAATAAATAACATCTTTTAAAAGCATTTACATTACAGAAATGCTCAAAGATATAATTAAATAACTTACATAAATTTGGCACGGTAACAGTAACTTGGTTATTGGATCCAACATCAACAGTTGCAATACGATTTTTATCCACACTCGCTGGCTTAAAGTCATCTAAAAATAAATTTATTTTTTGTGAAATAACAAGTTTCAGATAACAGTGAATACATTTTTGATATAGTTAATCTGATTCTTACACTTGATTGTATGATATGCTGTTGTCATATTTTTTGGATTAAAAGTTGAACCCAGCTTTAATTCGCGGACTTCATCGCCGATATGAAGGCGTTCGGCTAAAGAGTTAGTCTTGTGTTTGGTCATCACAAATATTTTCGTTGTAACGTAAAATTGTTTGTCGTTATTGGCATACAATAATTATTTTTGATAATTTTTGTAGCTTTCGTTGTACGAACTCTTTTATGCTGGATGTTGATAATGTACTGTGACTACAGACTACAGCAAATGGTCAAGACTGTCCACTCTATTTTTGACGTAATCCTTCTGCACACATCTACGACGATTAAAACGATTTAAAGGGCTGCTGAAGCTGACCTGCCGCTGCAACTTTTGCCTTAAACCGACTAAGTATTGGCCGACTATTAACCAGAAGGCATTCCTTTTTGAAATTTTAACATATACATAAAAGCATACATATATATAGTATATGAGCAATCCTGCAAGCCACTTACGCCTGATCAGCTAAAAAAAAAATAGAAGATAAGTAACGGTGCAAATAGTTTTTTAATATTTTAATATTATTCTTGTCCTTGTTCCGAAAATGCGGTATGACAACAATGATTTAAATAAGTCTACCAAGAACACTGCTATTGTAGGACGTTGAAACTTTTCATTCGTTATTTGCATACATTTCACTATAATTACTTTATATATTATTATACAACTTCTATTTATGTATTTATGTTTAATTAAGTAAAATGTTTGATAAATGATCGGATAAATATAGTCGCTAAAAAACACACACACACACCCATAAAAAACGCGTTTAATGCGTGTAGTAATTTGTGTGTATGCGTCTGTGTGTGATTTGGCAACAAAGCAGGCCAAAAATGCACTTAACATATTTTATTGTAAGTTTGGACGCGTGTGTTCATTTAAAAAACAAGAAATAATAAATTAAAAAAAGACTGACATAATTTAAAAAAAAACACACAACAATAGAGATTTAAGAACACATATGTATTCAAAAAAAAAAAGTTGCATAGTAAACAAGATGTAATCATATGTATTTACTAAAAAAAAATATTACTTTCACAAAAAAAAAAAGTATTGCACGACGCACAATGTGTTCGTTGCCTGAAAATTTTATTGTAAATATTACCTGCGTGAAGTAAGCAGTAGCAAGCAAATTACTTTCACAAACGAGATGTACAATGTGTCTGTTTATTATGTGGTGTATATGAGTGATGAATGCAAATGAGAGAGTTTCAAGTGTAGTACTGCTTGAGCTTATAGCTAACGTATCTGCTCAATTCAAGCTGTACGGTGCTAAATACGCAAGTAAGTGAAGCGTACCGCTAGATAGATATATCTAACTCGTTTCCACTTATGCGCTAGATACAGATAAAGGACGCGAACCATCCCGTTATGTTGCTATTGTTTTATCTCGCTCGCACCTATATGGCTGTACATATAGGATTCCATGTTACCTGCGTGAAGTAAGCAGTACAGGCACTGGGTGATTCATTTAAAAAATACCTTTATAAATTATTTTGCCTTGTTTACACGATCATTTATTTTGTGACATATCTTATGTGTCATATATCATCTAACTGTCAAAATGCTGTCACATTTATTTTTAGGTGTTCAACCGACTATAATGAAAAAATATGTAATCAGGTGATTTGTGTAATTAAATTTGTCTGTAATTTTTTTTTTCATTTTCAGTTTACTGTTAAGTGAATCCCGATACTAACGAGAATGAACTGAAAATGTCAAAATACTACCTTGACATTTCATATTATTTCTGTGACACAAACTATGACACATAATGTTACACATACATTTTTTGTGTGTTTAGACAATTACATATCCAAAATGTGTCACATATATATGATCATGTAAACCAGGCATTAAAAACAATAAATAAAATATACAGGTGTGTCACGGAAATTATTACCAAACCAATTCCAACCCAAAAAGATTTCAAGGTGTCACACAAATCTCTTTGGGTTGGTTTCAAACCCCTCAAGTTTTTTTTGAAGATTTGACAGAGTGTTAGTAAAATACAACTTTAAAACAATATATTTTCATTATAAGGGGATACATTAGCAGAAAAGTTTTTTTTTTTTTTAAATTCTGTTATTATATATAAAATTACATAAGTATAATTGTTTAGTTAGCATTTTATCAAATCTCTAATAAATTAATAGCAATTAAAATTCTTACGCAAAACCAACCGAACAAAAATAATGCCAACTTGCCCAAAATGGAAATTTGTGAGAATTGTGTAAAACCAATTTAAAAAACGGGTACATTGTGGTAAAAATGTTCAATTAATTTGATTGTCGTTAGTGTCATCGACAATTTGCCCGCACTAGCATGTGTGTGTATTTGTAAGTGTATGTGTGTATATACAATAATGCACTTGCTAACCTGCAAACTCAGACCATTAACATTTTACGCGAATAATTTTCATAAATGCACATTTAATGCAGAGTTGTTTCGCTTTAAATTTATAAAAACATGAATAGTAGAATGTTTTCTTAAATTATAACTTAATAAAAAACTTCGAAATATGTGAAAGTTCATTTTGGGCAAGTTGCCATTCTTTTTGTTCGGTTGGTTTCGCTGCCGGCCTCCGACTGTATAAACGATCAGTGGAGACGTGTCTCAAACTCATAAGCTACGACAACCAAAGAGATTCTTGGCTATACTTAATCTTGAAGGCAAACATGGTACGATGAGGAATGTCGCATTGCTACTGCAGAGAAGAATATAGCACGACAACGAACTCTACAGGCGGTAGCAACACTAGCTGTTGTTGAGCGATATAGGGAGAGACGGAGAGACGAAAAATGCCTGATCAGACGGAAGAAAAGAGAATTGGAAAGGTGTAAGGTTATGGAGTAGCCACTTTTCTACCCTACTTAAGGGCGATGACAGGAACAATACAGCCAGATGGGACTATGACGGGGTCTTAAAAGTTATGTTTATATATATATATATATATATATATAAATAGGTTGCACTACAGCCTATTGTCGGCCTTGGCAGCACGTAAGATTTGGCACCAGCGGTTGTGATCCAGTGGCTGAAGATATCAGTTAGGGATACCGATCCTGCGGATGTCGTCTAGGACCTGGTCCTCCCATCACAGCGGCGGACGTACTCTCTGCCGCGCTCTTCCGATTTGATTCACGTTTTGCTTCCAAACTTTTTTGCTGGGGCTTCTGTGTCCATCCGACACAGGTGACCAGCCCAGGACAGCCTTTTGTATTGAATGTTCCTGACTATGTCGATGTCGGCATATAGCTCGTACTGCTCATCGTTCGTGCGCATTCGGATGTCATTTTCCACTCTTACTGGACCAAAGATTCTCCGAAATACGTCCAACAACGACTGTACTTAAACACCGTCTGCATCGTGCAGAATGTCTGCGAGTGAAAACCAAGTACTTCGTCTTGTTCTCATTAACTGTCAGTCCCATAGGACGACATTCTTTTTCGATGTCTGAAACAGCCCCGAGGATAGCTCGAACATTTTATCCGATTATGTCTATGTCGTCGGCATATGCGAGCAGCAAAGTTTCTTTGTAGAAAATATTGCCCTAACGGTCGACGTTTGGGCATTGTTTCAGAATGTACTCCAACAGGAGATTGAAAAAGTCGCACGACAACGCATCACCCTGAATGAAGCCTCTCTTGGTGTCAAAGGGGTCGGAAAGATTTTTACCGACCCTGACATCGCTTTGGGGTTTTCAGCGTGACAAACACCCAAAGTTCTCTCCGACCCATTTGATACCAAGAGAGGCTTTAGACTGGGCGATGCGATATTGTGCGACTTTTTCAATCTCAATCACATGTGGACAGTCTTTGAGGACATAGAACTTCAATTTTGACACTGTAGAAAATTTTGACTACTTGGGCACAAATGTAAACAGCATCAAAAACATCAGTCACCGTTGCTATATTGGTCTCGATAAGCAAATGCAAAGTAGAGTTCTGTTCAGAGAAAGAAAAATTAAACTCTATAAGACGCTAATAATGCCGATCCCTGCCGGTGTGACGTAGGAGCATGGGTCATGCCAGAATCGGAAAAGTCGACGTTGGGCGTGTGTCGAGGAATATACTGCCAAGAATCTTGCCGGCTGAAGCAAGAAAAGTTTATGCACTAGACTACAACCACGGGTGCGAAACCCTACGTGCTTCCAGGGCCAACAATTACTATAGCGCATATATGTATATATAAATATATAAATATGTGTATATGTATAAATTTCCTTTGATAGTTCGGTTATTATTTGCTTTTTTTGTTTTGTTTGCTGCGCAATCAAAATGGACAGGGTTTAACTTGAAAACTTACTAAAAAATACCACTCTTTTTTATCTTACCCAAAATATATTGGGGAAGCTGAAATTAGCTGTTTTTTATTTTTGTTTTTTGTTTATGTTAAAAAAACAAAAAAAATTTTGTATGGTAAAATTAGAAAATCGACTTTTTAAAAGGACCGAGTTTACATTAGGCGTTGTTTTAGTGAAATTTCAAATTAATTGCATTGTTTTCTTTCATATGTAACCGTTGAACGGTTTCAAAGTTTTTACTGACATAGAATCATTTTTACTATTTTATTTTTATAGGGTTCAAAAATGGGTTATTTTTACTTTTTTTCTCCTTTTTTTATTTGGGCCGCCGCAGATTCTTCTTTAAATGAAAAACACAAAGACTTGAAATTAGGCTTATTTGAAAGGTCATATTTTTTGGGGTATTTCGGTGTTTATCCAAATTCAAACCTTAGACCCACTTGGGGACCCAAAATCTAATGTTATAAATTGGTAACGGAGAGGACTGGAGACTTGATATTAGGCGCATTTGAAAGAAGGTCACAAAATATTTTTTTTGTGAGTTTCCCAAACTTGGAAATAGAACCCATTGGTGGACCCAAAATAGATTTTTAGACTAAT
Source organism: Leucophenga varia (assembly GCA_018903435.1). Classification (NCBI taxonomy): domain Eukaryota; kingdom Metazoa; phylum Arthropoda; class Insecta; order Diptera; family Drosophilidae; genus Leucophenga; species Leucophenga varia. Next base: position 250,081 of record JAEIFJ010001507.1, on the reverse strand, counting down.
TTTCTTTTTTCTTTAGATTTTGGTTGATCACTAAGACGTGATTCGGAAATGTCATATCTGAAGGACCATAATTGAATTTTTTGACCATTTTTTTTATTTGTTTTTAAATTTCAGTTGTGCACTAAGACGTGACTTTGAAAATCTTTAACCCGGGGCCTAATGAGGGTCTTGAAACCGGAAATTCCATATCTTTGGAATGAACAGACTTAGGGACTTAAAAAAGGTTAAAAAATATTTTTGGCGTGTTAAAGCGAATTCCGATATTTTATTTTAGATCACAGGTGAGCACTAGGACATGATTTGGAAAATTTTTGACCCAGGGTCTAATGGGGGCCTTGAAACCGGAAAAGCCATATCTTTGGAATGATTAGACTTAGAGACTTAAAACTGAGTGTATTTGAAGGATGGCTAGAAACAAATGTTTTACCAGTTCAACGGAGTTCCGAAATTTAGACCTGGTAAGGTCACTGAAATTTTGTCAATTAAATTTTTTTTTTTTTGCTGTAGATTCAAAATACTACATAGGCGAGCACTAAGCCGAGCCTTAGGACCGCAAAAGTTATATCTTTGGGATGAGTGGACCAAGAGACTTGTTATTAGGCGCTTTTAAAAGATGATTTCAGATTATTTTAGATGTCTTCAAGGGGTTTCTGAAGTTTGGACCTGAAGCCCAGTGGGAACCCAAATCAAAATTTTATAAAATATTAAAATTTTTCAAGGTGATCACTTAGACTTTAATTTGAATTTGGTGCGGGAATCCCATAACTTAAATTTTGTTCCAAGTTTTTTGCTGTAGATTTAAATTACGATAAAGGTTATCACTTAAACGAGAGTTTGGAAAATTGGCTAAGGGCTCAACGGGAGCCTTAAAACCGGAAAAGAGACTTGATAAAAGGCGCATTTGAATGAAATTTTATCCATTTTCAAAATACTACATTTAGATTTAAATTAAGATTAAAGTGATCACAGAGACAAGATTTAGTAAAATATCGAATATCGGAAAAGAAATATCGTACCTCTTTCTTCACATCTATCCAGAGGTGTTCTATCGGATTGAGGTCCGGTGATTATGCAGGCCACTCCAAAACATTGATTTTGTGGCATCGGGACCACTCCTTTGATTCTTTAGATGTGTGTTTCGGGTTATTCTCTTGTTGAAAAACCTACCGTAACGGCATTTGTTCTTCAGAGTAAAGTAACATAACACCTTCCAATATGTTGCCAGCATAATAGTTGGCATCCATATTACCCACAATCTTCACCAGAGGTACCACACCATTCCATGGAAAACAGCCCCACAGCATCAGCCTTAAATCGCCGTGCTTAACGGCGATTTTAGAATTGAATTAAATTTTAAATTTAGAATTGAATTCCTGTTTAGGAGGGCGTCTTACGTACTGTTTATCTGAACCTGTATCAAACTGCACTACTTTTGTTTCCTCTGACCACAATATGTAGCGCCAAACGGTGTCAGTTTTGGCTTTTTGCTATCGCAGCCTTCTACTTCCCCCAAATTTTTGGTTAAATATATAAGTAAACATATTATTGACAATGTACTACATAGTGGAGCAAGCTTTTTACTGTTAATTTTTTTTAAGTTAACAAGAAGGCTGCTGTTTGTCCTGTTTGATGCTACACTTAATACGTCCGGTTGTAAGACTTTGTTATCCACACGAAATATTATGTTTTTAATTAGAAAGGCCAACAAAATTTTGGAAAACCCCAGATCCAAAAAATGAACCTACTATTTTCTATGCAGTTTATCGCGCTGAATCCAAATGCAGTGCCAGAAGTTGCCAGCACCCACCTAAAAATCAACGCTTTTGACATATTTGAACAAGCTATATAATCGATTATAAATTTTTCCTAGCATTGGCACTAATTTTACCTCAAACTGCGCTTCCTCAGCATTAAAATTATTTTTTTGGTTTTCAAAATTATATTATTTCTCACTGCGATATAGCAATTTGAAAATTTTGCCATTCACGATGCATTTTTTATAAGAAACAGATCATCGTACTTTTATTGGAATTTTAGTGTTAAAATCGCATACTTCAAATCGCTATATCTCTGTAAGGAATTATTGAATTTCAAAACAAAATTGATTGAAAAATGATAAGTTATGTGTCTGCATGTGTAATTATTTAATGTATTTCGTTTTTGGTTTCATTTTATTATATCTTCATTTTGTTTAAAAATAAATTTTTTAAGCTAAAAAATTATTTATATGAGTCGCCCTGTGTTTAAAAAATACCACTCGTACTAGATAGCTCTTGCTAACTCCACGTAGGTATAAAGATTAGCGATGTCTAATACACTGGATAGTGCGTAGGAAATTTCTTGTAAATCTTTTTGGGTGGATTCAAAATTTTTTTTTTTTAAATTCTGCTGGAACCCATTCCGACTTACATATGTATATTCATTTTTTCAAGGAATGACATAAGAAATTTTAAACTAACCAAACGATTTTTTGAGTCACACCATTTAAAATTATATCAAACATTAGGTATGTTTCCACTCATTATGTTCAATTGGAGCAATCGTTAAATTTTTGCTGGTAATAAGTTTAGTTTGGTCTGTCCAGGTAATCAATTCAACTCCAAGCTGGAACCGTACTTCATCGTCTGACATGCCCGAAGTAGTTTCTGCCGTCGCATTACTTTTTTAATTACGCAAGCGAAGTAAGGATTCCTCAGTTTTTGCTCTGTACATCTGCAAAAACCTAAGCGTAACCATGGTACAATAAAACAAGGTATCGCTTCTCCATCAAATAAGCAACTTGTGCGTTGCTCGTGTGTATGAAAGAGATATATGAGAGATAGCAGAAAATATAAATGCCTGTAGTTTTGGTTTTGAGAAAATTTTGTTGTTACACACGACGGAAAAACAAAAATTGTGTTTTGCCGTCGGTACCCGAACACACACGACCTATCGCTACGACGTTCGCATTCATACTGCAAATAAATAAGAACCCAAACACTGGGAGAGAAACGAGCAGTGACGATACCTTGTTTTATTGTACCATGAGCGTAACTACAAAACAATTAAATACTTTTCAAAATTTAATATACGAAGCTATCGAAATACTTGAATAAACCATCCTACAATAATACAAGGTACTGCCACTGCTAGTTTCTCTGCCAGCGTTTGAGTACTTATTTATTTTCAGTATAAATGCGAACGTTGAAGCGAACGGTCGTGCATGTTCGAATGCCGACGGCAAAACACAATTTCTTCTTTTTTAATACCCGCCACACATAGTGTGAAGGGTATTTTCATTTTGTCAGTAAGTTTGTAACGCATTAAAGGAGACATCGTAGACCCTATAAAGTATATATATATTTGATCAGCACGACGAGACGAGTCCATCTAACCATGTCCCTCTGTATGTCTGTGCTTATGCGATTCGTTCGCTTAGTTTTTAAAGATATTGGCCTGAAACTCGAACTTAAGCTTTTCTCAGTCCTAAGCAATTCAAGTGTTAAAACCAAAGTGCCACACCTATTTGAAGGTATAGACCCCATACAAACTTACCTTTTTTTTTTTTTTTTCAAATTTCAAAAAAATAGCTATTATTTATAAATGTATTCACTATAAATTGGGTAAAAATACTTCTTATTTCATCCAACGTCAAAGCTAAGGTAAGACGCCCATTTATAGGTATAGGTCTAATATAAATTTTCCGTCCCATTTTCTTTTTTTTTGTGTGAAAATAGTAATTAATTATGAATATATTCACTTCAAATGGTGTAAAAACACTTCTTATGTCATCCTATATATACTCTACTGATATTATAAGGATCAGCCCATTATAACATATAGTCCCCCCATTTTCTTGTTTTCAAAAAAATTTTTGTTATTCCATGCTTAGGTTAAAAGTTTACACCATTATTGTCTCTAAACTTTGGTTGTATCAGACTATTGACTCTAATCCATCCCTTCTCCAAATTTTACTAAAGCCACTGATGATCACAAATAAATTAGACCCAGATATGGCGGGTATTTGGTCTTCGATTACACCGAAGTTAACGTTTCTTTTACATTTTGTATTAAAAGTGCATTTGTTTCTTTTCCATAAAAAAAGCAAAAAAAACCTATCAACAGCAATAACAATATTTTTTCAAAACCAACAAAACTACAGACAGTAATTTTTTTTTTTTTTTTAACCTTTTTTTTTTAGAATACCTTTTTTTTTTTTTCCTTGGAAAAAACTAAATATTTTGGCCGGTTTTTTACCTCCCTGCGTGAAGTTAGCAAGAGCTAGCTAGCAAGACTGGTATTTTTAGGCACAGGGTGACTCATGTAAATTAAAAATGTTTTTTAATAAATTATTAATAAAAATGAATAAAATATAATAAAATAAACCAAAAAAACGATATATTTTAATTAAAGGCTCATTGTTGCACAGAAGTTTGCATATTTATGGCATATTTATGGCATAAAAATGCATTTATTGTTAATGTTCATATTATTTTTCTTGCTGAACTTTTGGTCCAAAAATTTTTAATAAAGGAGCTCGGTTGCGTATATGAGAGGTATAGGGTTAGATTCGTCTTGAAATAAGCTTTCATTTGAGACATTAAAATTGAAAAAAAGCCAATACGTTTTTTTTTTAATTAATTAAAAAGTATTTTTTTATATGATTTTTCTTGCTGAACATTTGGTCCAAAAATTTTCAATAAAGGAGCTCGGTTGCGTATATGAGAGGTATAGGGTTAGATTCGTCTTGAAATAAGCTTTCATTTGAGACATTAAAATTGAAAAAAAAGCCAATACGTTTTTTTTAATTAATTTCTAAAAAATATTTCCATACATAATGTGAAAAAACAGTGTATGACAACAGGGTGTGAAAAATGTAGTGTTGAACAGGACAAACAGTAGGCTTCTTGCTCACTGAAAAATTAAATTAATAATGAAAAACATGCGCCTTTATGTTGTATATTATCAATATTATGTTTATCTTTATATTAAAAGATAAAAATTGGGAAAAACTTTGACCAAATTAATGTAATTTTAAAAAAATAATAATGACCATAACCGGAAGTAGAAAGGTGCAGCAGCAAACATCCCTGACTGTACATACGAGAAAAGTTGAGTAAGTGCGACCGAGATCGAAGTAGAGCTGTTTAGAGCGAGATAGATGTATGTAACAAAAACAGTTTCGTTTTGAAAATATATAATTGCAAAGTAAAAATAAATATGTAAAATAGAAATACTTTTGGTTTTATGAATAATTAAAAAATTATGTTTTCGTTTCTCCTTTTTAAATAGTATATTAATTTATTTTTTTTGATCCAAAATTTTTTTTTTTTTTTTTTTTTGTATTATTTCATAAGTATTTGTTCATATGATTTTTCTTGCTGGACTTTTGTTTCAAAAATTTTTAATAAAGGAGCTCGGTTGCGTATATGAGAGGTATAGGGTTCGATTCGTCTTGAAATAAGCTTCAATTTGAGATATTCAAATTGAAGAAAAGCCAATAGGTTTTTTTTTTAATTAATTAAAAAGTATTTTTCCATATGATTTTTCTTGCTGGACTTTTGTTCCAAAAATTTTTAATAAAGGAGCTCGGTTGCGTATATGAGAGGTATAGGGTTCGATTCGCCTTGAAATAAGCTTCAATTTGAGACATTAAAATTGAAGAAAAGCCAATAGGTTTTTTTTTTAATTAATTAAAAAGTATTTTTTCATATGATTTTTTATTGCTGAACCAATAGAAGCTTAATTTGTAGTCGAAAAGTCTCGTCTGTACAGACAGTTCTGTTTAAATGGCAACACAATTGTAATAACGAAAAATGCTGCCACAATGTTAATACAATCTGTACAGATAGAAAATTTAAAAAAAAAAAAAATAAGAAAGAATTGTAAAGTCAAGTATGTTCGACTGCAAGATACCCTGTACCCAATCTTTATATACCATAAATCTTACCCTAATGCCATACTTTATTGTATTGGGTTTTCATACGAAAACTTTAATTAAAGGTGTTCATTTGTATTAGGGCTTTACCTTAATTTTTTTTGGTCCTACCCATAATGGAATATTTCATTGGGACTGCCACAGACATAATTTATGCTATATTTGAATTTCCTAAAATATGAAACAAAAAATTTTTTGACAAAAAATGTAAATTTTGAATTAGTTTTATATGGGGTTTACCCCTTACAATGGAGTTAGTGAAAACCCGTTTGTAAGTGATCACTTGACTGCTTTGAAAAGTCAAAGTTTCAAATATAGTGGCCCTATCTCTTATTCTCCGAGAATCTCCTTTCAATGCTGATCAAAATATACATATATATATATATATATATATATATATTAGATGTACTCTTCTATGTTGCCTCCTATGCTTGTGACATACATTTTACAAACTTAATATACCCTCCCTTACCGTTTGGGAAAAAAAAAAAAAAAAACGCGAACTATCAAAAAGATAACTAATCATCATGCCGGTAAGTAGACATTTTTTAAAAATTTTAATTTTTTAATTTTAAATTTTTTTTTATTTAATTTATTTTATTTATATGGGCATAGGTAAGGAAAGTAACGTACCAAGTGCCCAATAGTATCGCGCCGTCCGGTCGGCAAGGCCACCGTTGCCACCACGCTCTCGCCGCATGAAATTAATGTATCGCCCAGCTTAAAACTGCAGGGCAGGTAAAAGCTTAAATATTTCCTGCAAAAAATACAAAAATTATAAAAAAAATAAATAAATAAAAAAATTATTTAAAAAAATAGAAAAAAAAATTTTTTTAACAAATAAAAAAAAATAAAATAAATTATTAAAAAAAAAAAAATTTAAAATTAAAAAATTAAAATTTTTAAAAAATGTCTACTTACCGGCATGATGATTAGTTACTTTTTGATAGTTCGCGCTTTTTTTTATATCCTGTTCCCAAACGGTAAGGGGAGGGTATATTAAGTTTGTAAAATGTATGTCACAAGCATAGGGAGGCAACATAGACACTATGAAGTACATCTATATATATATATATATATATATATATATATATATATATATATATATATGTGTATATTCTTGATCAGCATTGAAAGGAGATTCTCGGAGACTATAAGAGATAGGGCCACTATATTTGAAACTTTGACTTTTCAAAGCAGTCAAGTGATCACTTACAAACGGGTTTTCACTAACTCCATTGTAAGGGGTAAACCCCATATAAAACTAATTCAAAATTTACATTTTTTGTCAAAAAATTTTTTGTTTCATATTTTAGGAAATTCAAATATAGCATAAATTATGTCTGTGGCAGTCCCAATGAAATATTCCATTATGGGTAGGACCAAAAAAAATTAAGGTAAAGCCCTAATACAAATGAACACCTTTAATTTAAGTTTTCGTATGAAAACCCAATACAATAAAGTATGGCATTAGGGTAAGATTTATGGTATATAAAGATTGGGTACAGGGTATCTTGCAGTCGAACATACTTGACTTTACAATTCTTTCTTATTTTTTTTTCAAATTTTCTATCTGTACAGATTGTATTAACATTGTGGCAGCATTTTTCGTTATTACAATTGTGTTGCCATTTAAACAGAACTGTCTGTACAGACGAGACTTTTCGACTACAAATTAAGCTTCTATTGGTTCAGCAATAAAAAACATATGAAAAAATACTTTTTAATTAATTAAAAAAAAACCTATTGGCTTTTCTTCAATTTTAATATCTCAAATTGAAGCTTATTTCAAGGCGAATCGAACCCTATACCTCTCATATACGCAACCGAGCTCCTTTATTAAAAATTTTTGGAACAAAAGTCCAGCAAGAAAAATCATATGGAAAAATACTTTTTAATTAATTAAAAAAAAACCTATTGGCTTTTCTTCAATTTGAATATCTCAAATTGAAGCTTATTTCAAGACGAATCGAACCCTATACCTCTCATATACGCAACCGAGCTCCTTTATTAAAAATTTTTGAAACAAAAGTCCAGCAAGAAAAATCATATGAACAAATACTTATGAAATAATACAAAAAAAAAAAAAAAAAAATTTGGATCAAAAAAAATAAATTAATATACTATTTAAAAAGGAGAACGAAAACATAATTTTTTAATTATTCATAAAACCAAAAGTATTTCTATTTTACATATTTATTTTACTTTGCAATTATATATTTTCAAAACGAAACTGTTTTTGTTACATACATCTATCTCGCTCTAAACAGCTCTACTTCGATCTCGGTCGCACTTACTCAACTTTTCTCGTATGTACAGTCAGGGATGTTTGCTGCTGCACCTTTCTACTTCCGGTTATGGTCATTATTATTTTTTTAAAATTACATTAATTTGGTCAAAGTTTTTCCCAATTTTTATCTTTTAATATAAAGATAAACATAATATTGATAATATACAACATAAAGGCGCATGTTTTTCATTATTAATTTAATTTTTCAGTGAGCAAGAAGCCTACTGTTTGTCCTGTTCAACACTACATTTTTCACACCCTGTTGTCATACACTGTTTTTTCACATTATGTATGGAAATATTTTTTAGAAATTAATTTAAAAAAAACGTATTGGCTTTTTTTCAATTTTAATGTCTCAAATGAAAGCTTATTTCAAGACGAATCTAACCCTATACCTCTCATATACGCAACCGAGCTCCTTTATTGAAAATTTTTGGACCAAATGTTCAGCAAGAAAAATCATATAAAAAAATACTTTTTAATTAATTAAAAAAAAAACGTATTGGCTTTTTTTCAATTTTAATGTCTCAAATGAAAGCTTATTTCAAGACGAATCTAACCCTATACCTCTCATATACGCAACCGAGCTCCTTTATTAAAAATTTTTGGACCAAAAGTTCAGCAAGAAAAATAATATGAACATTAACAATAAATGCATTTTTATGCCATAAATATGCCATAAATATGCAAACTTCTGTGCAACAATGAGCCTTTAATTAAAATATATCGTTTTTTTGGTTTATTTTATTATATTTTATTCATTTTTATTAATAATTTATTAAAAAACATTTTTAATTTACATGAGTCACCCTGTGCCTAAAAAAATTTTATTTTATTATTTAACAAAAATGAATAAAATATAGTAAAATATAACAAAAAACGATATATTTTTATTGAACGAGCATATATGTTCTAGTTTTGCATTAATTTAGGCATTAACAAGGCTTAAATAATATATTTTTAATAGGCTGGTTAGGTAGATTAGTTTTCTCCAAATTATTGAAAAAGAACAATTTTCGGAGAAATAAGGGGTATTGGGTTTGAATCGTACTGAAATTAGCTTTAATTTAAGACTTTGAAATTGAAAAAAAATCGGCAGTTTATTTTAAATAATAATAATAAAAAGTACTCATATGTAAGGTTTTTTTTGGAGGCAATTGAGCAACATAAACAATTTTCGGAGAAATAAGGGGTATAGAGTTCGATTCGCAACAGTCTAAGCTTTCATTTGTTTCAAAGGGGGATCAAGGACTTTTTTTGTTTATATATACACACTTATAAACACTAAAATTAATATTATTATTTAAAATAATTTTTTGTTGTTTATTTTATATTGTGTATTATTTTTATATTTCGTATAATATATATATATATATATATATATATATATATATATATATAGTTGCACTACAGCCGATTGTCGGCCTTGGCAGCACGTAAGATTTGGCACCAGCGGTTGTAATCCAGTGCCTCAATAAACCAATTCGGGATACAGATCCTGCGGATTTCGTCTTGGACCTGGTCCTCCCAACGCAGTGGCGGACGTCCTCTCTGCCGCGCCCCTCCGATTTGATTCACGTTTTGCTTCCAAACTTTTTTTGCTGGAGCTTCTGTGTCCATCCGACACAGGTGACCAGCCCATTACAGCCTTTTGTATGTCGATGTCATCATATAGCTCGTACAGCTCATCGTTCGTGCGCATACGGATGTCATTTTCCACTCTAACTGGACCAAAGATTCTCCGAAGTATCTTCCTCTCAAATACGCCCAACGCCGACTTATCCGATTCTGTCATGACCCATGCTTCTGAGCCATACATCAGGACCGGCATTATCAGCGTCTTGTAGAGTTTAATCTTTGTTTTTCTGGACAGCACTCTACTTCGCATCTGCTTACTGAGACCAAAATAGCTACGGTTCGCAAGAGTGATTCTTCGTTTAATCTCCTGACTGGTGATGTCGCTGTTGTTTACATCTGAGCCCAAATAAATGAAGTTTTCTACAGCCTCAAAGCTGAAGTTCTCTGTACTCAAAAACCGTCTGCAACGTGCAGATTGCCTGCGAGTGGATACCAAGTACTTCGTCTTGTTCTCGTTGACCGTCAGTCCCATTGGACGACATTGTTTTTCGATGTCTGAGAACGCGACGGTGATCGCTCAAGCATTTTTGCCGATAATATCTATGTTGTCGGCATATGCGAGCAGCATAGTTTCTTTATAGGAAATATTGCCCATCCGGTCGTCGTTTGGTCACCGCATAAGGATGTACTCCATCAGGAGGTTGAAAAAGTCGCACGACAACGCATCACCCTGTCTGAAGCCTCTCTTGGTGTCAAAGGGGTCGGAGAGATCTTTATCGACCCTGACAACGCTTTGGGTGTTTTCCAGCGTCATCATACAGAGGCGGACGATTTTTCACGGGATTTTAAGATCAGTCAATGCTTTGAAAAACTTTGATCTGATTGGAGCGTCAAAAGCGGCTTTGAAGTCGACAAATAGGTGGTGTGTGTCGATTTTCTTCTCTTTGGTTTTTTCCAGGATCTGTCGCAGCGTTAATATGGAGTCGATGGTTGACTTCTTTGGTCTAAAACCGCACTGATACTGTCCAACTATACGTCCTACGTACGGTTTCAGTCAATTGCATATTACGCCAGATAATATTTTGTATGCGATAGAGATGATACTTATTTCGCGATAGTTTGCGCAGACTTCAGGGTCTCCTTTCTTAAATACTGTGCACAGAACACTTAGGTTCCAGTCATCAGGCATACGCTCACCAGACCATATCTTGCACAAGAGTTGATGCATACATCCAATCAAATCTTCGCCAGCGGTCTTAAATAACTCTGCGGTTAATTTGTCTGCGCCTGCCACTTTGTTATTTTTAAGCCTTTTTATGACTTTCAAGACCTCGTCGTAGTCTGGTGGCTCCACAGAAATCTAAATCTAGGCTAAATTTTCCGATGGTAGGGCGAATGAGTTCTTCTCTCCCAATTTGTGCGTTGAAATCACCGATGACAATTTTGATGTCATGCTTGGGGCAGCGATCGTAGAGGCTTTCTAATCGCTCATAGAACTCGTCTTTCTCCAACTCATCTTTAACATTTGTCGGGGCGTGTACACATAGAAGGCTAATGTTGAAGAATTTAGCTCTGATGAGTATCGAGGAGAAACGTTCATCTACAGCTGTTAACCTGGAGATGAGTCTGCGTAGTTAACTACCAACCACGAAGCCACATCCAAATATGTGTTGCCTCTCATGGCCACTGTAGTAGATGTCACAGGTTGCTAAGTTTATGCAACCATGACCAGTCCATCGCATTTCCTGGATAGCAGTGGTGTCTGCTCTGAAGTTGTCAAGAGTGGTAGTAAGATCTTCTACTACACCATCCCTGTTAAGGGTTCGGACGTTCCAGGTGCATATACGTATGTCGTGATCCTTGTATCGTTTTCGGGGATCGTCATTTTTATTTGCTTTAACGGTAGTTGGGGCCTCCAGAATCCTTGCCCCTGCCGCGGAATTATCCACGGGTGGATACACTTTATTCTTTGTGTGTCTCACGGATTCTTTGTTTTACGTCGTTGTTAACCGTTCCACCGACCAACCTCACATCGAGGATTCGCTCTTTAGGCGACTCTTACGTCAAACTAAGCCTGCTGTGGTAGTATTCTTGACCACCCGCTCACCTCATATATATAATTTTTTTTATGCAAATGTAGAATACTTCTTATATAACATTTTTTTTTTTTTGTTAAGCTTTAAAATTATATCAAAAACCTTGTCAATTGAGGGTGTTAGAAATAATGGATCTATCAAAGAAAGAAAGCTTAATTGTTTTCATTAAAATTATCAAATATCTCTGAGTTTAGTAAGTATATAGACGAAAAGTTTAATTTATAAAAAATATATAATTAATGCAATAATGAATTTTTTTCAGACTAGTAGATGCGTATGGTTGGAGACAGCAATTACATCAAGAATCAGATAAAAACAGGCATATGTATAAAAAATTCGATTACAAATTTAAAATTTATATTTCGATTTGCTTTAATTACCCAGTGAACCAAAAGCTCATAAAAGATATCCCAAGCGATACTTACGCGAAAGAAAAGCGAAAGAAACTATCGAAAAAACGCACGCAAACGATTCGAAAACGATTCACCCGTCGCTCAGTTTATGGCAGTGAAAGTTTCGTTTTCGAACTATCGCGCACGATTCGTTTTCGAGATTTTTACGATATCGTTTGCGACTCACTTTAGAAGTCGTATGCGAGACTCTTACGATGTCGTCTGAGAATCGAATTAGAAGTCGTATACGAGACTTTTACGATATCGAACTATCGCGCACGATTCATTTTCGAGACTTTTACGATATCGTTTGCAAGCATTTTACGATATCGTTTGCGAGCCTTTTACGACACAAAAAAATGAATTTTATTCATGTTTTTTTTCGCGACAAGCACAACCCACCCTAGGGGCTCTTTTCTCTATCTCTCTAATTATTATTATTTTATTATATTTGTTGTATAATTTTTTGTTATTCATGTTTTTTTTTTTTTTTTTTTTTATCTAGTTTCGCGGCAAGCAACAATCCTAGGGGCCCTCTCTCTCTCTCTTTCTAATTATTATTATTGTTTTATAATATTTACTGTATAATTTTTTGTTAAAACCATTAGTAATTATTTGTTTCAAATTTATAGTCAAAGATTTTATTATTTTTGTAATATTTTTGTTTTTTAATTATCGATCAGCTTTCATAATAATTAATAAATACATTTAATAAATACATTTTATATTTTATTAATTTACAAACTTATAAAATGCAAGCGCTTGCCCGGGGTTTGAACTCGAAGCTTTCTGCCTTCTGTGACTCTTGAAGCCTTTGCGATCACGCGACCTCTTAACTGACAACGCCACGCCTTATGTTTACTAAAGTCTGTTAAAGTTTTTAATATGTACATGTGCTGTTGTACAGAAAATAAGCGAGAGAGACATATGCTACAAGAATATTCTTTTTCTCTTTTCTTTGAATTTTAATTTTGAATTTTATTACTATCGCTCAACGCTCGCTTCATGTATCATATTCGAGCTCGAGTGCGATAGTTTTGATAGTCTCGCTTGACGCTCGCTTCAAATATCATATTCGAGCTCGAGTGTAATAGTTTTGCGATACTATCGCTCAACGCTTTATATATCATATTCGAGCTCGAACGCGAAAGTTTTGCGATAGTTTTGATAGTCTCGCTTGACGCTCGCTTTATATATCATGTTCGAGCTCGAGCGCGATAGTTTTGCGACACTTTCGCTTCTTTTATCGTTTTCGAGCTCGAACACGATAGTTTTGCGATACTCTCGCCAGGTGCTCGCTTTTTGGTTCAGTGGGTAAATACAAATGTTTATATTACTATTGATACTAAAATTACAAAGGGTGTAGCCGGGTTTACATGTAAAAAGTGCCCCCAACGATATTGAATATCTTTAAATGAGGTTCGATAGCCCTTGATCTGATAAATTTTTCTGCGTACTTAGTTTTCCGATATCGGCGATATTAACGAATATATAGCGACAAATATTTTTTTAGTTTTTATTTTTTCCTGCTCACTGAGTTGAAAAAAAAGTTTTGATGAAAAATTTTTTATTTTCTTAAAATAAAACTAAAAAATGTTTAAAAAATTTTTCGGTAAAAAATTCTATAAAATTTTTTTTTTATATTTTAATTGATGCTTTTTCCATGATAATTTAGATATACACCAACGAAGTTTTCAAAAGATATTCCTTTGTTTATCGACTTTGACACATAAAATTTCCAAAATTTTTGATTTGGTGGAACGTACTTTTAAACAAACAAAATCAAAAAATAGTCGTTTTCTTATGATATATGTATGACACATGCTAGCATTGTCTGCACTCAACTTTTTTTAGCGAATATTTAAATTTTATTTAATTTGCTTATCTGTTTCGAGTCTGTAAAAATGTAGGGTATAATATGTATTAAATATTATTGTATATTGTACAATAGTACAATCATATTGAAATATGTATTAGATTAAACAAATAATTAAATATGTCATAATATGTATTTATTTTATAGCTAGCAACAAAAACAAATACTATGCACATAACCGTACTGTGCTCTCACTCTCTCTTTGTGTTCTCATCGTTCTTTGACTTCTTTATATGTTATTGTTTTATTATACCCAAAACATTTTAACAACACTATTTCGTACTCAGTCGCACCTATTCAACTTTACGTATATGTACAGTCATTATTAGATTTTCTGCATTTTATTTAAATCTCGAAAATTTTTTCAATTTATCGCTTTCTATTTATAGACAAACTTAATATCTATCATGCACAACAAGTCTTGTATTGGAGAAATTTGTTTATCATAATAATAATTACATTTTTAATCTAGCAAGAAAATACCAGATGTTGGCATTTTTGGGCTCAACTAGATTATTTTGATTTCCGGTTAACATATTTTCTCACTTTCTAATTGTATCGACCAGCAGTAAAGTTTTTTAATTATTAAAAATAAGCTTCCGATTTTTTTCAATTTCAGAGCGTCAAATGAAAGCTTAGACTATTGCGAGTGGAACTATATACCTCTTATTTTTCCGAAATTTGTTTATGTTGCTTAATTCGCCTCCCAAAAAAACCTTATATATGTATTTTTAATTAAAAAAAAAACGTACCGATTTTTTTTTTCAATTTCAAAGTCTTAAATTAAAGCTAATATCAGTACAATTCAAACCCCATACCCCTTATTTCTCCGAAATTTGTTCTTTTTCCATAATTTTGAGAAAACTAACCTAACTAGCCAACCTATTAAAAATAGCCTTATTAATGCTTAAATTAATGCAAAACTAGAACATATATGCTCGTTTAATAAAAATATATTGTTTTTTGTTATATTTAACTATATTTTATTCATTTTTATTAAACAATTATTAAATTACAAATTTTTTCAAAATGACCCACCCTGTGCCAAAAAAAGCCAGTATTGCTAGCTAACTCTGGCTAACTTCACGCAGGTGTATTAAAAATATATTATTTAATAATACTTTTCCACTTGCTTTTGCGTTCGAGTTAGCGTTAACCTGTTGTTATCGAAGCAACGCCTACCAAAATGGTATACAATATTACTTATATTTAGTAATTCCCAAAAATTTATGTACGACAACTTTGCGTCCATAGTAGGCATTGCTTTCGATAGCAACAGGTTAACGCTAACTCGAACGCAAAAACCAGTGGAAATGTACTATAAGCCTTATTAATGCCTAAATTAATGCAAAACTAGAACATATTTGCCGTTTAATAAAAATATATCATTTTTTGTTAAATTTTATTCATTTTTATTAAATAATTATTAAATTACAATTTTATTTAATATGAGCCACCCTGTAGCAAAAAATACCAGTTTTGCTAGCTAATTCTTGCTAACTTCGTAGGTAAAGTAAAGCAAGAAAATAAAAATAAAAGTATTTGGTGCACGGAACGATTTAAAAAATAAGCCTAAAAGGAGAGCTAGAGTCGCTAGATACTGTCTTTTCAACTTGTGTTCGCATAACGAATCCCATTTTTGATAAGCTTTTTAATAAAATTGACCATTTTTTAAGCATTGCTGTAACAACAATCTTTTTGGCCAATGGTAACAGCTTTGAAGATCTAAAATTTTTGACGGTTATTGCGCCATAAACAAAAGATTCATATTTTTTATAACGACTTTTGTTTTTCTATCCGCTCACATATTTAATTACAGACTCAACGAAAACGTTTTAATTAATTCGTCCATACACTACAAAGACTGTCTGCGTAAATAAAATTAAAATCAAAAATATTTAATTTTGTGCAGACACATGTTTGCGCTAACGGTCTGAGCAGATACAAGTTTGCGCTGACGATTCGAGCAGTATGTTTTACCGTCTAAACATAATTGGGTTCATTTGGTATAAATTAATACATTTTCATAGATTATACATATTTGATTTTTCAAATGTGTTCACACTATTGTGAAAACGTCGCAGTTGTAAGTAATTACGTGAGACTTTTCAACGCTTTTTTTTTATTGTGTTAAACTGTGTAAAGTAGTAAAAAAAGTGCAAAAAATAAGTGTACAAATGAATTAATTTAAGAAGGTAAGCTTGCATTTAAAAAAATATATGATTTTATGCGAATTCGTTCTATGTGACTGCCGTCGCACGTACATACAAACGTGGCGAAATTGCAAATTTTCCATTGAGAAAGATAATTACTAAATATTTTTTATTGTTACAAAGCAATATTGCTTGACATTTTATACAAATGTGAGGAAACAACATTAATATTTCGAAATTAGTGTTTGTTGTCGTACCATAAATAAAATAGAGAAAAATGTGTTTTGGTTTGCTGTATTCTATATTCCGCCATATTTAATGTGATCAATATTGTACTCTTTCGTACTTATGCCGAACTGTGATGGTAGCTGTATAGAAATAAAGTAGTGAGAGCAGTAAGGATATAGTGGCTGTTAATATCCCTTCTTGCGTTTTTCGCGCTCTGTTGTTGCGCCTCTAACAAACAAAGAATTGCAATTATTCACACGCGCACAAATACATAGCCAAGTGAACGTATTTATGATCATAACAATATATATCTATACGATTTTTTGTTTAATTTATTCGTTGTTTTTGCTGCAGTTTGTCACTAAACATTTTCATAAGCAACATATTGTATTGTTCATTTAAATACCATTATGATACGTGGATAGTTTTATATTAATTATGTCAACAATACAAAAAAAGTGCTTCTGTTTATCTGTTTATATTTTGGTTATTTCAATACCTCAAGCTGGAACTTGGTAGGAAAAACCTAATATTTGTTTAACTACTTAATATAGGTTTTCACAGTACCCAGAGCGCTTTTTACTGACAGTATTTTCTTATGTTTTTAAAATTACAGCAACAAAATACATACATTTTGTTTTTGTAATTTTGAAAAATTAAGCAAATACTGTCAGTCAAAAAGCGCTCTGGATATTGTGAATACATATAATTTAAATTTTAATCGAAACAAATGTAATGAAAGGAATTTAATTAACTATTTGAAAATACTAATTAATTTATTTATTTTTATATATTTTTCAGCAGTTACGTTTTAACTAACTATCATCACTGAATCACTGAAAATAATAATTTAAGCTGTTTATCTTCGATCAGCAACGTTATCCAAAGTAAATTAAATATATTATAAATTATGGAACATACACGCAAAACATCAACGGCAAATGAACAGCGTGTTGCAGAGGAATATCTCTCCAGTTTGGCTGACTTAAATTGCAACAGCAAACCGCTTATCAATATGTTGACCATGTTGGCTGAGGAGAATATTGACTATGCTCCAGTAATCGTTAAAGTTGTGGAACAGCATATTGCACAGGTTAACAGATCATTTGTATATTTAAGATGATACGTAAGAACTTCAGTGTCGTATGATGTCATATCTCCATGTCAAGAAAACTGCATCACTTGGGTGTTAAGTAGTAAAAATATTCAGATAAATTTATCTTTCTACAGCCAAAAAATAATATAATTGGCTTAATTTATTTATTTGTTTTTTTTTTCAACTTTTTGCAGCAGGTTATTAAGTTTAAATATTTATATACATACTAAAAAAGATATTACTTAAAAAGATTGCAAATTATTTTTATTTTTTTTTTTTTAAGTATTTTAGAAAACATTTCACAAACAATTAATTTATTTATTCATAATTTTTAATGAAATTAACACTTTTTTACTAATACAAAGTATTCACAAGAAAACATAGTAATATTCTTTTTATGAAAACAGCTTTGTTCAAAAAAATTTCTTAGTACTTTACACTAATATTATATTTTGAGGAAAATTACCTGATTTGATTTTTAAAATTTTAAGTATCTATTTGCAATCTTTTTTCGTTTTTTTTTTTAATTAAAATTGCCAAATAATTAAAATATTACTACAACTGCGAAAAAGTTACAGGTAAGCTACATTTTCCTTAACTTCTTTCACATATTTCGTCAAAGTAATTTATTTGAGTAAAAACGCAATAAAATGCTTATACAATTGCCGTAAAGCTGTCTTTTATTTAATTTCGGTCAATGTTCATATTTGGTAAAAGTTTTTGCATAATTTATTTTTTAAGATTTTGTAGTAATATATCAAAAAACAAAAGATATCGGAGATTTTCTTTGCTGTTTGGATTGTTTTTAGTGGGGAATTTTTCTTATATTCTATCATGTTCAGTGTAGCTTCGAATTGCAAATAGACACAAATTTGTTTCACATTCAGTCACATATGTTGCCTTTTTTGTCAATGGAGATTAAATCGCTGGCTTAAATGTGCTGCGAAATGAAGACACCATCGTACACTATTGTTTTCTTAATTCCTTCGTCACCGACTGTTTGAACACAAACATGAACACTTCTATTTTGATTCTACAATCAACAGGTTCCCGCAGATTTCAAATTACCCATATTGTATTTAATTGATTCAATAGTCAAAAATGTTAAAGGCACATATCTACAGCTCTTCAGTCAGTGTATAGTACATATATTTTGTGGCGTATTTGAAATGGTGAGTTTAATAGAAAATTAATTGTAGTATTGCTGACAGAAATTTGTAATATGTTCAATTGTCCGTCCGTTAGGTACATGAGAAAATACGAGAACGAATGTATGCTTTGCGACAGACTTGGAATGATGTATTTTTACCACAGAAACTCTATGCGCTAGATGTCAAGGTGAAGCGCATAGATAACAATTGGCCAATAACAGCAAAACAGCCTACAAAACCAGCAATACATGTGAATCCAAATTTTTTAAAAAATGTAAGTAAATATTATTGTTAATTTGTCTTACATATTAATTTATTGATTATAACTTTATTTTTTTCTCCCTTTTTTTAGGTTGGCGTTGCACAGGCAGCATTACCTAGCGAAATGGAGGAGATTCTACAGGTGAAAACCCGCGAGTTATTAGAGTTAAAAAAACGTAAATTGGAATTGGAACTGGAGAAGACAAAAAAACATTTAGAGGAGCAGCAGCATCAATTGAATCAGACAACCAATGCTGTTATCGCTTCAGGGCCGCCTTCTGGAGTTTCTTTTAAACATGGCGTGAATAATCGTTTGATGTCACCTCCAGAGACGACAGATAATTTGCAGTCCCAGACCCCGCAAATACCCACAACACTGAGTTGTGGATCTTTAAATCAAAACTTTCGTAATATACGTCCAATGCAGGGTGGAACACATCAGGCTTCTCAAATCCAAACAATGCCAGCTGCTTTACCCATGCACAATCAAGTATGTTGCCATATACAATTTTACACAGAAATATTATTGATTTTATTACTTCTTAACAGACTCTTTCTCAAGTAAACAATACGTCTGCAACTTCACACAAACCAAAAGTACATCCAGTAAATTCTGCATTGTTGAATTCGGTGCGACAACGTGATCCGCGCTTAGCACGTCAACAACAGCAACAAGACGAGTCAAACTTAATAAAACCTGTTCAAAGAAATCATAAAGATTCAAAAAGTGACAATAAATCCTCGTCTCGTCATGGAAGTAGTAGCAGCAAATCAAATCGGTCACGTAGTAAATCACCCACTAGACATTCATCGAGTATTCGTTCATCTGTCAGTGGACGTGTGCACAAAAGTAATTCTAGTCGCAGCAGTAGTGACAAGGATAATCGCAAGCGTAGCGAGTCGAAGAGCTCAACAACATCTTCATCCTCATCTGGTTCATCTGTATCAGATCGTCGCAAGGGTACATCCTCCACTATAACGATGTCAACAGCTGCGCCAATCGCTTCATCTTTACGCGAAAAATCTAATACTGAAACGTCTACAGTTTCAAAATTCGATTATGATACATTCGATATTGAATCATTGTCGTCTGGCTCCAAAAAACGAAAGTCGTCATCGCCCCCAGCATCACCAACAAAAACAAAACGATCATCCAAATCATCACACAGAGGTAAATCTTCACATTCACGAAGTCGGTCACCAAATGAGTACAAAGATGTTGATATGCGTACGATTGCGACGTCAAGCAGAATTAGTATTACACCGGAAAAACGTACCAGAATGGATGTCACAAATCAGTTGGATACTGCTGAAAATAAGTCAACAAATGCTATAGCAATTACCAAAAATGTCATAGCGGACAATGACTTAGAGAAACGTAAGAAATGCAATTACTACTTCTTCTTAATAATTACTTTAAAACCACTGGGTATATATTGAATTTATTAGCAAGCTTGTCCCACAAGTTTAAAAAACGAAAAACAAGTGAGATCATTTTAGTTTCAGTTGTAGTACAAAATACAATTAAATTATAACCAAAAAGGCGGCACAGTAGAAAGAGACTGCGATATTGGTGGGAATTAGTTCGATTAATGCCTTTTAAGGTGAATGCTTTACTTTCTTGGTAATTGAATGATTTTTGGATGTGCTCGACGTTGTCTGTAGTTGGTTAGGATCTTCTCTTTTGGTTCGCTTAAGTTTGTTCAAGTGTTATTTGCTATAAAAATTATTGAAAGAAAATTCTGACACGAATTCTGGATTTTAAACATTAATGTACTAGTATTTGAATTAATTTCACATACAATTCAAAATGTTTATATTAACACAGATCTTTAATTTAAACTTTTACTGCGTTCAAATTTTTTTATAACTAAACTTTTTTTAATGCTTCCTATGAGTGAAAACATTTTTTGGTTGCGCTTTTCTTTGGGATTTTTGCCAGCTTACGATTTTTTGCTTAGGAAGAAAACAAAAAACAAAATTATCTTAGTTAAAAAATGAAACAAACAATAATATATATAATTAAATATGTAAGAAGTTCTCAACTACATACAAAAAATAATAATAAAAAAATACGTTTTAAAAAAACTTTTTATTAAAGTTGTTTTAATAAAAATACGAAAAATAATTAAACTGCTGATGTCGCCTTTGGTTTAATTTTAGTATAAAAATTACCTATCTGTATATTTAAGTAAACCTAAAATCAAAGAAATTAACTGTGATAATTAAACAATTATGTACTTGACTGAAAAAAAAATAAAAAATAAAGTCTGAAGATTGTAAATCTTAACACTTAATATTATAAACTTCAAGACATAAACAAATTTTTATGCTGTTAATTAAAATTGATTTATAAATTACTTTGAAGTTAATAACGAATCATTTCTTATATATAAAATAAATATATATATATTTATATGTATATATATTTATATATGTGTATGTATATATGTAAATATATATGTATATATATATATATATATATATATATATATATATATTTATATATATATTTAAATATTTTTTTTTTCAAAATTTTATTAGAAACTTACAAATAGTTTGTTCTATTTGCTCATATTTTTTTTTTTTTTTTAAGTGGTGATGATGCATTTTTTTAGTTTTCTTATAACTTTTGTTTTCTAATTTTCCCCTATTGTTCCTTTTTCTATTTTATTTTTGGTTTGTACATTTTATGAACTTATATACTCCTTCTTTGCTATAAATATGTGTTTTTAGTACTGTTTTGCTAAACTTATTTAAAAAATTATTTTTTGATTTAAACAAACCAAAAACAAACAAAATTACTTGATGAAACCCCAATTTTAGCTAAATTTCTTAACATACTTGAACCGCCAGCGCCTGTAATAATATCATCAAGTATGGACATTGATTTGAGGAAATTAGGACCTCCATCGTTGGTGCCTGTCGCACTACCAAGTGTCGCGCCACCAGCGTTAGTAATCTCCGCATCATCATCCACCAATACTACTACTTCGCAAACAACAAGAACTTCATCTGAACTAACTACAAAAACTAGTAGTCCTAACATCACAAATACTTCTACTATTACAACAGATAGTACTATTCGAACTTCTACAAATACACTACCTACAAAAGTGTCGTTTAAAATACAAAAACCGTTTAATAAATTAGAAAAATCTACAGCAAACTCAACAACATTTGCAACAACCACAACATCGGCGTTGTCTTCATGTTCGTCCACAGCAGTGTCGTCAGTGGGTAATGTATCCGACAAACATATAAGTAGTGTAACCGTATCAAGTGGCGAAAAACGATCATGTGCTGCAGCATCATCTACACCGTCGATAGGCGCTTCGTCGTTGGACCCAGAGGAGCCATTACAAAAGAAACCAAAATCTAGTAAAATTGATGCGTAAGTGTATGCGATTGAAATTTGTTTATATATATATATAAAAATAAGATTTTCGCTCAATATAGGCTTTTTGGAAGCGAAGATGTTGACCTTCGTAAGGAGATACTTACATCACAGGCTTTAGCGCCTAAAAAACTGCAGAGCGGTATATCGACACCACCCCCAATGATATCACCATCACCTGAGGACGAAGACAACAGCAGCTCGAAATTTGAGAACTGGCATAATGAGAGAGTAAGTTTTTGGTGTTTTATAAATAGAGCTCTTATATTTATTTAGAAGTTTCGCTCGCAGAACAATTTGATATTTCCAACAAAAAATTCAACTTTGGACGAGATACGAGCTAAATTGGCTAAGACAGCTAAGCAAAATAAATCAAGTAAAATGGGTAAGTAAAAAATCAAAACCAACTAGGCTTTGGATTAACCGTGTTGTTATTCTTCTTATTTTCAGAAAAATCTATAAAGGATCAAGCTCAGCGCTTGAAATTATCTGAAATAAATTTAAATGATGATTCACAGGAAGCCAACGATGAAAAAATTCGAATTATACTCACTCAAGCGCAAGAGATGTTTGATAGTAATGGCATGAATCAGGAACAATATAAAGATCTTGTTCAAAAAATGATGTCTATAAATGAAGCTAGCAAATTAAAGGAGGCCAAACGTCGTGAAGCATATGCAGATGATGGGCGAAGTGTGGATCTTCCAGTGGAGGAGCGTGAAAGAAATGCAGCACGTGATGCTGTGTTGCGCAAGCGTATACCAAAAATTGTAAAAGCTAATGAAAACCAAGTAGCGAGTGATTCACCACGTAGTGATGGGGGTAGCGGCGAGTCACCAATGTATGATGAAGGACGGTTAGATAGTAACGCCAATGCAACGACTAGCGGCACAAAATCGCATAGTAAATCTGGCAAAGATAAACGTCGTAAGCCCTCCAAATGGGGTGAGCAAGTTGATCAAAATTTAGCTTGGACAACTTCTAGTGCACCAACATCGTCTGTAGGAGGAAGCAACAAGCGTGGCGGTAGTTATCGTGGCGGTGCTCAACAAATGCCAAATGCAACTTCTAATATGCGTATGCCAATGCCGATGCCGTGGGTTGGCATGCAACAGCCATTTGCTGGAGGAGTGATAGGAATGCATATGATGCAGCCCATTCGATCATCAGTACCGCCTCCACCTCAGCCACCTGCACAGATGATTGCTCTGCCACCGAATATACCCAAACCGTGCAATTCAATCGACAATCCACAAGCCGATCTGATGCGCAGCATAACAATCGATGGTACTTCAAAAGAAATTCGCATTTATAATCAGGTTGCAATCGTTTTTATGCAGGGTGATGTTCCACACGAGATAGGTTTTCAGCCGGGCCAACGTGCGCTGATTATCGACAATATGGAACCGTTTACACTACAGTTTAACGATTCGTATAAGCCAATTACAATTGATGGAAATGTGCATCATATACGTTTCGGTTTTCCATCGCATGAGCTTTATATTGATGATCAATGGTATGAAATCTACTTTGGCGGACCGCCTACCACAATACCCATAAGAAATAAATTACACATTTTAAAGTCGGAGGGTCCACCACCACAAGTACACATCGGAAACGTTCGTCGTGATCTTGTGGCAGGCAAGATTCGTATGATCGTTGATGCACATAAGATTGTTCCATTGTTTTTGGATGGAAAGGTACAGACTTTCCGTTTAGGCGATCATCAGCATACTGTACAATTTGTAGATAATTTTTTGAATGTGCTATTCGATGGCGACTTACATAATGTCGAGTATGGTGGTCTACCGAAGAGTATTAGCCTTATGGGGCGAAAATATTTTATACGCTTCGGTACTCTGCCGCAAGGAGTTGTTGCTGGCAAAGTTCAAGTGCAAGATATGTTATACATAAAGACTGAGGCACCCAGCGTCAAACCACTCGCTGTAGAGATAAGTAATATTGCGCCGCAAACAGTTGTGGACGAAATTAAGACTGAAATAAAACCAGAAGAACCGGCGTCGGAGACTGATATTAGTCCATCCGCTCCGGACCCTGCAATATCGTTAGCAAATTTAAACATTGACGAGCTCTTTCAAAAATTATTATCAAGTGGTGTAATAGGTACCGCAATCAGCAATGCATCTGCCAATGTTGCAGTTGTAAAAGACTTAAATAAAGCCGAAAGTTCTACTTCAGTCGCCGTAGTTGAACCAATTGAAAAATCCGAGGCTATTGTTGAAACATCGACAACAGTGCAACCGACAACAGAACCGATACACCCTATTAATCTAGCAAAGTCGGAATCTGTTAAAACAAGACAATCAGCTATTATAACCGCACTCTTTTGCGGCATGCAGTGTAGCAGTTGTGGCGTACGTTTTCCGCCAGAGCAGACTATCAAGTATAGTCAGCATCTTGATTGGCATTTTCGTCAAAATCGTCGCGAACGTGATTCTTCACGTAAGGCTCTGTCCCGCAAGTGGTACTATGATCTTAATGATTGGATACAATATGAGGAAATTGAAGATCTCGAGGAACGCGAAAAAAACTTTATGGAAGCACAACAGAACGGTCCTGATGCAATAGACGACACATCAAACCAACGTTCAGTGGATTCACCAGCACCAAGTTGTGCTGCTGGTCCAGATGATGTCGACCGATCATGCGACATGTGTCACGAGAAGTTTGAACAGTTTTATAATGAGGAGCTGGAGGAATGGCATATGCGCGCAGCAGTTCGCGTGGAAGATAAAATATATCATCCATTATGCTATGAGGATTATAAGGTACAAATATCTAAATTTAATAACGATTTAGAAGTCTTTAACTATTGTTTGAACTATTATTAAAGGTTTCATTAAATCCATCTGCTCCAACGTTGCTAAACGCTGAAGAATCCAAAGAGGAAGAGGTTTTATTAAATACAACTGATGATAATGCTGTTGATATTGTTATCAAAATCGAATCTGAGGATAAAGATGAATGTAAGTTTTTACAGCTATTGAAATAATTGTTTAGTTTTCTAACTTTTTTTTTTTTTGTTGGTAACTAATTAGCTAAATCAAACTCAATTGAGGATGAAGACGATGATGTCATTGTGCTACCCAATGATGAACCATCCGTAACAGAAATCGTGGACGACGACGATGATTATGTTCCTTTAAGCGACACAACTGTAGATACTGGAAAAATAGAAGAGGATCAACATCCGAAAGAACCTCAAGCAAAAGATTTACAAAAGAAATCGACAGAACAGCCAGTCAATACAGCAACGTTGAACGAAACTGTTGAGTCTGATGTGGAAATTGAGGAACCAAACATTCCTTTTACCGATTTGGATAATTATGTTGAAAGAGAACTCCCTCCGTTGGACGAGGCGACGAAAGCCGCGTTGTTTAATGTTAAAATCAAAGAAGAGCCAAAAGATGATTATTTCGATGAAGACGACGGGTTTGAGGATGTTGGCACTGTGCTTATTGTTCCAGCTGAAGAAATATCTATACAGAGTAGTGGTGAGTATAGGTGGACACTTGAATTAATACCATTGAAAATAACCAATTTTTATTTATTTATAATTTTTTTTTTTTTATTTTCTTATTTATTAGAAGATACACAGACACACACTATTGGCTCATCTGATTCGCCATCTACGGAACGTCCGCCGTCAGTGACGTCGATAACAACTCAATCGGATGCACTTGAACTGGAGCCAGTGATAGAGGCGGAATTGGCTGCAGCAGCCACCAGCGTAGTTGATTTGAATTCATCAATGGACGGTAATATAGAATCGCAAGAGACTCATAATCTGTCAGCTGCTGGACCGGTACCAGCATTACCTTTGGCTAGTTTAGTTAATAAAATAAAAATAAACATCACTAAGAATACCAGTAGTAGTAATAGTATTGCTAGTAACAATAACAATGCCTCTAATTCAGTGTCAGTAATAACAACGACAGCATCTGAAACAACGCACTCATCGCCCATAAGCGTACTTAATAATGATGTTATGTGCAATTCCAATAAAAGTTTAGGTGAAGTGAATACTATACAAACAATATCCACAATTCCAGTGCTGTGTGGTGGTAATACATTTGTGCCTAAGATTACCACAAGCTGTACGGCACCAGCGAACATAAGTACAATTTCGGTTATCGGCAGCAGTTATGGTAGCAGTACCATTAATAATAACGCGCGTTTCAATTCGATGTCCAAGCCACCCATTGCCCCAATCTCTGCAACTTCGGCTTCCACATCCACATCAAAACCTGTAGCGAAGACGTTTGCATCTACTGTACCGCGACAGGCAACACCGCCTCCCGTCGAACCGGAACCACAAATTGTTTTAAAGCCTGCGTTACGTAATGTTTCGCTTAAGAAAACGGAAAAATTTGTTAACGGCATTGAAACATCTGGCCTGTGTTCTATTATGTAAAGCAGAAATGATTATCATCATCCAATTGGTTTATTAGTTATCTACATATCTTAATTTTTTTAAATATATATTTTTTTTTTACCGAATTGTACAAAATTTCAGAGGAAACGCTTGCGTTGTTTTTCTACACATCGCTTCAAATTTTTATTTATTTGCGATTTTGGGTATTATCTCCCAATACAGAATTTGTAACCTTCTGTCGGAGGTTTCTTCAAAATAATAATGCAAAACCCTATTAAAATAAAATTGAATAAAAAAAATATACAAATGTGATAAATTATTATGTTTTTATTATGTTATCGCATATAAGGCATTACTCCCAAATGTACTGTAAGTCAAATTTGATTTTTGACAATTAAGTTTGATTTTCAAAAAATATATATATTTATATAATATATATAATGTATGTATATATTATCATTAGTCACCAACATTTATTTTTCAATACTAAATATAGTTGATAGAAAATTTTCTTATTTAATATATTCAATAAAGTAAAACAAGTATGATATACAATAAACGTGTTCTTATTTATATAAAAAATTCGATCTTTCGAGCTCTTAAAAAAAAATTCAAAAATTAATTCAAATAATAAACAAAACAAGGAAAAACATTAACTTCAATGGAGACGAATAGTGAATAGTTTATGTGTAATCCGCAGTGGCTTTATGTAAAATTTCATGGGTGGAGGTCAATGGTCTAATGAAACCCAAGTTTAGACACAATATTGATATCAAGTTTCAAGTTAAAAATACTGATATAACAATAATTTTTTGAAAAATATAATAGATAATGGGAGGAGAGTTTGTGCGGTGCTAAATGTTAAAGTGGCCCGATCCTTATCATGTCGGTAGTGTACACAAAGGATGACAGAAGTATTTTTACCCAATTTGCATATCGGCAAACAGAAAGACGGAAATGGCTAGATCGACTTGACATCATGCGTTGTGGATCGGGTATAAAAATTCAAATTGAAAAGTTTGATCTACAGTGAAAACTATGTTCACTTTTTGAATATTCGTAATTTAATTTCCAAAATGTAAAATTAAAAGTTATTTTTAATTGTTTGTCCTTTAAATTAAGTTTAGTGGAAGTGGAATGGAAAACGATACATTTCGACAATCGAAGTACTATTAGGAACGAAAAAGATTCCCAAAGAGCCATGACGAGACAGAACTTGGCGAACGTTATTTGAGCTGAAATGATTAGATATCTTTTTTTGAATATTTTTTTTCAGTTAATTTAAGCATTTCGCGAATCCTGCGATATTCCAGCCCAACGCCCTAACTATAATCTGCACCTGTAAACGCACCTGTGTATGCATATATGTAGATATCTAACTCTATGCAATATAAGAGTATTTATTTTAAAAATTCGTTTAATGTAGCTAGACTGACAGTATTTTTTTCAATTTCTTTTTGCTTGCGAAAATTCCAGGAAAGTTGAAGTTTTCTAAAAATTATAACAGAACATTACTAGATTTCATTGCCTGAACCCACGTTGTCTTCCGAAATTGAGCCCAACTCATCCTTTTGTGTTTGCCTAAGAATTTTAACGATCCATCAGATATAAGGCAAGAACTTGTCCGGCCCGATTTATAGACTAAGCTTTTGACTGCAGCATTTTCAAACACTTAATGTTGATTGAACCAGTTCCACTCACAGAATTTTTTATTTTCCTATGAATAAATTTATACATCCGTTTACAACAACATTTTGTACATTATAGAATATCGGTAAAGGAATAATAATAATTTAAGAGAACAATTTCTTTAAATTATAGAAACAATCAGTTGACGTGAATAACAATTTTTTAATTGAATAGGCGTTTATTGATAGTATTGCCAGTCAGCTGATCAGATCCTTTTAGCAAAAGTTTTCGTAAATAATTATTGTGAATAATTATCGTGAGTTTTTATTGTTTATAAAACTTTTCTTAATAGGTCGGCGTTTATTGATAGAAAGGTAAGTCAGCTGGTCGGATTCTTTTTAGACGTCATCTTGTAGTTAGCTCAAGTATGGATAAGTTACGTATTAGAGTGGTCCATGAATGCTACCTTGAGGTAAACCTGCTTTTATTGGCCTTATTTTAGAGTGAGCGTCTTTAACTTTTACATAGAAGTGTCGATCAGATATGTAACTTTTTAACATGCAGTAAAAATCTGGTGGAAGAAACTTTTTCATTTAAACAATATATCTAAGTGCCATACCTTGTCGAATGCTTTTTCTACATCAAGAAAGATTCCAATACAATATTTTTAACTTCTAGATCTAAAGAAATTTTATTAACTACTCTATGAATTTGTTCGATAGTTGAGAGATATTTCCGAAACCCAAACTGATGGTCAGGTATAATGTATCTATTATCAACGATTGGTTGAAGTCTGTTAAAAAAAATTTTTTTGAAACTTTTGATAATATTGGAAGAAGGCTTATCGGACGGTGTTCAAATATGAACATGTGCTGCTTGTGGATTATCATATTCAGTATGTTCAAGTATGAACATCGGATTCGGTTTATCTGTTTTTACTTATTTAATACGTGATAAGAATAGACAAGATATCCCGCAGCGACAATATTTTTAAACACAACGGGAAGTCATAACATTTTACGATCGTGCGAAGTGATGCTCAGCATTTAAGTAGCAACGCGATGACTCTTGACTCCTGCACAAACAATAAAACTCTACGCCTAGAATTGATAAGCTATTTTTAACATTTATTCATATTCATTGTAAACATACACATAATATAATTTTACACATACAGTCCACTTTGTAATAGAAATAGAAATTGTATATAAGCATGTTATTTTCATAAATAAAATTAGTACCTTACAACTACTCAAACATGTTAGTTCTCTCTAAGTGAGATTACAAAACATTAAATTTAAATGTATATTAACATTTCTTTTGGAGTTCTATAACAGAATTCAAAAGTGTGCACGTTAATGTACATATTGGTCCTTCGAACCGCGACCACACAAATTGGTCCATCGATCCGTAAAAGACTAGGCGACAAAACATTTTGATCTTCGAAGTCTTAACGAATAAAAGTGAATCAAAGAAAGGCGTGTCTGAGGCTTAAACAGCAGACTAGGCGATCTTGGGGCTATAACTTCAAGGAAAATCGAGAGTAAATAAAAGCAAGAAAATAGCCAAAAAGGCGAATTTTGAAGCTTCAATCTCGACGTGAAATTGTTGAACGCGATCAACAAAACACAAAAAAAAAAAAAAAAAAAAAAAGCTAATTCACTATTCAATACAAATAAACATTACCTTACTGTGAGTAGAGGCACAGCTAAGTCAACTAGGCGACTTTAAATTTTCCTCCAACAAGTTTATTTGTACGAATTGAGTGAAATTAAGAAAAAATGGGTATTAACAGAGTGAAAATAATTGACTCTCAAAAAGAAATTGCAGAAAAAATTTTGCAATTATACAATAAAATTAATGCAAAGAGCATCCGTAGAAGCAGTTGCGCTGAGCTAGTGAAATATCTAGAGAAATATCGCAAAGAAATGGATGCTAACCACATGAAATTGTTAGCAGATGGAATTGCTGAAGAAGATTACTTCGTTAACAACATGTATGAAAATACAGTGGAAAAACACGAAGAAATCATGGCAACCATCAACAAAGCGCTAAAGGAAGACTATTTGGTGCTGGAACAAAACGTATCGGTTCTGGAAGCAAATGCCAGCGGGTCCTCCAAAACTCCGGATCAGAGTGAAGCATTCAAGGGAGTATCGGAGGACAATAACTATCAAGATAAGTCTTACTTCAAACTACAAAAATTTAAACGAGAAGTAATAAGGCTTATGGAATGGTTAAAAAAAGAAGAATTTAAAACCGAAGCCAATAAAATGATTATAAAGGAAATGGTCGACGATATAAAGTTCATGTATCAGAAAGAAATATGTGAGCTGCAAGATGATGAGGCTGATATCCTATTTAATGATCTTCGCTTCCTACATTTAGAAACAGTAGGAAAAGAAGCGAATGAATTCAAAAATCAGCAAAGTAGCCACTGGGATTGTTTAGAGTTAGAAAAACTCAAAATTCCAACATTTTCTGGCGACTTGAAAGAATGGGCGACATTCTTCAATTTATTTAAAGATATGGTGCATAATAATGTGTACATATCAAATTCAGAAAAAATGTTGCGTCTTCAACAATGCGTGAAAGGAGAAGCTGCACGCTTGATTCAGCATTTACAGATATCAAGCAGTAATTATAATGTGGCTTGGGCACTATTGCAACAGAGATACGAAAATAAAAGAATATTATTTTCGACTCAATGGGATAGAGTTCTAGATCAACCCCAAATAAACAGCGACAATACAGAAAGTGTCAGACAGCTGTTGGATACAGCTAATGAATGTCTAAATGCAATTCGTGCTCTAGGCATTGAAATTAAAGATGACGAACCCTTTATTGCAAGAATAATTTGTCGAAAACTAGACAAAAAAGGGTTAAGATTGTATGAGCAAGCTAATACGAAGCCGAAAGAAGTGCAAACCTTAAAAGACATAATACAATTTCTGGAACGATATTATGAGATTTTAAAGGCAGTAAATGACAGTGATTCATCAACAGACAGAAAACGGCCTTACAAGGTTTTTCACATCTCAAGAGTCATAAGTCAACCTACAAAGAAAATGTGCTTCTTTTGTAAGTTACAGAACCACATGACTAGCGAATGCCGAAAATTTAAGGCAATATCTGTTGAAGAAAGACGAATATTTGCAAAAAAACAAAGTTTATGCTATAAGTGTATAAATCACAAATATGGTGAAAAATGCCCAACACCAAAAATTAAATGCAATTCTTGTTCGCAAAGTCATCATAACAGTTTACACGCAGAACAATCAACTAATGAAATTCGGAAAAGTTCAATGACGTTATGTGATTCATCTGCTGCGGTAATTCTGGCTACTGCACAGATCAATGTAAAAGCAGCCAACGGAGAATACAAATTGATAAGGGCGCTACTAGATCAAGGCTCTCAAATTACAGCCATATCAGCAGATGCAGCTGAAATGTTAGCAGTTCCAAAACTAAAAACAGAGACAAAAATTTTTGGACTTGGAGAAGCTGTAGTAGCTGAATCGAATTTTAAAGTAAATATACAAATTAAGCCGAGATTCGTCAGCAACCACCGTGAAATGGTCGAAGCTATAGTTTTACCTACACTATCAAGTGTACATCCTGGTCAGTCATTTGAATATGATGTACAAAAATGGAACAAATACACTTTGGCAAATCCTATGTTCAATAAATCTGACAGAATTGACATGGTGATTGGCGGAGATCTATTTGGCAGGATTTTGGAAAGTG
This sequence comes from Leucophenga varia, assembly GCA_018903435.1. Taxonomy (NCBI): domain Eukaryota; kingdom Metazoa; phylum Arthropoda; class Insecta; order Diptera; family Drosophilidae; genus Leucophenga; species Leucophenga varia. The sequence continues at coordinate 217,874 of JAEIFJ010001507.1, read as the reverse complement.
GCGTAATAAAGATGAAAGGACTAGTTGGCCAAGAAACTAAATTTGGTTGGATATTATCTGGTGTTGTTCAAAAACGTCGTAACAAACCAAGGTTAACAGACCGATTTAGAAGACTGAAGAATACGTCAGATTCAGGAAAACTACGTATAACGGCTAAACATCAACATCATATTCATAATGATTCCGGTGACCCAAATCATTCACGCAAGAGAAGTCACCGGGGTTACAAAGGATGCAGTGGAAGCGAAAAACGTCGATTTATTCAACACTCCGCCACGAGTAGAAGTGAAACAGGTCAACAACAACGTCATAACACAAAATTTGGGCAAGGTGATTGGGATCCTAAATTGGGTGGACATAGACCATGTCGCCGGGGAGGAACATCACAATGTCGTTGTTGCCTACATAATAATTCAAACGATCATCGACATCGTGATATTGAAGTGTTGAGCAATATCTTGAGACCAAGGCAAAAACAGAAGCGTCTTCTCAATAAAAGAAACTCAAACTTATCAAGCAATGTTGAAAGAAAGATACAGCAAAACAATTGTCAAAAAGAAAATGTTAAAAGCGTATCAGACGGCTCAATCAAAATTCGGCACCCAGTATCGTATTCATTTTGTAAGAGATGTAAATATAGAACGGATCTATAATAATTAATAACACATCTATGCTTAAATAACTTGATCGATAAATTGATAAACGGAACAACGAAAAAGTACATATTAACGATTTACACTATCAATGGACATTTATCGCTGCTACTCGTAATAGTGGTAAAGAGATATCACTTATGGGCCCCGGGAGAATGTTCAAATATGAACATGTGCTGCTTGTGGATTATCATATTCAATACGCGATAAGAATAGACAAGATATCCCGCAGCGACAATATTTTTAAACACAACCAGAAGTCATAACATTTTACGATCGTGCGAAGTGATGCTCAGCATTTAAGTAGCAACGCGATGACTCTTGACTCCTGCACAAACGATAAAACTCTACGCCTAAAATTGATAAGCTATTTTTAACATATATTCATATTCATTGTAAACATACACATAATATAATTCTACACATACAGTCCACTTTATAATAGAAATAGAAATTGTATATAAGCATGTAATTTTCATAAATAAAATTAGTACCTTACAACTACTCAAACATGTTTGTTCTCTCCAAGTGAGATTACAAAACATTAAATTTAAATGTATATTAACATTTCTTTTGGAGTTCTATAACAGAATTCAAAAGTGTGCACGTTTAAAAATTTTTTTTTTTTTTTATATATTTTTTTTTTTTTTTTTTTTCTTTTTTGGAAATTTTTTTTTTTTTTTTTTTTTTTTTTTTTTTTTTTCAAAAAATAAAAAAATTTTTTTAGGATTTTTTTTTAAATTTTTTTTTTTTTTTTTTTTTTTTCCGGGTTTTTTTTTTTTTTTTTTTTTTTTTTTTTTTTTTTTAGTTTTTTTTTTTTTTTTTGGGTTTTCATACAAAAAAAAGTTGCAAGTCAAGTTTTAGATTTTGTTCAAAGTTGGTCAATTTGTAGTATTTGGGGTAGTAATAGCTCAGTCAAGTATTTTTTATAAATTTTCAAAATTTTAGGAATTACGTCATTTTTGATTTTGCCCTTTATTTTTCAAAGTCTTGTAATTTAAAGAGTTTTTAACCGATTTCAATGATATTTATAGGGCGTGTAGAGAAAATTGTAAGGTTTTTAATAAATTTGAAGTTGGATTTCAAAAGTTTAAAAATTCATGTAGAAAAACACAAAAAACATTTTTTAAACCTTTTTCTCTGTGTGCTAATTCATATTATTTAGTTTCGTCACAATATAATGAAAGCTTATTATTTTACCTTTATTTTTAATAAAAGAAAATCGATGGAGGGTCTTTTAGTTCTCGAGATATCGTCAAAAGAGTGTTACGCTGCCGTCTTCTATCCTACGTTTCTCAGTTTTATTTATGAACGTTACGAGCGGTTTCGTAAATGAAACGGAGAAACCGTTATAACATAGGATAGAAGACGTGCAGCGTAAACTCTTTGACATTCTCGAGATAAAAGACCCTCCATCGATTTTTTATTAAAATAATGGTAAAATAATAAGCTTTCGTTATATTGTGACGAAAATAAAAAGGTGAATTAGCACTCATAGAAAAAGGTTTAAAAAATGTTTTTGTGTTTTTCTACATGAATTAAACTTTGAAATCCACTTCAAATTTATTAAAAACTTTAATTTTCTCTACACACTATAATTTCATTGAAATCGGTTAAAACTCTTTAAAATACAAGACTTTGAAAAAAAAGGCAAAATCAAAAATGACGTAATCTATTTAAAATTATAAAAAAATACTTGACTAGCTATTACTACCCCAAATACTACAAATTGACCAACTTTGAACAAAATCTAAAACTTGACTCAACGATCTTTTTTATGGAAACTCTATTTCTAAAATATTATAACAGGTTTGTGTGTCATTTGTAAAGGTTTGTATGTCATTTCTTAATGGACGTTAATGATTGTCGATTTTCTGAGATTTTTAGAGACCTTCTATATGAAGAAATTTGTGTCTATGGTTGGGCTTAAATATAGTAAGTTAGATAATTTTCTATATATTTATTAAGTCTTTTTATCTTTGGGACATCTAGTAGTTTTTCAGATTTTTCTAAGTCTTCGTTTATTCTCTATTTGATTTCTAATTAAAGCAGGTGTTAACAAGTTTTTAGTATCCTTTTGAATTTAAAGCGGGGTAGAGTTAATTGCCGCTTCAGTGACTGCATCATTAAAATAAATTACGGAGCTTTCTATATCATTTGGAGATTTTAGTGCAATGTCCAAACGTAAGTTAAGGAGTAAAGGAGTTCTTTATACGCTTGCCAATCTGCTTTTGGGTTATAGAGGCTGGGCGTCGGCTTGTTTGTGCAAAGCGTTACGATATAATCGAGTTGAACTGGTGGGTGATCTGAAGATAACTCAAAGCGTGACTTTATAGAAAAGTTATTAACGTTTACATTTTTTATAACACAGAAGTCAATAAGATCTGGCACTTTGCGCGGGTTTGTTGGCCAATAGGTAGGCTCGCCTGTAAATAAGCAGCGCAAGTGCTTTTGTTCGTAAGCGTTGAGCCCCAGGCTATATGCTTAGCATTTAAATCACCAGCAGCGGTAAATCTTGGATCAAAAGATTTGAAGTATGTGTTGTATTGTTCTGATGCGACATTATGCCGAGGCGGACTTTACAATGCTGAAATTGTTAGGGGCCCATATTTATCTTGCACATTAATAATAGTAGCTTGAATATAAACGTGGCTAAAATGTTCAATTCCATAGTATTTTATTTTAGTATTTTATTTTATTTAATAGTATTTTATTTAATTATAATAGCTGAACCCCCATGTCCCGTGCCGTCTGGGTAATTTGTATTATACAATATAAAGGAAATGTTTAGATGTAAAATGTGTTTCTGAAATAATATTATTTTCATGGAGGAAGTGCTTTATTTCTAGAATAAATTGCCTTAGCCCGTTAGCATTTCAGAATATAATTCGGAGTCTATTTGAGAACATATCTACGAATTTGTCTTGGATACTAAAAGTGACATTATATTAAGTATAGCTGACATTTGCTGAATTACTTAATTGATTAATCATAAGTTTAAGCTCTGCATGTCGTTTAATTCATGTGCATTTGGGTTGGATGGTAAGGAGTCTTATTGCCACTAGCTATTTGAGCAAAACTTATGGTGGGGTCTTCCTAATACTAGAATTAGGAGGGGGAGATACCCGCACTTCTACAATTCGCACATTGCGATAGGGTTTAATATGAGGCGATTCGAATGTGATTTTTGTCTGAAGAAGATGTGTAATTAGGCACCTTTATGATTCGTTGTTGAATATTATATATATGTTTAACACTGTGACCTAGTTCTTGAAGTACAGCATTTATTTTTTCAATATCAGCTGAAGGATGCATTTTTCGTAAAATGACTTTGAGGTTTCTATCTTCCTTAGCCATATACGTTTAGAATACGTTTATACGTTTAGAATTTGGTTTCTTTTTGTTTTAGCATATTTATAATATTCTTATAGCAATTAGAATATGTGGCCTGCATTGTTAGCTTACGCTTTTAACTCAATTTTTTTGAGCTTAACCGACACCCTGAATATAAATTGAAGGTGGCTTATTTACCTTTTGTAATATTTGAGCTGAAGGTTGTAAAGTGTTTTCAGAGCTACAGCTTTGTTTTTCAGACTTGTAATCTGCTAAAAGTTCGAAGTGGTTTGATGAGTTTAGTTCGCTGAGCCAATAATTTTGCAATGTTGTTTGTGTTTTGTTCTGTTGTTGTATCTTTGTTATTGTTTTGCTTTTGTTGTGATTGCTTATTTGGAGAATGTGTTTCTCTTTTTATTTTCAATTTTAACGGCTGATTTGTGTGTGTGTTTTTCATTTTTCATTGAAGAAGTTGGATTCACATTGTTATTATTGTGAACGTACTGTACATCAATATGAGGTGATTTTTGAATTGGCGTGACCAATGAGGATTTAGATGAGGTGATCGAGGCAGTTGATGAGAATACTGTTGTTGTTTTTGGTGCCGAAGATGTCGAAGTTATACATCCACTTTGTGCTGTAATTGTTGTTATAGATGCTATTTTGCTCGAAGTCACTGATTTTTTTTATTGGTTTTGTTTATGAGCTTCGCTTATCATTTTTTATTAATTGTTTTTATTTATATTTACCGATTATATTAGCGAAAGTACAGAGCGATTTGAATAACACGTCTATGTCGCATGACAGTTGAGACAAGTGCAGATGAAGAGAAAACAAATTGAATGCGCAGCTTGGTAAGGTGAAATACAAAAAAAAATTGATTACCCGAACTAAATATGCGGACATAGTCGTACAGAAACGTATAACAGAGATATTGTAATTCACGGTAAATGGAGTTGTTAAATCAATCACGGATAATTTAGGTAAACAACGGTTAATAGAGGCGCAAAATGAATCGCTTCGTATCCCGATAAATAGACCTTCCTGGTTATTCGTGCCTCAGGAAATTGAGTTTAGACTGTAAACATCAACAAAGTCTTGATTTTGATCAGATGTGAATTTAAACTATTATTTTTGAAATTGTCATTTGTTGAACAATTTTAAAACAAAATTAAAATAAATAGCTTTAAAAATATTTTTTTTAAAACTCAGTTTTCGGTTTATGGGAGCAATATGGGTTTTTTATACAAAAAGTTTAAAAAATTGGGGTAAATTTATACATTAAGAGGTCAAAGATTACATAACATAGAAGAATTAATGAAAACACTAAAATTTTTAGGGTAGGATTGTATAAAACCGTATGAATGTGATCATTTAACGGTGGACCTAAATTGTATAGTCCCTGAGATAATCGTTTTTATATGACAGACATAGCTATATCGACCCGCCCTTTTCAATGCTAATCAAGAATTTATATATATAACATATATGGTCTATCATACCTCCTTCTGCCTGTTCCATACATTTAACATATTTAATATACTACTGTTTGCAAAAATAACACTTGCGGTGACTTTTTCGGTGTTTTAAAAATCGAAATATCACACAGACAATCCACACGACGTAGACGGTCTTTAAGGACAGAGAACTTTAGCTTTGAAGTTGTAGAAAACTTCGACTACCTGGGCTCAGACGTAAACAACGACAAAATCAGTCAGGAAATTAAACGAAGAATCACTCTTGCTAACCGTAGCTATTTTGGTAAGCAAATGCAAAGTAGATTCTGTCCAGAGAAACAAAAATTAAACTCTACAAGGCGTATTTGAGAGGAATTTACTTTGGAAAATCTTTGGTCCAGTTAGAGTTAAAAGTTCTACGAGCTATATGCTGACATCGACATAGTCTGGAAGATCCAATACAAAAGGCTGTCCTGGGCTGGTCACCTGTGTCGTATGGACACAGAAGGTCCGGCAAGCAAATCGAGAATCAAATCGGAGGGGCGCGGCAGAGAGTACGTCCGCCGCTGTGATGGGAGGACCAGGTCCTAGAGGACATCCGCAGGATCGGTATTCCGAACTGGTATCGTCTGACACTGATTACAACCTCTGGTGCCACACATTGCGTGCTGCCAAGGCCGACAATCGGCTGTAGCTGAACTAATATACAACTAATATATATATATATGTATATATATATTCCTCATTGAACATGTTCAGTTATTGGCTACTTTGTGTATCACTCTTCGCGAATAGTAAATCTGTTCAGTAATAGCTGATTGTTTTTTGCGAATTTCGATTTTATCACTGATGATGGAACTTCTTTGAAGCCACCAGGCTATGACGACGCCTTAGAAGTTTAAAAATAGGAAACAGGCAGGAGCAGACGACAACCCTCAGAGTTATTTAACTCTGATCCGGTATTCGGAGGAGAACAAAGCCGCTATTGACACGCCAATAAGATGGAGAGCTTTGCACTTTGCGGGATTTAGAACTAAACCAATTCTTTAACAATAGTTCAGTGTTTAGTTTATTATGGCCACCCGAATTATTATAGCTGAAACACAGCCTAATGTCGCCCGCATACATTGAAGTATGGCTGAAAGATATAATATCTGGGAGGCCCCCAGTGACTATTACCTCCGTGAATTGCACTTGAAAGTTCTTCAATTTCTTTTGATATAGTGTTGGGAGGACCATATCTTGGAAGACATCCGCAAGATTAGTATCCCAAATTGGTATATTGTTGCACTAGATTACAACCGCTGCACAGTGACCGACTTTCCGAAAAAGCCTGGCCAATAGTTGCAACTTTCGTTTAGCTACATGGTGATTCCCGAAAGCGCGTCAGCTACCACATTTAATTTGCCTCGTCTGTACCGCACTTCGAATGAATATGGCTGCAAATGAAGAGCCCATCTCGCCATTTGGCCCGTAACGCCTCCAGGTAAGCTAAGAATATCTCGGTGGTTTCAGTTCATTAATAGCGGCTACTTTATCCGGATCCGTATGGACTCCTTCGCCGCTGACCACATGCCCCAGGTATTTCAAAATAGAGATTTAAAGAATAAGCCATTACTAGCATTAATCTTTGACTTCTTTCAATTTTGTCATATACTCTTCCTAAGTCTTTGCAATGACGATGTTGTCTTAATATACTATTGCATGTGACTCCATTTCTGGCCCGATAATGCTATAGTGCACGTTGGAAAGAGGCTGGCGCTAAGTGGAGTCCGAACGGCATTATTTTCAATTGATACAGGCCGCGACCCGGTACCGTAAACGCGGTGTACTGCATACCTTCAGCCATTAGTCTAGATAAATCAAAACAATTCTGACGGCGAATGAATAATTTATATTTAGGCTTGCAGTTTCTATAATTGCGATCCAGCATTTTTGACTTACTGTACCCTGCGATTCTCATTAACGTTTCAAGTTCCAGAATATATTTCTTAAACCGCTCGTCCACTTATGCTGCCCACGTCCCATCGTATCGGCTCCCTTTCTTCATCCGCCTCGTTTATTTCTGACTTTGTGCTTATTGTACGCTCTAGGTCAAGTAAACTTATAACTGATCCGCGCGGTGTGGTATTCAGAATTTCAGTATTTGCAGCTGCAGTTGGAGCTGGACTTGGTGCTCGTCGGAATCGTTGATCTATTTCCGTACATCTGTTCTCTACTGCGTCTGGCAATTCATCAACTGTTACAAATCCTAATATTCTCCGCCGTAGATCTTCCGGTGTACATTCGGTGTAGACTTCAAACTCTTCGCCGATCGCATAAAACTCATCCTCGCCGATCCGGAAAATACAAGAACTATTCATTATTAATTTATATTTCCTTTATTTTTTTTTTTAATAATACAAATTTATAGTATTAATGGTAATTTGAATTTTATTATAAATTTTATACCTAAACCATATTTGTTTTTGCATTTAACAGGGTCCCTGCTCGGACGCCACTGTAACGAAGTTGTTTCGTGATTTTGTGAGTACTGTGCGATTACAAGCGTATTAACATTTTGGTGGAGTGTAATGGGTGGTTAGTTACCGTATGTGCGTATATTTAGTTGCGCTTGAGATATGGGTATGTGTATATGTGCAGTGTGTCTGGATATTAGCGTGGTCATGATTAATGTGTGAATAATTAGTAGCTACTTGCAAAAGGAAATGAAAATGTGGTAGTTTTAAGCTGGAGATCTTTAGTACTAATGACTCACACGTTAACGATTCGACTTGCGCAGAAAATTTCGATCTTAGTTTTATTCTCGGCTGGTTGACAAATTGTTTGAGCTCGGACAACTACGTACGTTATACGACCCCGATACGACTTTGGACCACTAGATTTCACGGCTCCCCGACTGGCAACCAAACGCTTTTACTGACAAATTACGTGCGATTGAAGCGACACGATTGTCATTATCGGTTGGAATGAATATATTCATAAGCGCCGAGTCACACGCTGCAATATTTTCATGTGATATTACATTGTTTGTGTTTCGTGCAACTGTCAAAACTTACTTGAAATGTATCAAAAAAATTTTGTACAGACTACTTGTCATATCAGAGTAAGAAAGTAAGATAGTGCTGCCAAATTTTTTCAAGTGTGATATTTTTTCGTGTTTACACGATGTTGCGCAACATTCTATGAAATATTGTTTGAAAATCTAGCATCGTGTGACTCGGCCCTAAATAAAAGCTATTTTCCTACGAAAACTCAATAATGAGCGCTAGGTTGTATGGGGGCTTGCTTTTGATATTGGATGCCTTCAGAAATGTTTTTACCCAATCTGTATTAAATACATTCAAAAATAATATTCATTTTCATACAAAATCGAAAAAAGTGGTTAGTTTGTATTGGGGCTATATCAAGAAATGGGCATGGCACCTTGTTTCTGACATACAAACTGTCTAGGATCAAAAAAAGCTTAAGTTTAAAATTTCAGGACAATATCTCTAAAATCTTCCGAGAAAAACGCACTGCAATTGATTCGTCTCATCGAGCTGATGAATAATATATATTCTTTATGGACCCTCCAATGCCTCCTTAGCCATAACAATTACCATAAAAGCCTGACGTTGTGTCTGGGCCGAGGCCGCGAGAAAAGCAAGTGGTCAGAGCGAAAGTGGAAAGTCAAGAAAGTCACCACACGTTCCTAGCGTTAGCACAGAGTATGATAGGAACATGGTAGGCCCTCCGAAAACTGGAGATTAAAAGGCACTGCAACTCTATAGAGTCTATTGTACCCAAGCCTGGCATGAAAAATGGTTAGGTTAATGGACGGAGAATCCTCTCCGCCTCTTTAACAAGCAGGAGAGTATCCTTAGTCGGGGCGACTCTGATTTGATCGATTGTGATAAAACAGCGATTAAACAGAGTTAGTCTGAAACGGGCCAAAGCCGGACATTCGCAGAGAGTGTGTGTGTTAGATTCCTCAACCTCCAAGCATAGTCTACACTCAGGTCCATTTTGTTAAGATGATATCTCAGTTTATTTCGACGGGTAAGGTAACCAGTAAGCAACATCAGCTCATGACGATTGAGATATACGATGTTTTAAGGGCAGATATGGCGAGCTAATTGCTTAGCTTGTCTTAGGCCCGGATATTGAAACCAATATTATTGAAGAGATTCTGCGGAGAACCCATACCTATGGCTGAAGCCCAACTGAGCCCGCAAAAAGGTTTTGGCGAGTTCGTCTACCGCTTCATTGCCGTCAAAGCCCCTGTATCCAGAGACCCAGCAAGTAGTGACGTTACGACCTTGAGAGAGGTGTTAAAGTGTATCATAACATTGGAGAACTAAATTAGATGAAAAGGGTCATGAAATTAGTGCTTTGATAGCCGCTTGTGATGTTGGCCACCCGAGGATTACGAACCAGAGGAAGACGAGCTCAGACTTCAATGGCATTGCAACAGAGATCCTGGTGTTGGAACCGTATATGCCAGCACCAGTGCCTGTTTCGGTGAGCGAGTCATCAGTAATTAATTTAATGGTTGATGGTTCAAACCTAGGTTCTCACCCGTCCAATCTGACCGATTGGGAAGTAGCAAAGCGAAAAACCGTGGTCATATTTATAATCTGTTATCTTGCAGAGCTCGATGCCAACAATAAGTTTTAAGATGTTTGAATGACCAAAGTCATGAAGTACATCGCTGTTCAGACCTTGGATTCTAAGAGCATCCATAGCGGCTGATGACATTGTGAAGATGTGTAGAGGAGGTAAACCAATGATCGCCTCCATAGCAGCAGTGCAGTGAAGTCTATCACACTGCTTAATTGTGTTACATTGCAGAAACTTTTGTTCACCAAATAAAGGAAGCGTAGTTGAAAATCATAGAGGTATCTTCTAAATAGACGCCTGCAGGTCCACAAAGCGTAAGTAGCTTTGTTGATGATGGCGTTAATGTGGGAATTTCAATTACATCAGTTGTCCAGATATAGCCTTAGATGCTTGACCTCGTCGGAAAGACACAAGACAGTGGAGTTAATACTAACAGGGCCAATGTCGAGTTTGTAATGTCTAGCGAAAGTGACCAGAATCGTTTTCTGAGGGTTAATGGTAAGTCCCTCCTTAGAACACCAGTTTGTTACAATTTGAAGGGCCGAACACATCACCTCAGAGAGCGTGCGTCCGTATTTACGAGAGACCGTGATAACTAAGTCATCTGCATAACCCAACGAGCTAAGCTCGATTAGGACATCATCTATTACAAATGACCATAGCAAAGGGAAAAGAACACCACCTTGAGGACAGCCCTTAATGGCCTTGATGTCGTGTTTTTTAGCTCGGTTAAATAGCTTCCTAACAGTCCCTCTCATGACCATTAGCCCATCAGACCACCAAGAAATTTTACGAGAACCTTGCGTTGTCCGAGTAGAGGTACTTTCTTGATAAGAACTTATCAGGATCTCACTAAACAAATAAGCTGGAATAATAAGTTGGAACTGGCGCCAACTCACAAAAGGAGTCAACACTTAACGGAAGATTGTTGACTTTAGACTTTACTAGTTGGTCAAAAGGTGCCAGTCAGTCTTTCTCGGAAGGAAGACTTTGAACAAAATGTCCGAGACACCTGGCAATTCGAAACAAATGTATTGGTGGTCAGAAAATAACGCCTCGTCAGAAACCCGCCGATTCCGAAGAAAATTAGCAACCACTCTGTTAGATAAATTGAGGTCTAGAATATCCTGCCTAATAGCGTTTATAAAGGTAGGTTTACAGCCCTTATTAATTATATCCAGCTGAGCTTGAAGAATGAAATTAAAAGGACACTCACCTGTGGAACACAACAAGCGCCTGTTTGAGGCCGGCAGAAATAAGAGCGCTGCACAATCAGCGGAGGAACATCACGCTGGTCTCCAGGAAGTAGGCCGACGCAATAAAAACTTCCTCGCCTCTTCATGTGGATATGCCAACCACTGTTAAGTCCCTTGAAATAAAGCTAGCTAGTGGGAAGAATTTGATATTTTTATCAAATAAATTTCGCACACTGGTTTGTGGCGTTACTCCTTCTTCGACCGCTCATCTCTGCTCCTAGTTGAGGGGGTGTGGTGAGTGACGCCTTTCTTCGCCTGCTTCATTGATGGTCTCACCTCTGATATTGGTTTAACCACCGGTAAGCTTTGTCACCGTTCTGTTTTTCGCAGGGGCTTTATTAGTGGGCTGCTTACACGGAGTAGCCGCCTTGTCACCAGGCGTCGAAGTAAGGCCGGCCGCCTACTAGTGGGGGGACCATGACTGACCTTCACGGCTGTAGCTGCTTCCGGAAGGGAGAGAGAACTCGGTTGCTGTGGTGTCTCCTGCTCCTGAGTCTTTTCTGTTGCCGCTGCCTGGGGCTTTTTATTCTTAAGGCTCAGCTTTATGTGGCTGAATCTATAGGCTGGTGCTATTGAGATTGTTTTGAACGCCAAGGCTCGCTTAAACTTTCTCTGTTGCCAAGGTGGCGCTATAAGGGAAGTAGCTCCTGACTGAGTTAGTGCTAAAGAACTCTTTCTCTTCACGCAACTCAAATTCGAAGCTGACCTTTGCCCTTATGTGGCTGACGTTGCCTCTTTTCCAAGCCGCTGTATATGCATTCGCGTAGACAAGTAGGAGCCTCCCAGTTCTTGGGAAACATCCCTCGAACTCCTACTTCGCCTTTTCCGTCGGCTTCTCGATGGTGACATCAATAATCGCCTCCTGCAGTAACTCTATTTGATTTGCTGGGAAGGAACCATTTTCGTCAGAAACCGAGAAAACCCCAAATTAAACGCAACTCGTCACCCGGCTGAAGGAAGTTTTCACTGTGCCTTGAGTAGACCGACTTTTTTTTTGGTGGTATGAATCCCTGGAAAGCTCTCTTCAGAGCTAACTCTCTTGATGGTACTTCCATCTGTTGCCCTAACATAATCTATGGCTTTTGCACTAGAGTATCCGTTGGCTGTCACTTGTTTGAAGCGACGACGTTCCCTCGAGCATCAAAGTTGACACATTGAGGGGCAGCGACTATAGTTCTGTCCGACTCAGAGTCAGAGGACAAAAGCTCCTCCAAAACTACAGACTTTCTGTTGTGCTCGCACAACTTTAAAAACTTTATTAAATTCCATAAAAGTTTAATTTAGTCGGGAAAGTCATATATGCCAGAGCACCATTGACACAGAAAATCTAATAGAAGCTGGAGGGCGATAAGTATCCAGAGACCACATATTAACGTTTAGATTTCCTCTAACCATTCATCCAATGAAATGATCAAGCCTGAAGCAGATATTAATTATGCGCACTAACAGTTGTAGACAAAATCAGGAAGGCTTTGACCGTCGCATTGTCAATTCAATCGTAACCCGTAGATTTTTTGATTACAAGTATTTAAATTTCGCTTATGAGTTCATCTAAACAGGCGTTATAGGGGAATTTTTGGAACAGAGTGTATTGAGGGCCATATCTATTTCAGCATTATGTGTACTACTACGTAGAGCGAATGGCGTAAATTGATGTTCTAGATGCAGTAAGCTTTTTCTTGATTGTTGTAACAACAGGTTCCAATAGGAAATTTAATGAGAGCTATACGCCGAGCTGGTCGTATCAGATACTTGGTAGCAGCTAACGAATTGCACTCGGGTCTATTGGATTCAGCCTTTCTCAGAAAATCAGCAATAGCATCTTTTAGAACTCAACTTTTTTCAATACTACTACAGTAGGATAACGAGCTTGTTGCCAAATACGTCGAAGAGAGTAATGGTAAAGGTGACTAGAAAGTTGACTTTGATGATAAGCGCAGAGTGGTCAGAAGTTAACTAAATTCAGTCTTTTTTGCCATCTATCAATACCTTAACAGATCGCAATATCAAGAATGTCTGGGTGACGACGTGGGTCGGATGGCCAGTACGTAGGTGTTCCCGATGTAAGTACAGTATAATTTTTATTGTTGACTCAGATCAATTTCTTTCGGGTTGTCAGTTCTAGCTCCCAACCAATAATGCTTTGCGTTAAAATCTCCACTAATAATAAATGAATTTTCTAACGAGTCGAATACTGATTGAAATAAAGCATGATTTAATGTCGTGACGGAAAGTAAGCAAAACTAATTTTAAGAGTTCCAGTAACAGACCGTACTTCGATAGTTGTTATTTGTGCCCATTGGTGAGCTATGGAACTGCAAGCAGTGAAATTAATATTGAAATCACTTTCTGAGACTTGATTGTGTGTTTGAGTTCAAGTTTTTGCTGAGAAGCGTTATTAGCATTCCATAAAAGGATCTTAAGGCTTGATTGCATGTTGGCCAATAAGTGATGTGACAAGATTGACTAATAAGCATATTTGCATTTGTTTTTCCATGATGATTATTAATAGCAAAGTTAACAGATCAGTTTCCTTTGACAATGGCAGCGTAGCTTAGAGCGTAGTTTTACTGGGATTACTTGCAGCTTGACTTTTGAGGTTTTGAATCATTAGAGGGGAACTGACATGATTTAGTTTGATTAGGCGGTTTAGGTAAGATCTTTTTAAAACGCTTTGGTACAATTCACAACCTTTATATGACGCTGGCGCTGCTTTTCTTTGTTGCACTCAGCTGATTTGAGGATTTGCGCGCATTTTACACACCTATAAAGTTTGTTGCAGTAACTCTTTGTATGGCAAAATTCTTAGCATCTGTGGCATAGTATCAAATCATCGATATTTTTTGGATGTTCAATTTTATAAATGGCACCGCATATACAAGTGCTTCTTTTTATTGCTTACACTTTGAGTAGACACATAAAACTTCCGATATTATTAAGAATAAGCAAACCAAAACAAAAGAGACGCTAATCGTAGTCCGTTAAATATTTGAAAGGTAAAACTTTTATAATGTTTTTTTTATTTTGTTATGGGGTTATACGAGTATATAAACCACGGTTCTGAAAAAAAAACCCTATATATATTTTTTTTCTCTGCATAATTTTCCGAATTTTAAGAGTTTAGTTAGCTTTGACATATAATTCAAAACTTATCAATATTGAAAAAAAAAAGCATATTATAGTATAGAGGAAGAAAATATCTTTCAAATACCGTTGAGCACATCGTTATTAAGGTATCCATTCTAAATTTATTAAAATAATTGAAAAAAGTCTAAAAACAAATGGATTTTTAAGGTTATTGGCAATAGTTTTTAGTTCTTTTGACATTGGATTCACCGCCCCAAAATACATGAAATAGGTGAATGGAAAACCAGCTCCCCTTAAAGTTTAATTCAAAATAGTATAATTTTTACAAAATATTTGCAGATATTTTTCAAGAGGAATTGCGGAAGGTCAGATTAAATTTTTGACATTTAGTTCTTCGGGAAAGTGTTCATAGAATATCCCAAAGATTACGATCGTTTAGGTCTGTTCGCCTAAACTATATTTTAAAACCGGACAGGGGAAGGTTTAGCCGCGAATACAAGATCACATGAGAAAATCACAAATATTCAACAATCATTGGATTCCTTACAAAGTTATTGTATTTGGCAGATTATAATTACTCAAACTTTATATTACTTTTTTATTTATTCAAAAGTGTCTTCCAAATATTATATTAATTTAAAATTATTAAATAATGAGACAATGTCAGAAGCGCGAATTTAGTAGTTATGGTTTTTTTAGTGTATTTTATTTGTTTTTTTTTAAGAACGGTCACACTACAATAAATCGCTGTCGCCTTCACGTGTTGACTAAAATGAACCAGAGTTATTAAATTCAAAATAGTATTTGATTACACGTTATTGTTTAATAAATATAGTTCAACTCTGTTTTGTTTAGTAAAATCAAGAAAATTATTCAATACAATGTCCTCATCATTCTTTCTTAAAAAAGCACCAAAAACAAACCCGAAAACGAAAGGTAAGTGCTTCCAAACACAAGATGTGTAATAAAATACTAGCACCTAATAAACATATATAATAAAATGCTCTGTTGCAGGAACTAAAGTCAACCGCAAGTCAGTCTGACAGTGTTGGCGGTAAGAGACCAAAAATAAATATCAATCGAAAATCAAGTTCAGTTCAGTCGTCACTTCCAACTCCACTCAGTAGGAAACGAGGTCGTATCGATGATGAGGAAATAGCCAGCGACGATGAGGTGCCCAGTGATGTAGAGGGCGACTCTAGAAATTTAATATTCTCCTCAGATGGTGAAGCCGATGAGGAAACTGTTCAAGACAAACGCCTTCGACTTGCTAAGCAATATTTAACTGAAGTTCAGCAGCAAGAAGCAGATCGTGCTGAAGAGCAGGAACACCTGGGTGCACAAATCGGACAGCGATTGCAAACAGAGTATTTGGATAGTGTTGGACGTTTGCGACGAAATATAGCAGCAACAGTAACTGGATACGATTCAAATAATGTAATTACGCTTAAACATAAGCTGCACCACGGAACACTTTGTGCGTTAGCTTTGTCACCCGATGGTAAATATCTTTTTGCGGGTGCTAAATCACAATATGTGCTTAAGTGGAATACAGAAACTAATAAAGTTGAGGGCAGATTCGATATACGACAACATAGAGAAGAGCCGGATAATGGCAAAGCACGTCGTTCAAATGTAATTGTAATTTGTCTGTCAAGCGATATGAAGTACCTGGCACTGTCAGAGGGCGGCAAAAATGTACAGATATGGTGTCCACAGGAAATAAAACATTTAAAAACTTTTCAAGGACATCGGGATATTGTCACAGCGCTTGTATTTCGAAAAGGTTCGCATGATCTGTACTCAGGTTCCAAGGATCGCTCGGTGAAAATTTGGTCACTCGATGAAATGGCCTATGTGGAAAGCTTGTAAGTAGCCAGTTTAAGTAAAACGTGTATTTAACAACAACTTACCAAATGTTAAACTAAATAATTGTTTAATTAGATTTGGTCATCAAACTGGTATTACCGATATTGATGCCCTAAGTCGCGAACGCGCCATATCTGCAGGCGGAATAGATTGTTCTTTACGAATTTGGAAGATCACGGAAGAATCGCAGTTAATATACAATGGTCATCGCGATAACGTTGAGCTTGTGAAATTCGTTAACGATGAAAATTTCATCTCTGGTGGCTGTGATGGGTATGTATTAAACAAATACAATCTTTTTATTTAATATATTTTATTGTGTTCTACATTTCGGTTCTCATTGAAAATGTAAACAATTTTCGTTTCGAATGGTTTTGAATCGTTTCTCGAAAGCATTTTTTAATTAGTTTGTTAATTTATCGATTTATAGGGTGTCATCAATCCAACATCTTATATTGCAATACTAATATTATTTATGTAGTGGAAATCGGGACTGTTTGGAACAAATCAATTTCCTTTAAGCTTAATTAGCTAGATATATGAAATTTAAACGGAAGATAGGTATTGAGACCATAAGCACACTACGATTTAAATAAAAAGTTCTTACACCTGGAAAATTATTTTAGATTCTTAATTTACAATGTTGATAGATGGGAAAAATCTAAAAAATAAAATAATCTGTGGAGAGATTTTTAAATAAATCCACTTTGAACATTTTTATATAACACTAGTTTACAAAAATTCGCATCATCTCGTGTGATTCTTTCTAACCAACCTATTTCCATGTATTTTGGGGCGTACATTTCAAAAACCGTTTAGGAGATATCTTCAAAAAAACCGAATAATTCTCCAGGTGTAAGAACTTTTTATTTAAATTTGGTTAAGGCGCACCGTGAGTATGTTCAATAAACAAGACACTTTTTTTTAAATTATGAAATACGTAACGCCATCTATTGAACGTTGACAACATTAGTACAGGTCTCACCTTTCAGACGCAGCCAACATCATGTAAATTGGTTGACAGGTTACTTATTTATTGAACAGTTACTTATTTACGAACATTTAACTAAACAATACGAAAAAACGCTTACTTCGGTGGAACCGGAGCTCAAATACCCTCCTTACGAATCTTTGTATAGTTTATCTATCACCATTGTCGTAGATAACCTATTTTAATCTAAAAATGCAGATATGACCAATATTTTTTAAAGTAATCAAAAAATTTAAAGTGATTTTGTATGGAGGCTGTACATTATATTAGCCCGATCAGTATTTTATTGGTAGTGTATGTATGGATGACATTGGAAGCGATTTAATCAAATGGGCGTGGCACTTTATTTTTTCATTGAATTACATTAGAACAGTTTTTGCATAATTTGAAGTACATTCAAAAATAATAACACTATGCGTGGCGGGTATGATAAAGAAATTATTTAAATGTAATTTGCTATTGACTTTTCTTTTAAAAACACAATTACAAAATTTTTGAATACGAAAAACAAAATGACAATATTGAATACTAATTCATTTCGAATTCAAAAAATTTGAATTGTAGAACAGGGTTAAAGTCATACTTTATATCTATTTCAGTGCTATAAGTTTCTGGAGCGCTTTAAAAAAAAAAACCTATATGTACAACGGATATTGCGCATGGAAAAGGCGACAACGAAGTGGCTAATTGGATTACCGCTATTGCTGCTGTGGTCAACACCGATTTAATTGCTAGTGGTAAGATCGGAAAATACATTTTTCAGTTACAATGTACAATTGAAATATATTCGTATAAACATTACAGGTTCCTATGATGGTCATATACGACTCTGGCAGGCTTCTGGAAATGCACGCCGCTTAAAACTTATATTAGAGATACCAGTTTTTGGGTTTATCAATAGCTTAATATTCAATAGCGACGGTACGAAACTCTATGCTGCCGTTGGTCAAGAACATAGGCTTGGGAGATGGTGGCGTATCACCGATGCAAAGAACGCAATACTTGTTTTTAATATACAACAACAAAAACAGAGTACAACGTAGATAAGGTTATGTTTGCTTGTAAGTCTAACTTAAGCTTTATTAAAGATTATAACAAATAATTCTCTGTATTGCCCTTTTTATGTCAATGTCATAATGTAGCAGCATTTGATAAGAAACTATTTGCAGAAAATGGTTATCTAAATAGTATTCTGATTTTCAAAGCGCTATCAGTGCAAAAACTTCCTGCATTTTATTATGTTGCGTCTTCAAAAAATAATGACAAAAAATAATCGTGACTTTGATTATTTTCTTCTGGCAACTTGTTTTTCGAAAAGTTAAACAAAAAATGAATTTAACGTCAGGTTTGTTAACTTTAACTTTGTACTAATCCTCTTTTATATAATATACAAAATAATAGCTATAAATTGATATTCAGCATTTTTACAGAAAACTTCCTCCACAGTTAATAAGAGACGCTCATTGTTCTTGTTCTTCCATTTCTATATACTTTTCTAGTATCTGATAAATTTCCACTTTAGCCTTAATTTTATGCCGGCGTGTCAATTGACGTAAATATGCCGCCACCGATTTACAGAAGTAATCATCCTCGTTTTCACAATGCAAAGTGGCTGTATCATTAACGTTAGCTGAAGTCGATTGCAATTGTTGTTGTTGCGGCAATACCGGTGGCAAATGTGTTGGTGTGCTACATTTAATGTTATGCTGTTCTTGATCGTGCGTGAGCAGCACAGGTGTAACATTTATGTGTTTTGTGTCACTACTTGAACATGGTGTACCCGGCTGTACGTTGAAGTGTTCATATGGTTCATGAGTCTCTAAAATAAGAAAACGAGGAAATAGAATAACGCAGCATTTGCTTAGAAACTGTAAAAAACAAACCCTCAACGATCATTGAATACGCTTCTGCTGAAGTCGAGCCCAATTTCGTTTCTTCATCATAAGTGTTGTTTTCACTATCTTCATAGATTTCCGAGGTGTCATCTTCGGCTGCTGTGACCGTCTCGGTCGCCGATTCTCTTACTTCTTGTAACGCCTTACTGGTTGCTTTATGTCGTGTTATTTTGCCGGCGTTACCACTACTCCAGCTTTCGTCCCGACGACTGCGTTCCCGCCGCTTTCGTACAAACTCACGTAGAAAATCCATTTGTCTGAAGAAATCATTACGCCCATAATCATTGCTGCGACTAGGATGTAACCGTAATTGTTTTAGCTCCCGAGAGTAACGGTCTCTTAAACAAGTCCATCGTTTTCTTGCATCTAATGCGTTGATATGCAAAGTCGAAGCCAATTTGCACCTAGTTGCATATACAAGAAAAATGACAGATTAATTCAAATAATATGTAATCAAGAATGTAATTAATTTTTTTTATTAAAGTTTGACGCGATTAAACGATAAAACGTCGGATCTTGTTAATGTAATACATATTTTTTAACTTTAAAGAACATACCATTCTTCTTCCTTTCGTTGCGAGATTCGGAAATCTGGTGCCCTTGTGTCGTATAAAGATGGTGCTGCTTTTACATATTGAATTAACAATAAATCAGCATTATCCAATGGTCGATGCGTTGTCATTTGTATTCGTAGTTAGGTTTCTTTTCTGTTGATGAGTTTAGAGATGCTCAGCGTGTTATGAATTTAGACGAAAATAAAAATAAATAGTATATCGATTATTCTTTAAAAACAGAATGTAGATTTCATTTTTGTATGAACATGTTGTTTTTATTGTCGTGATCTTTTTTTATTATTATTATTATTTTTTTTTTTTTTGTTTATAATAAATACTGTTCACATTTGACCCATGTGACCGTGTTGTAATTACTGGCATTTTAGTTTGGTATTATTTGTGTTTCAAGGTGGCATTTTTTCTACACTAACTTTCTTACACTACTTGCCGCCATTTTGATAAAAGTGTTGCCATGTTGTCATTCGATTGCAAGATAGTGAAAAGGTGAAAATTTTCTTCATTTAATTTGCATTAGATTTTCCGATAAAATATCGCACAAATAAAACTAGAAAGTTTTGTTAAATATAAAACGTATAAGCTGTATTATGCAAAGAATACTTTTACATTAAATTGTGCAAGTGAAAGCAAGAAAAAATATGGAGAACGTTGTCGCGTTTAACAATGAGGTAAGAAGTGTCTTTAAAAAAAGGAAGTCTATATGTCAGTGTATTTGTGTGTCCGTGATAAAAGTTAAACGAGAAAACAAAAACATTTGCAAATTGGTTGTGTGAAACTGATAATTCATTCGCGTATGATGATAAAACAAAATCAGTTTAAAAGAGAAGAAATAAGTAATCACTATTTTGTTAGACTACGTCGGCGTCGGCATTTTTCACTTACAGGGTTGTGTGTGTTTAGAAATGAGTGACAAAAAGGGAGTAGCCACAAAAGCAAATGCGGGTTACTATAATTTTTTTTAAAATGGTTTTCTAACTTCTAACTATATTTCAGCTCTCTGGCCTTTACGATGCCAAGCCGCCCATATCGAAAGCCAAAATGGCTTCAATTACAAAATCGGCTATGCGCGCAATTAAATTTTATAAGCATGTTGTACAAAGCGTGGAAAAGTTCATATTAAAATGCAAGCCAGAGTACAAGGTGCCCGGTTTGTATGTCATTGATTCAATTGTACGCCAATCACGACATCAGTATGGTCCGGATAAAGATGTTTTCGCGCCGCGTTTTGCACGTAACATGACTGAAACGTTTGCAAATCTATTTCGTTGCGCTCCGGAAGATAAAAGCCGTATAGTACGTGTGCTAAACCTGTGGCAAAAGAACAATGTCTTTGCACCAGATGTAATACAACCCATTTTTGATTTGGCCGATCCATCACATCCCATATATCAAATGCCTCCAGGAAGTGGAATGGGAAGTGGAGGAGCAGATATGTCAAGCACTTCCAATGGCTTAAACTCTTCAAACTTAGCTTCGATGGATATGAGTGGTCCCGGTGGTATGATGGCTGGTGCAACATCAACAAATGATGATAAGCACGGTGGTCTACCAGATCTTTCTGTGAGTTTCTATTATTTTAGTGTTTACTCATTAATATAGTCCTAAGTGTACTAACCCATTGTATTTTTACTAATCAAATGCTGCAAACTGAATGAATTTCGCTTCATTTTTATTCTTGCTGAATATAACTCAGTCTTTGAACCATGAAAAAGTACGCAGTGCGCGTCAAATAGAGCATTCACAACATCAGCAGCATCACTATTCTAAACGCCAGAACACTTCGAATTCATGTACAACAGCCTCAGTGGGCAGTTCCAAGATACGCGAAGTGCACAGCTCGCATATTGGTGGCCAAACAAGTGCTAATGCAAAATCGTCACATTACCATCATCACCATATCGATTCATATAAGTATCACAAGAGTGCACATGAAGATTATGATATCAGAGAGATCGATGATGATGACGGAGACGATGATGATATTATTGCAACAATGGGTGAAGATAATGGACTGGGAGATGGCTCTTCACCACCAATATCCTCAAGTTTACTTGATGTAAATTCATAACAAAAATATTGTTAAAATGTTTTTTTTTTTTTTTTTTTTTTTTTAATTTTAAGTATTTATTATGTTTTACATATTTTTTAAAATAATTTTCGATTATTTATTTTTTACATTATACATCCACTAGAACAATAATCTCAAACAGTTGCTTAATGATCCAAATGTCTTACGCCAGTTGCAAACATTGCAAAACTTCCAGAAATTTAAGCAACAGGAAGAGAATCAGAAACTCAAGCTTAATGAGATGCGTCTACAGGAGGAGGCGTTTGAGAAACATTTACAAAATGTTTTAAAGGTGCGTAAAACTAAATTAAAAACTTTAGATATATATCACTAAAAAAAAATTTTGCAGGGCACTGCTGGTGTCCCTCAAGGTCTAACAGACAGTTCGGATATGAACAAAGATGTGGAATTTGTATCAGAGCAGCAAAATATTGAGGTACATACATGTCGCTATATTTTTTTTTAAATTTGATTTGCTTGTAACAGCAACTGTAGCTAGACTTCAGACCAAAAATATATACTGCCGTGCTCCCCTATTGGAAGTTGCAAAAATTGTACATTTACTTTTTTACAAACAATTCAATTAATCAGAAATTGAAAAAATTTTTTAAATTTTAAATTTTTTGGACTTCTCAAGGAGCTTTAAAGTAATTCGTTTGAAACCGCAAAATTGTTGCAATGTACGATTTTTGAAACATTTCACCAATATACAAAACGAACAACTAGTTTGATTTGGAAAATGTGGGCACGGTCGAAAAACTTATTTCTATTAAAAAAATCTTGATTATTCTTAAAAAAAATAGGAAAAGACAAAAAAAATAAAGTGGAGTTATTTAATTTAGAAATGCTCATATAAATAAAATGCTATTATTCTTTAGTTAAATTTTAAATCCAATTGTATGATTATGAAGATTAAATAATTTCACTTAATTTTAGTGGCGTGCAGAGTATAGAGAATTTTGAATTGAAAACAGGAAATCAACCAGTAATCACATGTTGTTATACCTCAAAGCGTCAAAAATCATTACATGAAAAGACATTACAATTGAATGTTTTTGCTTCTTTTAAAAGATATAAATAATGTTTTAAATATTTGGAAGCATTACAATAATAACATCCTCTTGAACGACTCATGTATTTATTATATGTTTAAATTTTTTTAATCAAACTATCTGAGAAAGACAAAA
This sequence comes from Leucophenga varia, assembly GCA_018903435.1. NCBI lineage: Eukaryota > Metazoa > Arthropoda > Insecta > Diptera > Drosophilidae > Leucophenga > Leucophenga varia. Next base: position 194,904 of record JAEIFJ010001507.1, on the reverse strand, counting down.
GATCTAAAAACTTTTAATTGGCGCATGTAATCGAATTATTTCAATCTAAAAAAATCCATTTTTACATATGGGATTTGAAAATACGATATTTATAAATTATTATAAATTAAGGCGTCGGAATTTCGAAGAAAAAAAACGTACATTACACAACAAAAGGTAAGAATAAAACCATACGAAATTCCGCCGGAACAGATGCTAGGAGACGTATAACAACGTTTGCTGGTAAGTTTTAAATGTAAAAATCCAACGAAAATTATTTGCTCTCAATTCAAATTTCGAGTATACATTTAAAAAAAAAAAAATTGAAGTTTGCTCAAAAAAAAAAAAAAAAAAAAAAAACATTAGATTGTATATATTAAATGATATGAAAGCTTGTACAGAAAAAAAACACACGTCAACACGTCACTCTCGACTGCAGCAACAGCAGCAGCCGCAAGAACAAATAGAAATCAAAAATGAAGTAAGGAAGTCTAAGCTAAAAAAATTAAACCAATGCAGCCACCAACAATTGTTACCAATTCCTAAGATTGTTTTGCACAATGCAATCAGTTACTAAGAAAGAAAAAATAAAATTAATTTTTTCTTTTCTTTTTACTTATCAAATTTATTTTGTGAAATCAACTCCTCGATTTAAACAAAAAAACTTAACCCTTAGGTTATCAATCTGGATGGCAATGATTCACGCAGCCCAACACCGGATCGTGATCGTTACAAGCGTCGTCGCAGCAGTCGTAGTCGATCACGTTCTCCCCGTGATCGCGGTGGTGGTCGTCGTAGACGTTCTTCACGTTCACGCTCACCTCGCAGTCGCTCTCCACGTTCATCGAATCGGCGACGTACATCGCGTGATCGCGAACGTGATCGCATGGAACGCATCAGCAATCGGGATAAGGAACGTGAAAATGAACGTGAGCGTAGGAGAAAGGGTTTGCCGGATATTAAGAAGGAGCATTTGAGTGGTAATTATTTTGCCTATAAAACACAAATCATTCAAGACAGATTGTTAAGTAACATCAAATTAAACTTAACTTTTCTATAATTATTTATTTTTATTTTTTCTGCGTACTTTTTGATTTCTTTTTTTTTGCTTTTTGCTAAAAGAAATGTAAACAAATTACTTTAATATAATTTGACTACAAAAGTTATTATTTTATTGCATTTCTAAACTTTTTTTTAATGTTACTAATCAAATTTTCTCTTTATACCTGCAGATTTGGAGTCTCGGTTGACGTGTTGTGTTGTGTATATAGCTATTTTCATTGATCTCAGACATCTGACAGGATCGCCATATATTTGGCAATTCTTAGAATAGGATTTTTGAGCAAATTTCTACATATATATATATATATATATATTTGTACCTAAAAAGTTGGATAATTATAAGAGCAAATCTTGAAATTTGAATCGAAAGTAACATTTTATTAAATAGGTTTTTATTAACGACTAAATTATTTGTATATATTTGATACAGTTTTATTACGGATTGTTTTCCCCATTTAAATTAATCATGGATTTCGTTAACCATAACTTATACTGGTTCTATCGAGCATGATTTAAAATAAAATTAAAAACATATGTTATATTTACTTCGCCCATCTAGAAGCATAAAAAGCAAAACAATTTTTTTTATAACCTTTAACTATTATATTTGCGCAATTGTAGTCAGTAGGATGCAGAATCAATAGAAATTCGTCCGTCTGACCATCCCGAAGAATAAAAAATTAAAAAAAAAAAACAACTTTAAAATGTTGTGGCCTCATACAAATGTGAAATTGTTGTATAATTGTTTTTATTCCCAAAACCGTAGTGTAAAACGGGTATTATCAGTTTGTCGAAAGGTTATTAAGGCATCAAAGTAGGCGTTGTAGACGCAAGCTAAATTAAAAAAATTTTTTTACTGTAAACCGTAAATATATTCCATGCCTTCTAAACTCTGCATATTAATATCAATGCGTCACTTTTAGGGATAGCCTCTCCATGCAAACTTACACTCTTTTTTCAAGTTTTTATATGATAATCTCAATATTAACCCAAATCTGTAAAACTAATCTGGTTGAGATCAAATATTTTACTTACATTTTTAACACTTTAACTTTAATTTTAAAAGTGTATAGACGCCCATTACCCGCCCATAGACCATTTCTAAAAATCAACTACCTTCAATGTCGTAAGACGGGTGTTTCTCATAACTTTCTCACGTTAAACATTTAAAAGTAAGTGGTTTGTAAATTTTTAATATGGTTTAGATCAAAACTGACCCATTGACCCGCCCATAGACCATTTCTAAAAATCAACTACCTTCAATGTCGTAAGACGGGTGTTTCTCATAACTTTCTCACGTTAAACATTTAAAAGTAAGTGGTTTGTAAATTTTTAATATGAAATCGTCAATAAAGCCACTAAAAATTGTCTTTTTACATTGTCATAATATCTAATGACGATAGAATTGAGTTTAGAATACCTGGGGGGTATACCAAATGGCTTAAAATCGTATAAAATCACAACAATAAAAAATTTGATTTCTTTATTAAAATCTAGTCTCGTATAAACTTAGTATGACTAAAAACTACGATGCTTAGAAGTAAGTAGTAGTTGAAGAAGGCGATTTGTCAATAGACTATTCAATAGCACCATTAATTTATTTTCTTCAATTTAAGTACAAATTGTATTTAAAAGCAGCTAAGCAAAAACCAAAAAATTTAACAATATGAAGTTAAACATATTGAATTTTAGCTAAGATACATAGTTCGTCAACCGGCAAGTTCCACAATCTTGAAAAAGTTGAAATTTGAAAATGTGTTGTTATATTTATTAGCCATAATAAATATGTTTACTATTTCCGATTTACATTTATTTCAGTTTGTAGCACAACTCTGTGGGTTGGACATCTTTCAAAGCTTGTTTACCAAGAGGAATTATCCGATACTTTTGGCGAATATGGTGACATAGTAAGCATTGATCAGATCGTACCGCGTGGTTGCGCCTTTATTGTTATGAATCGGCGGCAGGATGCTTTCAAAGCAATGCAAGCGCTGAAGAGTCACAAACTGCAGGGACGTGCAATTACCATTTCGTGGGCTGCAGGAAAAGGCGTGAAAAGCAAAGAGTGGAAAGACTTTTGGGATCTGGAGTTGGGTGTAACATATATACCGTGGAATAAGCTGGATAAAGATACGGATCTAGACAGTCTGGAAGAAGGCGGTATGTTTGATGAAGACACAATGCCGAGTTGGATGAAGGAAAAGCTAAAGAATAAAGATAAAAATCCAAGTGATGTTTTGGCACCATTGCCAGCCCCAGGACCGCCAGGACTACTTTTTGGCATTGATACAACGCAGCCACCACCAGGAGCACCTCCAAACACAGCAGGCCCACCTCCGCCAATGATGGGAATGGTGCCTCCGGGACAGTTCTCAATGGCGCCCCCTATGAGTGGCCCTCCACATCGTATGCTTGGACCTATGGGACCAGTCAATCCAATGATGATGCCAAATATGGTACCACAAATGGCACCACCGCACCCCATGATGCCACCTGGTATGATGCCCCCCGGTTTTCCACCTTTGACTGGGCCATTGCCGCTTGGTCTGCCGCCAGGTGCACAATTTCCTCCTCCAGGAGCAGTGCCACCAGCAGCTACAATTGGTTCCAACACTGCTACGACTTTAAATGTATCAAATGATGATCAAATGGATGTTGAAATGGAGCTAGAAGATGCACCACCAATACCAAACACTGCTGCTGCGGTATCGACTGCATCTCAGCCTCAGGCGCCTAATTTTAATCAGCCTCCGCCAATGTTTGCACCACCCGGCGTTAATGCACAAGTAGATGGACCGGGGCAAGCAACAGGGGAAGTTTTTAATCGTGATCGACAACGATCTGGTGGTGGTTCCCGCTGGGGTGCACGTGATGATGAGAATGACGAAGCCAACCTCGGTGGACATCGTTGGCGTGAAAATGGTGGTCCCGGTGGTAATTTTAATGCGCGAAATGCACCCGGTGGTGGCCCAATGGGAATAAGTCCAATGGAGATAAATATACCGCAACGTCCGGAATTCATGAACGGTAAATTAAGATTCAAGCATTAATAGGTTGTTTTTCAATAAATATTTTTTTATAGATTTTGATAATCGTGGTCCTCGAGGAGTAATGTCTGGTATTGGTGGACAGCGCAACGGCGACTTCTTTCCTTCGAACATAAATCAAAACCGTTTCAATCAGCCAACGAGTCTAATGCAAATGCGCATACCTCCGCCGGCATCCTTTAATCAACGCATGGGTGGTGGCCCAGGAGTTGCTGGTGGCGCCGGCTCAAATTTGGGTGGTCCAATGTTTGTACGTAATCAAGGCAACGCTGGCGGTGGTGGTGGTCCAGGAGGCAGACAACAGGGACCAGGTAAGCAAATATAACAAGATAAAAATGTTCGTTAATATTCAGCGAGATTTTTTTAATAGGTTTCTATAATCCACGAAATCCATTTAACGATAATCAACGAGGCCGTGGTGGTAATCGTGGTGGAGGTCGTGGTGGTCGGGGGCCCAGTGGTATGGGCAGCAGCGGAAACTGGAGTGATGATGAAGATGATGGTAATATTTTCAAACGTCGTGGTGGTCCTGGCCCACGCTTCCGCGATAGAGAATCCTCCGATGAGCGTCGAGGACCGCAACAACGAGGCGGACGTTCGGGAGCAAATAGTCGCAACGATCGGGATGCTGGTACATCTGCAGATGGTAGTGGTCCTAGGAATAGTCGCAATCGACGGGGTTCTCGAGACGATAGCTCTAGACACTCTACCAGTTCAACGGATGAGTCAAACAATAACAACAATAAGAAAATCAGGCCTGGCAAAGAGAATCAAAATAAGTCCACAGCGTCAACAGTTACCTCTGGTGACACAGAGGAAGATTGGGATCGTGAACTTCAAGATTACGATGCTAAAATGCAAAAAGTCGAAAACGAAAAAAGTGAAACTCTTGTATCAGCAGAATCAACAACCATAGACCGCTCAAGTTCAGTTGAACTAAATGCTTCTACAGAGAAGTTGGAAACATTTGTTAAACCGCAGGCAAATAACAAAAATGAAGCTAAACCCTCAATTATTGACTCACTACCAACGCAAACAAATAGTTTGTCTTCGGATGAGCAAACAAAGAAACAGCCTTCACCAGCTTGTACTCCACTATACGATGAACTACCACCACCAACAGTAGTCGCATCTCCCACTGGTACATTACTTGCACCTACAGAAGCTGCATTACCAGCAGAAGTACCAATTATTAAATCTGCATTAATTGTGGAAAGTACACCACCACCACAAGCAGCACGTGTTTCTTCCCCAATACCAACACCTACCGCCAACGTGGATACTCCGGCCGATGACGCTTCTGCTGAGTCTATTACTGCTTCAGAGGAAGGTAATACTGCTGCATAAATTTGAATAGTAAACAGTCAGCCAAGAAATATAACCAAATTGAACTTGGTGGTTTAAATTATTCTTGTTGATTTTTTATTTGATTTCCTTATATTATTTTTTTAAAAGAATATAGACGCAAATTTGGACATAGAAACTTTTGAGAAGAAAAAAATATTTTATAAGAGTATAATCGAGATTAAATGAAATTAATTGAATGGCATTTTTCATTTTGTTAAAACAATATAATACCTTAGAACAGAACTATTTAATAAACTAAATAAATTGTAAAAGAGAAAGAAATAATTTAGCCTTTAAATAGGTTCGAAAACTTTACATTTAATCCCTCTCAATATGAAACTCCACACAGTTTTTAATCCAACAAAGAAGAAAAAGTTAATTTTACTGAAAATGATAACACAACATCCACAAGAAAATAGTAAATTAAATAGCAAATTATGAAAAAAAAATCGTCACATTTCTATTTTAAAGGTGAGAACAAGCGCTAATAATGTCCGCGTTAAATCTTAATTAAATACTTAAAACTCATTATTTTAGTTATTTTGTTTTATATTTACAATAATGTATGCCTATATACTAGTATTTATACATAAATACACGAAGAAATGACTCGTCATAGTTTTTAACAAAATTTATGCATGTACAATTTTCAACAAATAAATTTAATTTTATATTTATGACTCGAAAGTTACGTTTCGAAAGTTCTTTTCTAAATTTTCGAAACGTTTTTCATTGTAATAAGATATGTAGATGTATACTAACATTATTTATTTTTACGATTTTCAAGAATATCTTGAATTTCCGATAATGTTTTTCCTCGGGTTTCTGGCAGGCAAAATACTATAAATATTGCACAGAGAATAGCAATACCAGTGAATATCCAAAATGTGGGAGCGGGACCAATGGTGTCTCTAACCACTGGGAAAAACTTTAGTAACAATAAATGCGAACACCCAGTTTAGTGTTCCTGAAATAGAACACGCCACTCCCTTTATATCCTCAGAAAACATTTCAGCCATAACTAACCACGGTACAGGTCCCATTCCGATTGAGAAACTTATTATAAAAATACACACGCTTGTAACAGGCAACCAACCTAAGTTTTCTGTGGAATCTGGGTGATGATCTTTTAAATAAAAGTAGACCCCCATCAAGCATGTTGAAATCCCCATACCAATGGATGATATAATCATTAAAATGCGACGGCCAATGCGGTCTATCAAAAAAAGTGAGACAATTGTAGCTACCACTTGAATAATACCGACAATAATTGTTGAAAGGGTTTCATCAAATCCCGTTCCGGCATCAATAAAAATTGTAGTTGAGTAGAATATGATAGCATTAATTCCGGTGAATTGTTGAAAGAACATTAGCATTATCGAAATGAATAGACCCCTAAGGGTTACCTTACGACAGAGCAATTTACAAGTATTAGTTTTCTCTTCCTTACTTGTTTCCCTTTTTGATGAATCTTGTAATGCCGTAAGCTCTGCGGCTGTATCTGCATCGTTACCACGTAGCCATTTCAATGATTTTTCAGCCTTATCCGATTTATTCTTTTGAGCATAGTATACTAGGTTTGTAAAATTTATATGAAAGATTAACAAAATTATAATTTAATTCAACACTGCTTACTTGGTGACTCTGGCATGAAGACAAACACAATAAAAAATATCAAAGGCAAAATACCACACGCTATATTAAAATGTAGTAGTTCAGTATAGCCACCAACAAGAAAAGCGAACAAAATTCCATTAACTATAAAAAGCTGAAAGAAGCTTCCTAAGATACCGCGTACCGCTAGCTCAGCTATTTCTGTGGTGTACATGGGAGCCGCTATACAAAACGCACCACCACACATGCCCAATATAAAGCGTCCCGCATACACCATAGCTAAATTTTTAGCGCAAATCAAAAGTAGCCAACCTAGGATATAGGGTGGAATAAGAAGCAGCATAGTTGGTTTACGTCCAACCCAAGTAATTAGAAATCCAATCGGTATGCAGATGAATGCCCCTCCCAGTGTTAGCAGCGATCCAATCCAACTGAAATCGTCTTTTTAAACTATAATATTAATAAAGAAAAAAAGTTGCACATTATAACTTTTAACAAACCTTTTGAAACATTAAAACCATATTCGCCATCAAGAATCTCCACTTCTACGGGCGCTGACCAACCTATAGACGCACCCAAGCAAAACGCTCCAAAAGCTGCAGAACCACCAGCGATATATTGTTTCCATTTTCCCATTTTTTAAAAATAAATATATTTTAATTTTTAAACTTTTTACAAATTTTATAATAATATGTGTGTGTTTTTATGACGTTAAAATAAAAATATATGAATATGTATAAAAGGGGGTATGACTATTTTGAAAATTTAAAATTCTTCTTTAAAAATAGAGATCCACCACTGGGTGGAGTGCACTAATAAAAAAGCGTTGGATACAATTTAAATGTTCTTCGCGGTTAAAACCTTGCGCAGGGAAACCAATAAAGATTTGTGTTTTTTTTTAAGAAAAAAATTTTTTTATATTTATATTACGATATCAGTTTTTGGTAATTCTCCGTTTTATTTTTTTTTTTTTAAATCTGCTGAACAAAATATATCGAAAGAGATCTATGAGAAACCAGCTTTCGAAATAATGTAAACATTTGTAGAGCACTGTAATTGATCAAAAACTATTTTAGATTTTGTTATTCTTAGGCCTGCCTTTTGAATGGATATGATATCAGCCGTTAGTTGTACGTTCAATTTAAATAGTTTAACTGAAATATTCCAGCCACTCTAATCCGTGGGAATAGTAAAAAAGGAATTTAATAAATGCTACGAATGCAGAAATCAAGAGATATATACGATGAACGACTCGACTCGAACAATGTCTAAAATCGTTATGGAGCAAGTCAGCATTGCAATACACACCGCAGAGCAGAGTAAGTATTTATTTGTTGGTGATACCCAACAGCAAGTGCTTTAAATACATGTACAACGAACGAGTATGTATGTATGTTTATTACATGCAAAACCCCAGTTAAGAATCCTGCGATAAATTTTATTGCGCCGCACAAGTGTATCGTTAGTATCGCTGAAATCACATTTGCCATATAAAAAAAACAATGCACGCGAATCACTCATTGCATGTAAGAATATATTTTTCTTTAATAATAGCTTATCTGCAACAGACAAAAACAATAATTACATAATGAACGGATAATGTTCCACCATTTAAATACGATTGTAAATTAACAACATAATTTATTTTGCCGACTTCATTTCCAAGTCCTCTAGTACCTGCATCATTTGCGCGTCTTGTTTCGCCTGATGCTCGCGAATAGCAGCTTGCAGCTGTGCGTGATGGCTTAGACTTTCCGGCGGATAGAGTTCGCGCTTTTTATCTGTTACCCACTTCTCGAAGTACGCTGGTTGATTGAAAAAGTGAAACAGTGCTACGGGAAATGTCATGTACATGCCCATTTTGCAGACTTCCATTACCCATGTGCCCATTGTAATATAAATTTCGTATTTTTTTAATATTGTTTTTATAATTGCAGCCAATGTGTAAATATCAAACAAGTGTTGTATTTGTACAGTGTTGAACAATGTGTTAAAATATTTACGTTATTTTCAAATTTACATGCCATTTTCAGTTTTGATTTATCTGTCAAAGATAAACTTTATTCTTAAAAAAATATATATATAAAAAAATAAAAATAATAATAAAAAATAGACACTCTAGGAAAAAATAGGAAGTCCGCTATGATGCCTGGCGGGCCGAAAACACGGTCAACGCATAGGCGATCATTTGAGGAGCTGAGCGATCATTATAGAAACAAGCAAAAAATAATACAGCTGTAAACGAAAATTACGCAGAAATGAGCTCTGATTCTGTGGGTGCGGAAGGAAGTGACAAAATGGTCTCGCAAGCTGAGTGCGTTCATGACCTGAAAACAATACTAAAGCGTAAGTCAATTATTTCGCCAAATGTTGATAGGAAAAAGATCTACAGTTGCGAACAGTAATACAACTTCAAGTGATCTCAGCATGAATAACGGTAAGAATGAAAGTGGTAATATTACTAATGAACTATTTAATCCGACTGCAAGTTCATCTTCAAATTTGTCAACAAATATGTTTGCACTATTGGATGACAATATAGACATGCACTCAACTGCTGCATCGACTATTCTCAATAATGAAGCAAGGGAACGTAAGCCACCACCTCTTTTCATTATAAAGAACATGCTGCAGCAGTTCAACGATTGTATAGGCATTGGCTCGTTTAGTTACAAATCATACCGAGATGGCCTCCTTCGTGTCATTGTTAACTCTACTGATAATTATCGTAAAATGGTTAAGCTGCTCGATCAAAATAAAGTAATGTACCATACATACCAACTGAAGCAGGAGAGAGCTTTTAAAGTTGTAATTAAAAATCTTCACCATTCGATGCCAACTGAAATTATTGAACAGGAGCTTGAGAAAAATAATCATAAAATTCGCAACATTACAAATGCTACTAGCAGATTTACCAAAAAGCCACTGCCAATGTTCTTTGTGGACTTAGAGCCGAGTAGTAACAACAAAAGTGTGTACAACATCGAACGATTATGCAGCGCAGTTGTTAAAATTGAGCCTTTAAACAAGTTTAATGACTTAGTACAGTGTCATAGATGTCAAGAATTCGGTAACACAAAAGTTATTGTACTAAACCATTAAGATGTATAAAATGTGCTATGCATCATCGCTCCGAAGACTGTACAAAAGAAAAAACTGCACCAGCTAAATGCGTTCACTGCGACAAACCTCATACAGCTTCATATAAAGGTTGTGAAATTTACCAAACAACATTGAGACGAACTGCTTTTGCAACTACCCGAAAAGTTCAGGAACAAACCCTAAAATGCATAACAGCTATTGATAATGGCCTACCGAGTAGAGTAAATTTGAGAAACTACGTAGTTTCCGGCAGTAATAGCTATGCGGATATTGTAAAAGGAAGGACCACAAATAATGCAACTAGCAGTAATGGTAATCAGATGCCACATAATTCAGACAATGCATTTAATGAAAGGCTATAGAGACTTGAACTGATAATGGAAAATCAAATGAAACAGACTAATAAGTTGGTTGAACAGATATCAAACATACTGCACATGGTCACGTCTCTTGGTAAGAGCTGCATAAAATCCGCAATTTGCAGACCAATTATTCATGATTGGGCACAAATTATCATCATTGAGTTGGAAACTATTACTGGCCGCGTCAAAATTGCAGCAGCATATTTTCCGCCTCGTTTTCAAGTTTCTCAAGACATGTTTAAAAATATGTTTCAATATCTTGGTAATAATTTTATAATAGGAGGAGATTTTAAAGCTAAACATCATTGGTGGGGAGCTAGATCTGACAACCCTAAAGGAAAAGAATTGCTTAATTGCATCAACGCAATTAATCTTTCTGTTCTCAGCACTGGTAATCCAACTTACTGGCCTACTGATCCAAACAGACATCCTGATTTATTGGACATAGCAATTCTTAATGGTCCTGACAAAAGAAGGCTACATATAGAAGACTTTTAAAGATCTGTGCTCTGAGCATTCTGCAGTAATTATCCCGGTTAATCCGAAAATATGTAAACGTAGTTTACTCAGTAAGACTACAGATTTGGCATTCTTTCGCTGTTTTTTAGATGGAGAGATCAATCTTAACATAGAAATTCAAAATGAACACGATGTAGATGACACAATTGAATGGGTTAACAAAAAAATTCATGAAGCCGCAGACATTGCTTCTCCCTCTCGAAAACAAAGCAGATATCCCTCCTATACAAACTATTAGCTGTTCTCGAATGAAATTAGATATTTATTGTTCTATTAAGAGAAAAAGAAGACTTCGAAATATATGGCATCAAACACGTTATCCTCGGTACAAAACTGCTCTAAATAAAATCTCCAAAAAGTTAAAGGAAAAATTTAGTCATTTAAAAAATTAAGCTATTGGAGACTTCTTGATAAACCAAACGCGTTAGAATATAGCCTATGGAATGCTACAAAGTACCTTAAACATACCGCAAGGCGTATTATTCCAGTCAAAAACAATAATGAAGATTGGTGCCACAGCAATAAGGAAAAAGCCGAGGCATTGCCTCACACCTCGAAAATCAATTCAAAAACTTTTCTTTATGTAGTCAAGCTGAAGAAGAAGCTGTAGACAATGCTCTTGATGCCCCCTGTCAACAAAGTCTGCCTCTAGCACCAGTAAGACTTCATGAAGTTATCGGTGAAAATTAAAGTGCTTGATACCAAAAAATCGATGGGATACGATGGAATTGATGCGTCAACCATTAAAGCGCTTCCAGTAAAAGTCATTTTGTTACTTGTCCACATTTTTAATGTATGTTTCAGGCTTAGCTATTTTCCAAGGCATTGGAAATGCGCAGAGATTATACTTATCTCTAAGCCTGGCAAACCTGAAAATGAGCTGTCTTCATATCGACCTATTAGTCTGCTGGGAATATTTTCGAAAATATTCGAAAGAATTTTCGCTCGAAGAATGCTTCCACTTCTTGATGGTTTCATTTTTCCAAATCCTCAATTTGGCTTTCGGCGAAAGCATGGTACGCCTGAACAAATACATCAGATTGTAGCTGAAATACTTGAAGCCTTTGAAAACAAACAATATTGCGCAGCAGTATTTTTAGATGTTAAGCAGGCCTTCGTGTTTGACACAAGGGTCTACTTTATGAAATAAAGCAGTCGCTACCATCTCCCCAGTATCATTTTCTACGGTCTTACCTGGAAGATAGACATTTTTATGTACGATGCGAAGATACTCGTTCTGCAATCAAAGATATACATGCAGGTGTACCTCAAGGCAGTGTACTGGCACCTTTGCTTTATACGCTTTATACAGCCGATATGCCTGGCAGAAACTGTAGTCAAGTCACGATAGCTACATATGCAGATGATACAGCGATTATTTCCAAAGCAAATTCTGTCTCAGAAGCTACGCGTATACTACAGCACCAACTGCATCTTATTGAGACATGGATGCAAAAATGGAACATAACTTTTAATACGGAAAAATGAGCTCACATACTCTTCTCACTCAGAAAAGGCACAAGTCTCCAAACGTTTTTCAATAATGTATTAATACCCATGTGCGATGCTGTTAAATATTTGGGCATAGTACTAGACAAAAGACTAACATGGAGAAATCATATTGTTGCAAAAAAGAGAACAGCTTAAACTTAAAACACGGCGCATGCACTGGTTGCTTGGGTGCAGATCTAAACTCAGCCTAGAAAATAAAATAAGGCTATATAAAGCCATCCTTAAGCCTGTGTGGACTTATGGAATACAGCTGTGGGGAACTGCAGCTCGATCTAGTATTAATATCTTACAAAGGTATCAAAACATTACACTTCGTAAGATAACTGGAGCTCCATGGTATGTTCGAAATGAAAACATACATAAAGACATAAGACTACCAACGGTTGTAGAGGAGATTGCACGCCACAGCAAAAATTATTTTGGAAAACTTAATATACATCCAAATATTTTGGCAAGAAACCTTATTAACCTAAATACGCAGCGTAGACTGAAACGAACTCATCCCTCGGATCTTCCAAACCGTCAATCGTTATGAGGTACTTGTACTGGGTCTGTTCAGTAGTAATTTGAATATCACCCTAGCCATACCGCATCCTTAATAAACTATATTGTCAATTTGTTATGTTAGTTATAAAATTTGATTATAGTCCAAAATTGGACTGATTGCAAATAAAGTAAATAAAGTAAATGAAATTCAATTAATTTTTTTTCCGTCTTTTATAGTGCATTCAATACCACCACAGCAGGCTCTGCTAGACTTAAGAGGCGTCTAAAGAGACAACCCCCAGGATGAGGTTGGTTCGCAGGGTGTTGGTCCCTCAACCGGAAAACAACTTAAAACCATGACCAAGACGGCTAGAAGAAACAAAACTACTCCAGGTGGCAGACACACAAGTGAAAATCCACCCGCGGTGAACTCCGCGGCAGGGGCATGAATTCTGGAGGCCCCATCTACCGTTAAATCTGCTACTCACGATAACAAACCCCGTAAAAGATTTAAGGAACACGATTTAAAAATATGCACCTGGAACGTCCGATCCCTTAATAGGGATGGTGCAACTGAACAACTGATTGACACTCTTGACAGATTTAAGACTGATATTACAGCCATCCATGAAATGCGATGGATTGGAACTGGACACCTAGAAAAGGCAACCTGCGACATCTACTACAGTAGCCATGAGAGTCAACGAATATTTAGATGTGGTTTCGTGGTTAGTAGGAAACTACGTGGTCTCGTCTCCAAATTTACAGCGGTAGACGAGCGCCTTACCTCGATACGCATCAAAGCTAAGTTCTTCAACATTAGCTTAATATGTGTACACGCCCCGACATTGGATAAAGACGATGCGAAGAAAGATGATTTTTATTAGCGGTAAGAACAACTTAACAAGCGCTGCCCCAAGCATGACATCAAAATTAGCATCGGTGATTTAAACACCCAAATTGGGAGAGAAGAAATCTTTCGCCCAACCATCGGACAATTCAGCCAATAACAATGGAGAAAGTCTAATCGACTTTGCCGCGGGCCGCAACATGGTCATAAGTAGCACCAGATTTCAACACCTCGACATCCACAAGGCAACTTGGCGCTGTGGCCTCCCAGGTGTCCGCACCCAAATAGACCATGTGCTAATCGATGCCAGACATGCATCGAGTGTGATTAATGTACGAGCAAACAGAGGTCCCAACATCGACTCGGACCACTATCTTGTTCTAGATAAGGTACGTAACAGACTTAGTACAGCACACGCCAAGCGAGCTACAAAGCTAGAAAGCTACGAAAGCTAGATGTTGGTAGGCAAAACTCGCTGCAGACCGCCGCTGCCTTTCTCAACAAGGGTCTCTCAACTGCTTAGAGAGACCACTTCGGCATCCGACTGTATAAACGATCAGTGGAAGCATATCTCCAACTCATTAAGTACGGAGGCCAAAGAGGTTGTTGGTTATACTAGACCTAACGGAGGTACGATGATGAATGTCGCACTGCTACGGTAGAAAAGAACATTGCCTATAAGCGAACCCTGCAATCGGGAGCAACACGAGCTGTTGTTAAGCGATATCGAGAAAACGGAGAGAAGAAAAACGAGAGAAGAAAGGCGTAAGCTGGAGGAAGTTGAGATGATGTGCGACAGAAATGAGTCTCGAAAATTTTATAAAAATCAAGCGCTTGACCGAAGGTTATAAGCCCGGAGCATCGTTCTGTAAAGATGGGCATGGAAATGTGGTGACAGATGTCCAGGAGTCAATTATGTTATGGAGGAACCACTTCTCTACCTTACTTGGAGGCGAAGACGGGAACAATGCCGCCAGCGGAGAAGATGAATATCTGGTTCCCCCGACCGATGATGGCATTCCTGTGGAGCCACCAGACTATAACGAGGTCTTAGAAGCCATAAAAAGGCTTAAAAATAACAAAGCGGCGGGCTCAGACGAACTTCCCGCAGAGTTATTTAAGACCGGCGGCGAATAGTTGATTCGATGTATGCATCAACTCTTATGCAAATTATGGTCTGGTGAATGCAGGCCCAGCGATTGGAACGTAAGTGTGCTCTGTCCAATCTTTAAGAAAGGAAACCCCGCAATCTGCGCAAACTATCGCGGTATAAGTCTTATACAAATCGCGTACAAAATTCTATATGGTTCACTGTGCAAAAGGCTGAAACCGTACGTAGCAAGCACTGTTGAACAATACCACTGTTGGAAAAGACCAAGGAGAAGCATATCGATACACACCACCTTTTCGTCGATTTCAAAGCCGCTTTCGACACGCCAATCATATCAAAGTTCTTTAAAGCATTGACAGAACTTAAGATCCCTGCAAAAATCGTTCGCCGTTGTATGATGACGCTGACAAACACTCAAAGCGTTGTCAGGGGCGGTAAACATCTCTCCGGCCCCTTTGAAACCAAGAGAGGCTTCAGACAGGGAGATGCGTTATCTGGCTTTCAACGATATTGAAGATAATTCCCGCAAGATGGGAGTGGCGGTGAACGAAAGTAAGACGAAGTATTTTTTTATCCTCTCGCAAATCAATAACACGACCAAAGGATTCTGTGACTATGGGGAATTTCACCTTTGACGTTGTAGAAAACTTCGTCTACTTGGGCTCTCAAAAAAACAAGAAATTAGACGAAGAATTACTCTGGCTAACCGATGCTACTTTGGTCTCGGTAAGCAAATGAGGAGTAGAGTTTTATCCAGAAAAACGAAAATCAAACTTTACAAGACGCTGATTATCCCAGTCCTGATGTATGGCGCAGAAACATGGGTCATGTCAGAGGCTGACAAATCGGCGTTGGGTACATTTGAGAGAAAAATTCTTTGTAAAATCCTTGGTCCTGTCAGAGTGGACAACAATTACCGTATTCGCATGAATCACGAGCTGTACCAGCTATATAATGACATCGATATATTCAGGCGCATCAGGTGGACGAAATCAGAGGGAGCACGACAGCGGGGAAGACTCCCGCTGCGTTGGATGGATCAGGTTCTGGAGGACGTCCGCAAGATCGGGATCCAGACTTGGTATTAAGTGGCACTGAATTATAACATCTGGGTTCAAAAAAACTTCGTGATGCCCAGGCTAACCATAAGCTGTAAAGGCAATACATATATATATATAGTGCATTCATTTGTTTAATCTGCAAAACATACAATATGGTAAAAAAATATATAATTAAAAATTGTACGAAACCCTAAATACTATGATTAAAATTACAGTAAAAGTTCTGGGTTCATCTTTTTGTTGTTCAAACGAATTTTTAACAGAAGAAAATTTAATTAGTTTTAAAAACCGTACAACGGTTTTCTCGTTCACTATCGAAATGATCGATGCAATTTACGATTAAAATAAAAATTTATAGTGATGTCTCGCCCGGATACTGATCGGCAGAAATAATTAATTTCTTTGTCATGTAGAAACCGTCGAAATTTTCTTTATCGGATTTTGAGTGCATTCTTTCGAAGACGGATACGTTGTTTTTCGTAGCATTATCTGTTATTAATTTTGAATTTGATATGTTTGAAGCACCGTCTGAAAGTTTATGTAAATCAGTGGAAGCTGCACGCTTGCGAGCATTATTCATACAGCTGTTGGATAAGACCAAAGAGATTGGAGAGTTTTCCTCTTGTTCATTTTCTTCTTTTGTTACACCAACTATTGGTGGTTCGTTACCATTGAGACAATAGAGCAAACTTTGACTGAGTTGTGACTCCTCCAAATCATCAATGTCTTGTGTTGTAGAGCCCGCACCGCCAAAATCATCTGGCTGACTTGTGAAAGACGAGTCCTCGGGACTAGCAGTGAGAACACTGCGTGTCAATAGATATTCCCTGCAAAGTAAATATATAACTATCATTACGGGCTTTCTTATAGTGATGTAGTTTTAATTAACATACTTGAAACCATTGGAAAGTGCATCGTCGCTCGACTTCTGGGTTGATTCACTGCTGCTGCTATTATTGCTGTCCTGTGCTGTTAGTTTTACTAAAGTGGTTTGTGGTGTAAAACTCTGATTGGCCTGAAATAAATGATGACGTCGCAAGATATCAGAGTAACCGCCCAAAGAAGTAGCATCCTCGCAATGCAAGACGGGAGGTTCCGGTTCATTAGTGATGTTTGTGTCTATCAGAGAGTCATCTTCATCTTGTTCCCGAAAGCTCGACAAAACTGTTTGCTCAATCGTTGGATTGGCATCACCATTTGATGGTGGTGCTAAAACCATGACTGGCTTACGAGAACGTGGTGTCATTATAGACTCCTGAAAGAAATTTATCATATAAATTTATATAACATTACCATTTGTTGTTTCCCCACAGTGCAACTAAAGTTAACATGCAAATGAAAATTAAATTTTACTTGCCTGCATTGCTTTTGGCATACGTTGCGTAGATTTTGTTATTGGTGACATTGAGCGTCTTCCAAGCAGCAGCGAAGGCGTGCTAGTAATTAGTTCCAAAGTGCGATAAACACTTGCATGCATTGAAGGCTGAAAACCAGTTGCTTCACTACTTAATTCTGTTGAGCTACTGTTGGCTCCAGTCACGTTCACATCCTCTGAAAGTGTATCATCGTCACCACCATCATGTATCTTATGGTTTTGTATTTCGTTGTTCTCATCAAAGTAAATGGTTGTTTCATGGTGTTCTTCATTACTGTCATCAAATTCACAATCATCCACATCTTCCAAGAGCGGTGCATCAATTGCCAAAGGAACATGAGTTTCATCACTACTTGGACGTCCCTTTAATGTTGCCGACACACTACGAACCAATCGTTTGGTCGACTCTGGAGTGCTAAATGGAAATCGTAGATTGCCCATGCTCACTCCCTTCATCAACTTGCGTGTTAATGATTTACTTCCAGACGTTATTGTTGTTGGCGCCTTCGTTGATGGCGTAAAACTAAGATTTGGTTCCGATTTGTAACGTGACTTTAAGTCGTGACCACTCTGTTGTATTGGTGTACTAGGATTTGAGTATTCTTCGATTCCTAATAGACGACTTTCATTCCAAGCAACAGTTTTCTTTTCAGTCACACTTGTGGTACTGTAGCCGTCTTCCGAGATACCAATTAGTTGCTTTGCGGCAGCAGACATTAGCTTAAGTGGTGTGGAGCAGCAGCTCGTGTCTAAATCGTACGATGTCTTCTGGGTTTGTGTATCAAAAGGCTTACTACAGTTTGACATTTCATGCGACTGTTGATAGCCTATCGATGAAGAAATACTGCTGGTTTTGCATGCAATATCACTAATAATACAATTTGATGATGATGAAGAGGACGAGGAGGTGGACTCCAACTTGAGTAGGGAAGTGGATGATACAGACTTTTGAAGTGGATGAGACTTTATAATATATGGTGTGTTTTGTGAGTTTGCGCTGCTTGCAGCACATGCGGATGTTAAATTTAATGCTGATGCTATATTTGAATCGTCGACAGGCATTGTACTCGTTGACGTTGTTGGACTTTGAAATAGCACACGCAGTTTTGGTTGCTTAACATTGGAAAAATTTGGTGTCTAATATAAGCACAAATCATGCAGTTTGGTTAGTAACAGAATAATGAACAAAAAAATTTAAAAAACAAAACTCACTTCAACTCCTACTGGCGTCATAGCCGCAACTCGTTTCGGTGTACGCGACATAAGAGATTTATGAAATATATGTTTTTTGATTGAATCACTAAGTGACTTTGCGCCACGCGTTGCTTCGTTATTCTTCAAACGATTCATAACTACCAATTGCAGCGGAGTGCCCTGACCGTTCTGTTTATTAAACTGTTTTATTAAGCGACGCTTTTTTGACGACTCCGGCATACTTTGAATATGCGCATAGAGCTGGGCCAGCTCCGTATCTGTAGTATTATTATTCATGGCAGCTGCTGCTGTGGCAGCACGATCTACAAAAGTGTACACCGTGTTGACTGTTGATATGTCCGAGATCGACTCATCGAGTGTTTGCTCCGGTGACATGGTTTTCTTGCGTTTGCGTTCAAGAAAGTACGCCCGAATATCTGTGGCCAATTTGCCAGGAACATCAAAAATATCCATACCCCGTTCAATCATGTACGCAACAATTGTAGACATATTCTTTGCGGTGTAGTGCAGCACTTCTGGTGGCATATCACGCATACAGATTAGATGTGGAGTAAAAAGTGTTGCCAAATTATCAGCAGACATCTTATTTGAACGTTCATTCATTGCAACTGCGTGAAGCATTTCAATTATATGCCTTAAAAAGCTCGAGGTTCTCTTCTGGCAGCAGAAGCAGTAGTAACTGAACAGAATTTAAGAGATGATGTTCATTATTAATGTGCAATTTACTGGCGTTTGAGGAAGACCCAGCACCCAATGTTACATTTGCACATAACGGAGCTATTTGTCGGTGTGCCGGGTAGTGTGAATCTGTTAGCAGTGGCTCAGGTAAATCTGCGAGAAATCCTTTAAAAACAGTTGCACAATCATGAGCCGAAAAACCGGCAGCTTCTAAGTTAAGCGGCTTATCGTTATTTATGTGCATCCTCAATTCATTCTGGCGTGATACGGCACCGGTCTTGCGAAAAAGACCTTCCTGCGTGATATCTGCAAAATAGAAAAATATTACACAAACATAAGCTTAAAATTCGAAATAAACACGGAATAACATACTATTCTCTTGGAGTAGAAACTCCTTTAATTCTTTTAAATGCATCAAAAATCCTGCGTCTATTTGTTGCTGCTGCGTATCTGTCGGACTGTTTCCACCACTCTTAGATGTTACAGCCGTGCATCCAGTCGTTGTTCCACCTCCGCTTTGTTTACTTTTTTTCGATTGTTTGTTCCATTTCTTAATTTTTCCTTTGTCCTCGTAGATAATTTCGTGAAAGGGTAAATCAAATCTTTAAAGAAAGATGCAAAGGTACACATAAGATCGGTTTTAAGTGGTGTTAGAAAAACAAAGCTACTTACTCATCTGTGTTTAAATCGAGTTCAAAGGACAAGTGCATGCGCACTAGCGTTTTAAATTTTTCGCTATTACAACTTCGCATACGTTGAACCAGCTCGGCATCGGTAAAATTGTTTATATTTACATAATCCATTGTTCTAAATGCTTTCTGCAGTTTAAGCCTTTTTTTAGTTCAAAACGACGTGGGCGTAGACAACAACAGTGCGAATGGAGTCTAACAACAACAAACACAGAAGCACAGCGGCAGAATAAGGCGCAAAATCAAAAGCTAGCTTTTTAATTTTATGAATATACTTCTGTTACCGCTACCATCATTCAGAAACTCATAATCTAGCAATTGTTTACATAAAAATTTAAATTATTCTTTTTCTTTTTTTTTTTTAAAAAAAAATTCTTTTTCGAGAAGCCACAAGCTAAACAACTACTATTTAAATCAAACCAGTGTTGGTAGATGGGATAAAAATGTCATACTCTATATCTATTTCCAACACTAGAGGTTTGGCTGGACGCAGTCGTACAAATAAATTACGGGAAAATTATTTTATCTAAATGGTTTTAATAAACCCTATAACTGTGCCGGATCATGGCTTAATGTATACTGCTGTATGTAAATTTAAAATTGGAAACCAAATAATTGACAGTGGCACTTTATATTTGACCCAAGAGTAAGTAAAAATTTGCATTTTGTGTTTATGGTACATGCGGGCCGGGCTTATTTTAATGATGTTTTTTCCGTTTTTTTTTTAAGAACATTGGCTTGGCAGCCAGAATCATTTGCGGATGGGATATCCGTGCAATGGAAACAAGTGAGCCTTCACGGAGTTTCTGCCGGCGGCAGATGCATTTACTTTATGATTGATCATAAAGTGGTTTGGCCGGGAGTGTACGACGGTGATGAGCAAGAAAGAAATGGGCACAACGAACTTGCACTTGGCGAAGAACTTATGGAGCAACAACAGCAACAAGAAGTACAAGCTCCGGCAAATAACGATGTGGATGAAGGCAATGAAACCGATGAAGAGGAATCTGAGGAACAAGGACTGGAGGGCGATGAAGCTGCTGCTGCATTTGATGATATCGGCGATGCAACTGAAACTACAGAGTGCTGGCTTTTACCAGCAGAAAATGAGTTGCAAAATGTCGATACTATATTCCGCGTTATGAATGAGTGTCAATCACTACATCCTGATTCTGCAGATAGCATTTCAGATGAAAGCGATTTTATGGATGACGATAATGGAGATGATATTGAGTTCATGGATGCTGGACTTGGCCATCACCATGTGGAGCATGAGGCACAAGTAAATGGCCATGCAGAAGCAGCTGCAGGTAGCATGCGAAATTTAAGTTTAGACGATGACGAACGCTTTGAAGACGCTGAAGAGGAGTAAATACAAATATCCTTGCAAATTTTCGATAAACACATTTATTATTATCATTAAGTTTAAATGAGTATATGTAATTATTAAAACTAACTAAAGTCTTTGTAAAACTCCGAATTAAATGCATAATCCTCTCTCAATTTATACATTTCACCTCATTTTCCAATTCGTCTTGTGTTACTGACTGCGAAAGCTGTACAGGGTATACTTTACTAAAAATGTTATTAAATTTATAACAAAGACTTACCGCCTTCGCAACTTGTAGCATTTGCATTGCTTGATTGTATCCGTCAGTTTTTGAAGGGATCCTGTCATAGTTCCAGTAAGTAAATTTGTCAAAAGTACCCGTTGCACGTAGCTGTCGGGTCGCTGATTCATCCGACGATTGATGTGTTTCCTGAACTACGAGCCCATTGTATCCACTTGGAACGCTTAAAGTCTCGCCTACGAGCGGATAACCACGCAATGAATTTATTAATAAGCCCGCTTTAATATCATTTTGCAAGCGGGTATAATTATTAAAATATTTATCAATATTCGCGGGTCCATCACCTTTAATTGCGGCTGGCAGATAATGCAGTATGGCTTCAGCACCAAGTTGTTTTTTATTAATCTCAATAGAAATTGACATTTTAGGCGCAATTAAATATAATACAATTAAATACAATAAAAATAAGAAATGTCAGCTTGTTTAAAGCGCTTACTAGTGTTGC
Organism: Leucophenga varia; assembly: GCA_018903435.1. Lineage (NCBI taxonomy): Eukaryota > Metazoa > Arthropoda > Insecta > Diptera > Drosophilidae > Leucophenga > Leucophenga varia. The sequence continues at coordinate 172,819 of JAEIFJ010001507.1, read as the reverse complement.
AAAAAAACGTTCGCAATAACGTCCGGTTAGTCATTTATATTTTAAGAAGAGTGCAGCTAGCGGAACATATTATTAAAATTAAATATTATTGTCATCTCACTTGCTCCTTACTAAACAATGGCATTTTCGACATTTTCGACTTAATGACTTTGCGACGACAACAGCGTACAAATAATTTATAAACACACAAAAAATCGTGTGAAAGGCTGCAATATTACATATTTTTGTTGATATTAATAAATTCATTGCGTGTATATTTCCATTTAATATTGCTAATTTGTTTAATAATAAAGTCAAGTGTAAGTGCCAATCTTAAATTAAAGATAATTTGCAAGTGGTTGCTGTCGCCAATACTGCTGCTTGTGTGGAGTGGGACAGCCTGCAAGAATAAAGTGCAATTTTAATATAATCTGATACAGCGCCGTGCCGTGCCGCGCTGCTGTCTGTTTTTACTTCTCATATACATATGTGCAAAAGTGTAAAAGTGTGTGAAACACCTAATGCAGCATATACGACCCGAAAAAAATGAAAACATAATAAATTTTCATATATTGTTGTCTTCTGTTTGTTTCTGTTCGTTGTTGTCGACTTGGTGCGCGTCGTATTTGCGGCTATGAAATTTAAATTAAAGTTAATTAAACGCATTTGTTGAAATATTTTTATTTAACACAATTTATGAAAAATACACATATACACACACAAACATAAAAAATAATTTTTATGAAGAGGCCAATTCCAAAGCTCTATAATACGTGTTTGTGTTTTGTAGGACATTATTTGCTATTTTAGGTAAATAATTATCTATATTATCTGCTATTTAAATAATTAATAATGCAATAAACATAAATGCGATGCAGTATGCAATAAAAACAAAAGCGGCTTAAATACGTTTAAATAATATTAATATTAAACAAAAAACTAGTGTCCCAACCAATATTTGTACATATTCTTCATTGTTGAAGAGATAGATCGCACATTTACCTAATGTAATGCTTTGTACCCTAATGTGGAGATACTGTAACTTAACATGTACATGGATACATAAATAATTATTTTTTATGCAAAGTTTTATGGTTCTTAGTTTCAAAACATCAGAACATTACACTATAATTTTTGTGAGAATCAACATCAAATATAGTATTTAATTAAAACCACTTCATTAATATCAGTCTTACATAATTTTAAGCATTTAACATTCTATGATACAAACTACTACAATAATCACTATAGGTCTTTTTCGTTTACTTTTCTAGTATGTTTCTAGTAAAACTTTCTGATTAACTAAACTCTGTTCGTTTACTTTACTAATACTTTACCTATTTTTCGAGCTACAGCCGTTCTCCTCAAACCCTCAAAATGGTCCTGTAACCCATAATTTTTGAATCTTGCTCGCTCAAAATCAAGAGGAGATAGAAAGTTGCAACCTTATACAAAAATGAAGGCAGACAGTAGTTCTACATTTTAATACCAGATAGAACTTGATATCCCTAAGTGTTGCGAAACAAATTTTATACTTTGTATTTCGTGGCTTTATCAATTATAGTTTCAGGGAACTATTTGTTCATTCCAACTTCTAAAAATATCACTTTTAACTTAACGAAAATGCCGTCCAGATCACACTACTTAAATATTGAGTTACACATTTTTTTTAATTTCGTTTTTACCTAAATTTTAAAAGAAAAGAAATACAAGACTTAAGTTTTTTAAGTAAAATATTATTTAAACGTATTTTGCGAACTTTAAACTAAATAAATGCATTAATTATTTCTTTTAAAGTATTTGTGCAACATTTTTTAACAACAGTTTTCTTTGTTTTTCTTTTCAGTACTTATGTAAAATAAAAATTTTAGAAAGTACTGGCTGACAAAAAATGTTATTTTGCGCAAAAATGATTCGAGCTCTTTTTGCACTTAAATCTTTTATAAAAATTTTATAATATTTTTTTTATTAAAAAACGAAAATTAGTCTACAATTATGAATAAATTGGACTATCCACGACGAAATGGCACACACAAAATTCGGATAACGAGTAAGTACCAATAATAATAAAAAATAAAAAAATTTTTAAAATTGAAATGAACTCAACTTTTTGAGGTTGTTGCTAAGGACAAAAAAAAATATTACCATTTTTAAAGCTTTTTAAGTTTTTATTTTCAATTTTTGATGATTCATTTTTGATGATTGTTTGTATAAAATGTTGCCAATCGCAATAATACTTAAAAAGCACGTTATTTTTTGTGTAAAGTGAGTGGTCCATGACGAAAAAGAATCAATAACTATCAAATTTATTTAACGCTGTCATTTCGCATATAATTTTTTTTAATACCAATTGCTCTCTTCAAAGAAATTCTATAAATCTTACCCTATCTTGCAAAGAAATTTTCTCATTTGATCATTGATGCAGGTAATAGTACCATTGTACTTGGGGATACAAGGTTTTACTTAAATCATTAACCAAAGCAAGAAAAAAATCTAATTGGTGTCGGTAACGTAGTTACTTAAATTATCCATCCAAACATTTATCATTTTATGATGCGATATAAGTTTAAACAAGTTATAAAAAAACAAGGAAAATCTTTAGAGAGAGTGCGGAAACTTTGGTGGAACCGAAGCTTCAATACCCGTCACACGATGAAATCATTACCTTTTCTTATATATATATATATATATATATATATATATATATAAAATATTAAATAAGAATGGCTTCATAAATAACGAATTTTTCGTACAAAAATTAAAAAATTGGCCGAAGATTTACATGGGGCTATATATTATATTGGTCTCCTTTCAACCAAGGGTCATTTTCTGAACATGGGTTGTCGAAATTTTCGAATTTGACGCATTACCCACGAAAATATCAAAATAATTCGTGATACTTTTTGAACACACCTTGAAAATCGCTTCATAAGAAAGCTTAGATAAAATAATAGAGTCATATATTTACAGCTAAGAGAGTAAGCGTAGCTAAGAGAGAAGACATTCGCAAGATTGAAATTCGAAATTGGTGTCTAGTAGCATTGGACCATACCAGCTCGGTTAATACCCTATTGGCCATACACATATATTTATATTTTTCAGCTCAGACATATATAATAATAACTTTCATGAAAAAAAAAGGAGATGGGAGGAGTTTGTACGTGGGCTATATGTTATAGTTGCCCGATCCATATAACATTAGCAGTGTATATACAAAGGTTGACATTAAAAGTGCTTTGACCGAATTTGGAGTGAATACATTCATAAATAATACCTATTTCCATACAAAAATAAGAAAAAGGTGGTATATGGTATAGGGGCTTTACCTAAAAATGGGCGTGGCACATTGACTTTCACATACACACATGGTACCCAGTGGTTTTTGAGTTCAGAAAACGAGAATATAATGAAAAATATACTAAAACAAAGAATATTCCAATAAAGTGAAAACAAGATAAAAACGTTAACTACGGTTGGACCGAAGCTTATATATACCTTTCACATCATTTGACTAGAATAAATATTCTTCTTCCTTAGAAAAACGCACGCCAAATTTCAATGACGCTGTTACAGTTTTTTGTTTGTATGTAAACAATGCACAATATGCACGTGCATTATATGCGAGCTCTAATAGAATGTGCACGTTAAAACTAAAAAATTTACCAAAATTAGATACAGATTTTGGCAGCTAATTTTTGTATGTATGTAAACAATGCACAATATGCATGCATATATATGCGAGCTCTAATAGAATGTGCACGTTAAACTTTGAAAAATTTACCAAAATTAGATTGACAGATTTTGGCAGCTAATATATATATAATTATATATATAGATATACTATATACTATCCTACATAAGTTAGAAAGCGTTACAACGCTTTACAACTTCATATCTATTTTTCAATGTCAAAATACTACCTTTTTTAAACGAATTAAAATAAACTACCTAGTTACTTACACCTACCTCGTTACACACTTACTGATTATTTTTCATTTTATTTTGAATATCTGTATTTTAAGCTTAAAATTTGATACCAATATTGTGTCTTAACGTGAGTTGTATCAGACCATTACCCCGTCCCATCCCATTTCGAAGTTTTATTTAAGCCATTGATGATAACACATTAACAATTTAAACATATGTGTGGTGGGTATTTAAGCTTCCGGTTCCACCGAAGTTAACGTTTCTCCTTGTTTTATATCACGTCAGATTTTTGATTGGTTTTGAAATTTCCGTCTGTCTGCTGTTTGGTGCATCAGATTTAGCGGAGAGTTTTGCATTTTAAATGACAGTCAAATTTCATGGTCCAATTTATTGTAAGTAATCAACGGAAAATATTACAATCTAGTTTAAATTGGACATCTATTTTAGTACAAGTTTTAGATTTTTGTACCCGCTTTTTATACCCACTATTTAACTGTTTGCTGGAAAATTTATAACTTATTATAGGAGACACCGTACCCCATAAAGTATATATATTCTTGATTAGCTTGATGAGTCGATTCGAAATCGCCATGTCCTGTCCGTTGCGATGCGTTTTACTCATAAAGTTTTAAATATGTATATTAACCTTAAATTTTAAACTTAAGTTTTTTTTTGGTCCTAAGTTATTTGTATGTCAGAAGCATGGTTTTACTCCCATTTTTAGGAAAAGCTTCAAACTGCCACGATCATGTTTGCTTATTTTATTGTTTTTACGGATATTTACTTATTATTTTTTCCCATCCTCAAAGTCAGCTCTACCACGGTGTTCTAGAAGAAGTAATAACAAGTATAACAAAAATTGATATAAAAAGTGCAAAATGGGTTAAACTCTATTTTTTTTTGTAGAATTATAGTACGTTTCCATTGGCTAACTCGCGTTAAGCTGTTGTTATCGAAAGCAATGCCTACTGTGGACGCAAAGTTGTTCAAAATAAATTTCTGGGAATTAATAAATATAAGAAATATTGTATACGATTGAAGTAGTCCTTGCTTTCGATAGCAACAGGTTAACGCGAGTTAGCCAATGGAAACGTACTATTAGAATCTGTTTAAACCAAAATCGTAACTTTTCCTATTTTCAAGATATCAGCATTTATCCATCTGTCTGTCTGTATGTTGCTGCGCTATTCATTCGCTCAATATCTATTGGACTGAAATTTTAAACTTAAGCTTTTCTAGGTCATGTGTACTCTCTATGTTAAAATCAATGTGCCACACCCACTTTTAGGTATAGCCCCCATACAAACGTACAACATTTTGTCAAGTTCATGGTTTTTTGATGTTAGCAAGAAAACGCGAACTAATTTTGGCATTCTGACTTTAATTTCGGATTCAGTTTGTTTTCTTAGTTCTCTTTGCAGGAAAGAGACGTTGGCATGTTGCTTTGCCAGCAGTTTGCTCAATCTAGAGTAGCTTTCTTAACGTGGCGTATAGGACAACATGTTTTGAAGGCTGTGCTGACAGCTTTCTTGAAGGCCTCAGAGCTCTTCTCAAATTCTCTTACTGACCTTGCGTTACTACTTAGAAAACTCCTTAGTTGGGACTAGGTTACTCTCTTGAACTTGACCCAGTCAGTTTTCCGGAGTTTCTGTACACTGAGTACTCAGTCATCTTGATATTTATGTCAAACATTATATATTTATGGTCAGAGAAGGACAATCTACTTGATACCCTCCACTTATTGACGCTTAGACTCGCTTGGTCTAGCAGTACAGTTATATGTAAAACATCTTCCCAACCCAAAAAGTTGGCTGTGCTAGGAAAGATAAAGGTTGGGGTACTTCAAAAAATGTGACTTAAGATTTTAAGTTTAATTGAAAGAACTGCATTATTTATTAATATTTTCGAGGCGGATAATGTTAGTGTTTAGATGCAAGGAATTAAAAAAATTCCTACCAAATTATTCAAAAGTTTAAAATCGGTTCATGGTTGAGCAGTTTATATGGAACAGATAATTGTATTTAACAACTCTCGAGTTTCATAAAGAAAAACTTTTTTTCTTTTCATAATTTAGCTTTAAGGAATTGAATAATCTCACGTAGTATTTGTGCTATTAAATAGGTATATACTATGCATGAGTCTTTTCAATGCAATATTATCCGTCGAATTCGCGATTCATTTTTAAAATTTGTTGACACTTGCAATTATATCTTTCGTATACACGCACTGTTAGATAAATTTTATATACAAAAGTTTTCTTAAGCTACTAGACCATATCAACAGCCTCTACTAGGTCACTTTTAAATTACTTTTGGAATGTAGCACTATGTAGTTAATATGTGTATATAATATTTTTATAAATAATATAAATTAAATAAAGTCTTTATTTATTTTACTTAAACAACGGCCACTAAAGAGGTCCAAATCAGTAGCATAAATAATTAATTTTACTAAACTTATTTTTTCATTGCAGTATTGTGTGCGCGGAATTTAGTACGCAAGGATTTATTTCGTAAGTTAAACATATCAAAATATATCTTACCTCATTAAAAATCTAAACCGTTTAAGATATAAAAGTAAATAGAATCATATCACTCTTTAAAAACCTTTACACGTATATTATACTTTAAAAATTCTCAACCTTAAAGAAAAATATAACGATTTGTGACAATTTAATACTATAGCGAGAATAATTTTATGAAAAACTTTTAAAACTTTTACTACGTATTTTTAAATTTAATTTTTAAAAAATTCGATTTCCAAAATTTAAATTGTTGTATTATTAGAGTCGATCATGTATTAATTTGTTCATAAAAAATAATAATGCTCCATTAAAAATCATATGCAAAAAAGTCTTTCTAGATTTAATAGTTTGTCTTTTTGAACGCCCTAAAAAGAAAAGACTATATTTATGTAATGTTCAAATAACATAGGCAAAATAGGCCGCTGTTGCACGTTCACGAGAGCTAAACGATGACAAATACCATACACGTACAAACGAAAGAGGGATAGTTGATTTAACCAGTGCGGTGTGGCGTTGAGCGGCGCCGGCCGGCTCGATTTAAGCTAACACTATTTTTTTATTGGACACGGTTGACAGAATCGCTGCGCAGAATTTAGTCGATTTCTTTGCATGCTATATAGTATGATGTGGTTTCACCACCTCATCTATCAACAGTCACCTACTGGACTTGAGGGTAATACGTGTGTACAGTGCGAATATAGATTAAAAATTGTACTTGATGTTAGCTTTTTGTTTATTTTTTTTTTTTTGCATATTTTATGTGATAGTGCCTTTCGTATTTTCTTGTTGTATTTTTGTTTATTAGGGTGGGTCAAGCGTAGAGCAGGAAAATAATCTTTGGGATATTCTATGAACATTTTCCCAAGGAACCATAGGTCGAAAGTCAAATCTGATCTTCCGCATTTCCACTTGAAAATTTGGTACAAATATTTCTTAAAAATATAGAGGATAGTGCAAACGAAGTATATCTCGTCATAAAGCAATCCATTCTTGATTTATAGAAATAATTTAGAGAAGTGCTAAAGTTAGTGGATTCTTAAGGATATCTCAAAAAACGGTTCTTGGCAAAATTTTTAGTTGACATTTTTGGATTCTTCGCCCCAAAATACATGAAAAAAGATTAATTAAAAAGCTGCTCCTATTAGGTGTAAGCTAGAAAATAGTATATTTTTAAAAAATATTTGTACCTAATTTTCAAATGGAAATGCGGAAGGTCAGATTTGACTTTTGACCTATGGTTCCTTAGGAAAATGTTTATAAGAATATCCCAAAGATTGCAATCCTAAAATACGCTTGGTCGCGAAAAAATTTACCCACCCTTATCATATCATAACAATATAAATAACAATATAAATGTGAGACATTGTACATTTAAAATAATTCACACATTTTATTAACAAACAGTAGATTTTAATGTGTAGATTTTTGTGCGTTGAACTAATTTACTCACACCAAAAACAACAAATCATTCCATTGTAAAGAAGTTTAGTAATGTACCGGTTAGTGTTGGCAAAAAATCACTTTTGATGATTTTTTCACAATGACTTAAAATTCGCAATGTCGCGCTGCTACTGAATATTGCGAGTTCCAATTTTCTTGTTTTTCAGTGAACATGTTTAGTTATCGGCGATTTTGTGTATCGATCTTCGCGAACATTGAAACTGTTTGTTTATCAGTGATTGGTGTTTTTATCATTCTTCGCGAATCGTTCATACTCGATTTTTAATTTGCAACAAAAATAAAGAACGAAGTGAAGTATGACATTTATATTAGCTTAAAAATGTTTTAAGGGGTAGAAACCACCCTTGTAAAGTTTTCAATACGTAAAGTTAATTAATAGAGTTTTCTTTTAAATATTAGTGATTTATTAATATTTTATAATAAATTTAGAGAATAAGCTCGCTTTTTGCCGAACCCAGGAATAACCGCGTGGAGGTAGCGAGGATAAAAAAACAGACCATCCTCTATGAGATAGCAATATTCTAAAACATTTATGCATGTTTACACATATTCTTTGCAATAATGTAGAGAATGGTTTTCGGAAATAGCGAAAAAGTGGTCAATGCACAACGATTTAATGCACCAAGCACATTTGATGATTGCGATTGGTTCGTAAATGTTGCAATTTGTTGCACAACCTTGCAGAAGCAGTGAAACATTGAAAAGATAAATCAACCTTTGCTCTTCCTGCTAAAGCCCATCTGTTCAAATGCATATCATGTACTGGGACCGATTTCTCGACAGCATTTTGAAATTGGTTTAAAACATATTCAGAAATTTGGAATAGCTTTTCTGTTCGTGTTCCTCCTTCTTGAATCTGTTTCTCCCATCTATATAATGATTCAATATTCTTTACATATTTCAATCTGTTCTGGACGGTAGATAAAAGTCTACGCGTTTTCTTTCCCGAACGCCAATATTCAACAGCTTTCTTTTTATCGTCAAAATCCACTTCCGCTTTGAACTTTTTGTTTTCTTTTTCAAATACTTCTGCATTATCATCAAACTGCTCATCAACGAGTGTTACATCCGGATCTACGCTTGGATCATTAAAAATTAAAGACTCATGAGATTCTACAAAAAGAGTAGCGTCAATGGAATCTTTTATAAAATTTGTTAGACGTAGAACAAAATCGTTTTCTTCATCTGTAATAACAGATTGCAGATCATATTCTGGCTCATCAAAACTTTTTTGTACCAGACTGATAATATTTCTGGGATTCACTATCCAGAAATTTTTAAGTCTAAATTAATAATAATAAAAAAAAAAAAAACACTTAACTGATTTGATTCTCAAAATCATTCAAAATATTAAAACCTGTAAAATTTTTAACTTACCTGCTCTTTCGAAATTTTGACCAAAAAGTATGTACGTAAGTACGTATTGAAAACTTTACAGGGGTGGTTTCTACACCTTAAAACGTTTTTAAGCTAATATAAAAAAATTCGTGTCTAATGTTTTTCGATATAGAATGAGTATACCAAGTATGAACAAAATAGGCGAGTGACACTTCGGTAGTGTTACTTGTAAGAAGGCAACCATTTAATATATTATCGGAAGAAACAAAATCTGAAGCACAGTCTATATTTTACCAATGTATATATATATATAAGTGGCACTACAGCCGATTGTCGGCATTGGCATCACATAAGATTCGGCACCAATGGTTGTAACCCAGTGCCTCTTCATACCATCTTGGAATTCCGATCCTGCGGATGTCATCTAGGACCTGGTCCTCCCAACGCAGCGGCGGACGTCCTCTCTGCCGCGCGCCTCCGATTTGATTCACGTTTTGCTTCCAAACTTTTCTTGCTGGAGCTTCTGTGTCCATCCGACACAGGTGACCAGCCCATTACAGCCTTTTGTATTGGATGTTCCTGACTTATGTCGATGTCATCATATAGCTCGTACAGCTCATCGTTCGTGCGCATACGGATGTCATTTTCCACTGTAACTGGACCAAAGATTCTCCGAAGTATCTTCCTCTCAAATACGCCCAACGCCGACTTATCCGATTCTGTCATGACCCATGCTTCTGAGCCATACATCAGGACCGGCTTTATCAGCGTCTTGTAGAGTTGAACCTTTGTTTTTCTGGACAGCACTCTACTTCGCATCTGCTTACCGAGACCAAAATAGCTACGGTTCGCAAGAGTGATTCTTCGTCTAATCTCCTGACTGATGATGTTGTTGTTGTTTACATCTGAGCCCAAATAGATGAAGTTTTCTACAGCCTCAAAGCTGAATTTCTCTGTACTCAAAGACCGTCTGCGACGTGCAGATTGCCTGCGAGTGGATACCAAGTACTTCGTCTTGTTCTCGTTGACCGTCAGTCCCATTGGACGTTATTGTTTTTCGATGTCTGAGAACGCGACGGTGATCGCTCGAGCATTTTTGCCGATAATATCTATGTCGTCGGCATATGCGAGCAGCATAGTTTCTTTATAGAAAATATTGCCCGTCCGGTCGACGTTTGGGCATCGCCTCAGGATGTACTCCATCAGAAGTTTGAAAAAGTCGCATGACAACGCATCACCCTGTCTGAAGCCTCTCGTGGTGTCAAAGGGGTCGGAGAGATCTTTACCGACCCTAACAACACTTTGGGTGTTTTCCAGCGTCATCATACAGAGGCGAACATTTTTTGACGGGATTCCAAGATCAGTCAATGCTTCGAAAAACTTTGACCTGATTGGCGTGTCGAAAGCGGCTTTGAAATCGACGAATAGGTGGTGTGTGTCGATTTGCTTCTCTTTGGTTTTTTCCAGGATCTGTCGCAGCGTAAATATGGAGTCGCTGGTTGACTTCTTTGGTCTAAAACCGCACTGGTACTGTCCAACTATATGTCCTACGTACGGTGGATAGTATTTTGTATGCGATAGAGAGGAGACTTATTCCGCAATAGTTTGCGCAGACTGCAGGGTCTCCTTTCTTTAAAATTGGACACAGGACATTTAGGTTCCAGTCATCAGGCATACGCTCACCGCCGCCGGTCTTAAATAACTCTGCGGGTAATTCGTCTGCGCCTGCCGCTTTGTTATTTTTAAGCTTTTCTATGACTTTTGAGACCTCGTCATAGTCTGGTGGCTCCACAGGAATCCCATTATCGGCCGGAGGGCCCAGATTTTCATCATCTCCACCAGCGGTATTGTTCCCGTCATCGCCACCAAGTAGTGTAGAGAAGTGGGACCTCCATAGCCTTAGTGATTCCTGGACATCTGTTACCATGTTTCCTTGATTATCCTTGCAGAAAGAAGCTCCTTGCTTATGACCATCGGTCATACGTTTGATTTTTTGATAAAAACCACGGGCCTCGTTTCTGCTACCCATCATCTCAATCTCCTCCACATCACGCCTTTCCAGTTCACGTTTCTTTCGTCTGATCAGGCGTTTTTCCTCTCTCCGTTTCTCCCTATATCGCTCAACAACAGCTCGTGTTGCTCCCGCCTGCAGAGTTCTTTGTCGTGCCATATTCTTCTCTGCAGTAGCGATGCGACATTCCTCATTGTACCATGTTTGCCTTCGAGGATTAGTAAAGCCAATAACCTCTTTGGCTGCCGTGGCTAATGAGTTTGAGATACGCTTCCACTGATCGTTTATACAGTCGGAGGCCGGAGGATTCTCTCGGAGTAGATGTGAGACCCTTGTTGAGAAGGCAGCGGCAGTCTGCTGTGACTTTAACCTACCAACATCTAGCTTTCGTTGTGTGGTAGCTCGCTTGGCGTGCGCTGTGCTGAGTCTAGTACGTACTTTGGCTAGGACAAGGTAGTGGTCTGAGTCGATGTTAAGACCTCTGTACGCTCGTACATTAAGCACGCTAAAAGAGTGCCTGGCATCTATCACCACGTGATCTATTTGGGTGCGGATACTTAGGTCGCCACTGCGCCATGTTGCCTTATGGATCTCGAGATGTGGGAATCTGGTACTACTTATGATCATGTTTCTGCCCGCAGCAAATTCGATTAGCCTTTCTCCATTACTGTTGGTGGTGTCATGTAGGCTAAATCTACCGATGGTAGGGCGAAAGATTTCTTCTCTCCCAATTTGTGCGTTGAAATCACCGATGACGATTTTGATGTCATGCTTGGGGCAGCTATCGTAGAGGCTTTCTAATCGCTGATAGAATTCGTCTTTCTCCATCTCATCTTTAACATTTGTCGGGGCGTGTACACATATAAGGCTAATTTTGAAAAATTTAGCTCTGATGCGTATCGAGGTGAGACGTTCATCTACAGCTGTAAACCTGGAGACGAGTCTGCGTAGTTTACTACCAACCACGAAGCCACATCCGAATATGTGTTGCCTCTCATGACCACTGTAGAAGATGTCACAGGTTGCTAAGTTTATGCAACCATGGCCAGTCCATCGCATTTCCTGGATACAGTGATGTCTGCTCTGAAGTTGTAAGAGTGGTAGTTAGTTCTTCTATTGCACCATCCCTGTTAAGGGTTCGGACGTTCCAGGTGCACATACGTATGTCGTGATCCTTGTATCGTTTTCGGGGATCGCTTTTTTTATATGCTTTTATGGTAGCTGGGGCCTCCAGAATCCTTGCCCCTGCCGCGGAATTATCCACGTGTGGATTTTCACATCTGTGTCAGACACCTGGAGTATTTTTGTTCATACTAGCCATCTTTGCATTGGTACACTTTGTTCTGTGTGTGTCTCACGGGTTCTAAGATTTTAAGTCGTTGTAAACCACTCCACCGACCAACCTCGCTCTTTAAACGACTCCTACGTCAAGCTGAGCCTGCTGTAGTAGTATTCTTGACCGCCCGCTCACCACACGGGCTATTTTCTAATGCTTTTCTTTTTAAGGTAGCTCCTGTTCGACCCGCTGCGGCACCTTTTAATTTAAGTCGGAGTTTTTTTTTTTATTTAAATGTACATATTATAAAAAAAATCAAAATATTAAAAAAAAAATTTACGTAAACGAGACAAATGCTGAAATACATGTAAAAAAACCTGTCCAAATTAGACCAACGCAAACTTTTCAGTTTCAATATGCAATTACATTTCGACTAGGATTACATTTTTTTGGACTCGAAATGATTTGGAGTTTTCATTTTCGATTCGCAGTTCTCATTTTTAAGCACTGCGGTCGTGCTTTGTCGTTTCGACTAATTATTTTAATTTTTACACCTACATATCCTTCAAAGTTTTAGTAAAATAGAAAAAAAAAGTATTTTTGTTATTCCCTTAACGCTAAATATTGAACATTTTTTATTCAGGGGTGTCACACAAAATCTCTTTTGGTTGGTTTCAAATCTCTTCTAAAATTTAATGTAATAATGAATATAATTCACAATTAGTTTAAAACTACACTTATAAAATTAACAAATAAAACGATGTACTTTTTTGTATATCTTCCATTTAACATTATGGTATTTAAACAAGATGAAAATAACATATCTTTTGATTTGCATTTGTACAATTTATAGTACCTTTAGATTATTAGTTTTGAAACTGTTCACAAATTTACTAAGTATGATTTAACGATTTTAACTAATAATCTGACGACAAAACTTTATTAAGATAGTTGATTGAGAATAAATTGACGTTGCTATCTTTTGTTACAAACATGACAATTAGACTATCAGAACCAAAATTAACAGGTCGTTTTTATTTAGATTCATTTGTACTTATGAATCTAAATAAAAAGCATCTGATTTAGATAAATAAATGTTTTTGAATCAAAATGAAAACGATTAAAAAGTTATTCAAACTCAATCAATATGAAGAGCTCCTACATTCGGAAATGACTCGTTTTTTTTATTTTAAAACGAATCTAAATGTAGAATATAATAGCATCTAAATTCGGAATGAGCACTAATGACTTATGTATACAAATATATTCTGCGTCTATATATGTGTGGTGAAAAGGAAAAAATGCTTCAGTCGCTGATCTCCCTATTGAAAAGTACCTCCATGCAAAATTTGAATTATTTTTTTACGATTTTTCAGAAAGTTATAGACAAAGTAATTTTTGCTTAATTTACTTTTGCGTACAATTTCAATTTATTTTAAACTTTAAAAGTGCTCTCCTTCAAAACGGTAAAATCAGACTTAAGCAGTTTTTTTTTTTTACCATAGATATAAAAACATCTTTTTGCGACTGTGACAAAAAGTTTTACCGGTTTTAAATCTTATATACAAAATATGAAATCTGTCGAGGCCCTTTAAGACGCTCATTGTCCAATTATTTTAAAACAGTTTTCAATTCAAAATTTTAATTTTGTCATTACCTTATTTTTCTCAAAGACGCTATTACATCACCTAGTATATTTATAAGCTGCAAACTTTCAAATATTTTTAATTCCCATTATTTCAATGTCCAGTAAATTGTTAGTTAGCAAACTGTGAAACTAAATTTATCTTTTTATAAAAAGGGTCAGATAATAATTTCATTCTTTGAACCAAATTGTTATTCTTTTACTGTTTGGGAATTATAAGATTAAAAGAAATTATTTGAAAAAGGCAAAAGCAGTTATAGTATATGCTAATTGTGTGGGTAATATGGGGTTTCTCCTCAGCCACCTCTATCTATGCACACTTTTAAATAATTCAATAACATTACATAATTTTTTTTAATGACTCTTCGCGAAGAATGTGTCATATATAGATATATATTATTCATACTTATTTTCTTATCAGCAAAAATACATGATATAAATTTGACTTTATTTTAGCCTCTAGTTTTGATAAACTTTTATTAAATGGTTATTTTTATGCTATATAATGGAATAAACATATTTGTTTTTGTACATACACACGATATTTGTATATAAAATGAATCGGAATTCTTGTGCGTTGTAGCTTTGTAAGTCATGATGTGGTGTTCTCAAAGAGTTTACTTGCGTTTATAAAAAAAAAAATCAGTGCTGAAGCATTTCACATATCATGAAAAAAAAAAGAAATATAATATATTAGAATATTATTTGTGTTCAAGTCATTACTGCTGAAGTCGAGTATGCTCGACTCCAAGAAACTCTGCACCCAATTTTTATAGACTTCACTTTATTGTTTTTAATTTTTATACAGATAGTCAAAAAATTAGGATAAATTTGTATAGAGGCCATACCTATGTTGGGATATTTTATTTGGGCTATTGTATGCGTAATCCTTACTAAATTTACACTTTCTAGATTATATAACACTTAAGATTTAAAAAAAAAATTGTAGGGGTTCACAAATTTAATAAAGGGTGATTTTTTAAGAGTTAAGTTTTTCAGGTTTGCAGCACTGACTGGTAATGGCGTCCAAACCTCATCTTTCAAAGTAAAAAGTTTTCACTATACTCTTATACATAGACTTATAAACGATCAACGATTGTAAACTTAAATTTTTTTAAAACGTTTGTAGTAATCGACGAGGTGAATCAACAATTCATGCTTTTATTACCAAATACCGCTTGGTTGACATGTGGTTTCATCAAGACGGTGCCACAAATGTAACGCAAAATTGAACCTTTCGAAGGACCATTTGAAACGGAGCCGCGGACAACATTTACAAGAAGTTATCTTAAAACGTAAAGGGCAAGGGCCAATTTATCGATTCCATAAAAAATTTTAAATACCATGCAAAGTTCAGTGTTTGATTCGATTTAAAAAAAACGCTTAAAAAATCACCCGGTATAACCTTTTACAAAAACAGGAAAATAAATTATTTGATAACTTTAAATAGATTAAATAAATAGATCTAAATTAACACATTAACCAAACGTTTACACAAAGCAAAGTGAGTGTCAGAATCACCAGAAACTTATTCAAGAATATAACATTTAGCATGGCACGTCGACTTTTTAAAGTTGCCAAGTCAATTAACTTTAAGCGACTAAGATACTACGGAGGCCAAATGGACGAATCATATCAGAAATTCTTGAGAGCGAATCTTAAAAATTATTTTTGAACAGTATCATTTTTATTTGAATGTAACACATATCGGGGACTCCAAATTATAGAGCCGTAGAAAGCTCTATTAACCATTGTGTCAATATGAGCAGTAAAACTTAGTTTTAATTCCATTGCAATTACAAGCAGAAATTTACCTTTTCAAGCGAACTATCACCAATAAGGTACTTTATTTATATTTAAATATAGTTTAGTATTATTTCACCATGAAATCCAACAACTTAAATCATCCTGTAGTAATTTAAATAGTTAAATAAAAATGAAAACAATTTAACTTCACCCACGTACATTAAAATATTAGCATTTTAAATCATTAATAAACTGTAAAACCAGAGATGTCCACTGCTTACGAGCGGAATGGTATGACTTTGATCATTTAATTAAACGCGGCGAAACTCCCACTTTTTTAATTTGAAAATGAGATGATGAGAGCTTTACTAACGTCAAGAAAATTATTGTTCGCGGTCTTTACCAAATTTGTGTTAAAATAAAATATATAAGAGGTAATAAAATGCACAAGCTGTTCTATTATAAAATTTTTCAAAAAGCTTTGGGATCACCGACAATTTTGATATACCAATATAGTTCGAGATGTGCCTTTTTATGCAAAGGTATGACGAATGAATGTGTCCAGTAATCTGACAAACAACTCTCACTGCTTGGTTCTTGACTTATATAAATCTCAAGCTTCCAAAGCTGCAAAAAATTAAATCCTACCTGATTGTATTTCCGAGATAATCTAGATTAAAATTTTCTGATTTAATTTTATTGCTAAAAAAAAGTTAAATTAGCTGGGAAGTCTTATAGTAGGGGTTTTAGGTTTGGTCGAATAAAAGAAATCTGCATATTTGGAATTTGCAGAACACTCCCAGCTTATGTGGTAATAACTCAGTAAACTATGAATTGAAATTTATTTATTAACCTGTTTTGGAAAAAAAATCTTACACCTCTCGACCAACATATATAATTGTGTAATATTTCAGATCCTATCTGTGTGTATTTTCAAGGCAAAAAAATATTCAAAAATTACTCTTTGACTATTGTAGGCATAATCCATAATAAATTCAGAGTTCAAAGATTACATAATACAGATACAGTTTTCTTTATGGTGGCAGACGTCAGGACGGACGGTCTTTGGGTTTGAAAAGGTTTACGATTAATTTTACTATAAAACAATTTTTTTGGAACGATTCTATCAATGTCGCATTATCCATAGCTGAGCATTGACTTAATTATGTCGAAAACACAAAATGAA
The DNA here is from genome assembly GCA_018903435.1 of Leucophenga varia. Taxonomy (NCBI): domain Eukaryota; kingdom Metazoa; phylum Arthropoda; class Insecta; order Diptera; family Drosophilidae; genus Leucophenga; species Leucophenga varia. The sequence continues at coordinate 155,726 of JAEIFJ010001507.1, read as the reverse complement.
TAGTAGTCATGAAATTTAAAAAGGGTGGTACTTTGGCTCTCATATGCCACGATTCGAGGAAAAATATAAAAAAAGATTTAATATTTGCATATTTAGCATCAGGAAGAAAGCCATCGATCCTAACATTCCTTTCGGATTGGTGATGCGTGCTAAGTACGAGGTGCGTTCTCATAACCACTAGGTAGAGATTTATTCCTATGAAATGCTTAAGAAATTTGTTTAATTTAATATAACATTTATTTTTAATTTTATTTTTAAATATAACATTTATTTGAACGGAATCTGCGGTTCAAAGTTATTGCAAACCACCGAACCAAACCGCAGTACAAATATTAATGGTTGGCAGCCATGATAAAAATTTGATGTTTTGCTGAATATTTGCTCTCAGCTAATTTTGCATTCGATTATTTGACCAAAGACAAGGTTTATATCATTTCGTAACCCTCGTTTTTACCTAAACAGATTCTGACCCAGTTTAAAAGACTAATTATACTAATACGATTTTGAGATGATTGAGGCGATTATTGAAAATTCGAATACAACACCAAACAATAACTAGCTTACAGAGTTTAAGTGCTCGTTTTATTGACACGTTTTAGTATAGGAATGTTGTGGAATTAAATTTGTTTGTTTTAATTAATGATTTATTAAAATTTTTTTTTTGGAATTGAATTGAATGTCATGATAAAAGTCTCATATGTCACGAAACATTTTTTATTTGATCGTAACTCCTCACATAAACATCTTCGATTAAATTTACAAATTTGTTTTTAAATTCTTCGAGCATGAGCACCTATTGGTAAATTAAAAAAAAAAGAAATAAAAATAGATTTAAGGTGTTTTAGGGTATTTTTGAAATAGTTATATAAAAGTAAAATGAGACCAAGTTTTCAAATTCCCCGGTTTGCAACAAAATTTACAAATAGTTTTGCATCTAAACGTTTCTTGTCCGATTTCGTTAAGTCTACAAATAATTCCGGCGATGTCACACCAAGGAGTGCGTCGGAAATTCTCAAAGTGTTGAAAGAAAAAAATTATAGTAAATATGCTAAACCTACCGCTTTACAGGGCAAAGCAAAAATACTCGAAAAGAAGCGCAGAGATCTGATGGAAAAATGTAAGCCGCCCATATACAATGATGGTATTCAGGAACTTTCGCCGTATGCCTTAGATAATGTTTCGAAAAGTGTGAGTATGAAAACGTCTGTTGTGGCAACGGAATCACCCAAAGAAGAAGAAGCCACCAAGCCTGAAAGGGATGACACCAAGATAGTACAAGAATATCAAAATGAGTTGCCCGATTCGGTGAACGCGGGAAAAAAGCTTGAGGAAATTAACACAAAAAATGAAATAAAGGAAATAGAGCCGATTCCGGTGCATCTTTTTAATTCTTTACAGTCTCCACTATATTTGCCTGCGCATGAACAGAAACCCGAAGATATTGTAAAGGACTCAAATTCTATAAAAAAACCAACTGATGAAAATATGGTGACACACAAAGATGAAAGTGGCATTGAAAACAAAACAAATGACAACAAGGTAGAACAAATATTTGAACGTGATATGCTCGATTCGTCAAAAGCGGATCGCATGCTAGAGGCATCTAAATCGAAAAAAGAAAATTTGGATGTAAAAATCAAATTTAGTATTAGAGGCGCCAACGAAAAAGCCAAATCTAGATGATGGTTTAAAGAGTTCTACAGCGAACGAAAAAAACAATACAGTTGTAAAAAAATTGTTGATGATGATTTAGGTATCTCAATGTCTGAAACCGAAATAGAACGGTTAAAAAGGCTGAGAAAGCATTTACTACAGTGTCCGCAGACAATATTAGCGTTAAACCAAATCAAGATGAAGAAACAACCGCCGTACAATCATCGGAGCTGCCACTGAAAACTCCCACTTTTAAGAAAGATGCAGTACCTACTCATAGACCGAGAAAAAAAATTTTTAGTCGAATTACCTCAAAAAGAATCGAAAGTTTATGAGTCCGCTAACGAGTCCAGAACTAAAATATACAAAAGTGAAAAAAAGACAGGAATGAAGAGATGCCTGCTCTAAAACAAAATCTGGATGAAGTTAACAAGTCAAAAATCGACGAAAATTTAACAATTAATAAAAATAAGATTTTAGAAAAACGGAAAGATGTGTCTAAGACTAAGACTCCAAGTGACAAAAACAACGAAACGTCTTCAACCAAAGCATATAAATCAAACATAATTTCAGGTAAACAAAATAAAAATAGTATTGTAGAACCTAGTCTTGAAACCCAAAAAAAGAATAACGATATTCAAACTATTACACACGATGTCCTCAATAATTCTGAAGATTCTTCGTTAAAAGCTCAAAAAAAGGATTTACATCTTGTCATTGATAATGCAAGCCAGAACGATACTGACATCAAGGAAGTTTTACAAGTAAATGAGGAAAGTAGTTCGAAGGAGAACACAAAAGTACCGGGAGTAAAAATGGAATTAGAAAAACTTTCCGAAAGTTCAAGAGATGATCTCTTTGAACCTATATCAAAAAAAAGAACACGAAAAAGAGGTTACAGAACATGAGAATCAGACAATTTCTTCGGAGGAAATAGGAACGAAGCTCATCATCCCTGAGATTCGTGAAATGAGTACTGAAATGTCTAAAACAATAGAGAAAACTCTACAAACTAAAGAACAAAATAGTGATTTTAAGGAAAGCGAAATTTCAACTGAAGGAGTGCAACCTAAAGTAACTGGAAATCTCAATGAAGATAAGAAAATGAATTTTTTGAGTTCTATGAAACCAAAGTTTAAAGATACAAAATCTGCTAGTTGGAACAAAAATAGGAACGCCAATCAAGACGACAAGGAGACCAAAATAGACAACCTTTTTGATTCCAAGGAAACAGAATATAAAAGCGAAGAAAATAAAAACGAGCAAGGAACTAATGATATAATTTCTAATGTAGAAAAAAGCATCAACGATGTAGAGCACAAAATTCAGGAAACAGATGATTTAAAAAAACAAATTACTATAAAAGATTCGGATTCTATGGAAGCCACATCAGAAATCGCCGTTTTATATCAAGATTATAAAGACGAAAAAGAACACGCGATTGAAGATAGTAATTTGCAAACTTCTGGCAACAAAACTGATTTAAAAAACAGAAAACCGGATAGTTTATTAAACAATAATATAAAAGAAGACTTGGAAATCGATAGTGTGCAGGAAAAATTTATATCTCAAACTTTTGAGCAAGATAAAAGAGAATATGCGGTTAAAGAAAAAAATTTACATCGAATATTGCAACTAGTAATATTAATACTTCAGAGGATACCCCCAAAAAGGAAGATTCGAATAATTTTGAAGAGGACAAATTGACTACAGATTTGTCCATATCAAAAGAATGAAAAGGGCGATGAAATCGAAATAATCAGTAGTGTGAAGTCGACTAAAAAACTTGATTCTGAAGATGATTCTACAGAAAAGCTTAGCAAATCTATAAAAGACATGGATCTCAAAGATTTTATTGAAAACATGCCCAAAATTTCAATGGAACGAATTGAAAAATTGGCAAATGCTGTTGAGCAAACAAGGAAAGCAGTGAAAAAGGCGAAAGCGCAGCAGTTAAAGATATCAAAATATAAAACTCCGAAGAAATTAGACGTTTCTCAGCCAAAGTCCGAAGATGATGCTACGAGTAAATTTAAAGTTGAAAATGAATCAAGCTTAAATGACATTAAGGATAAACCAAGTATTAGTTTTTCCAAGGACGATAATAAGAAAAAAAATACACCGATTAGACTAAGCAAATGCGACGTAGAAAGAGTGATGTTACCACCTGAACCCAAGAAAAAGGAGGAAACAAAAAAGTTTAAAACTAACACAAAAATTCCGTCAATAAAATTGATTGCCACAAAACCAAAGAAGAAATTGCACAAACACAAGAATAAGGTAAAAACAACAAAACCAAACAAATTAACTAAGGGTTGTACAGACAGTTACATAAATGGAGTGATAGCTGAAAAGTCCCAAAAGTCTACAGATCCCCATATAGGATTTGTTGAATCTATACCAAAAACTGAAGATGATAAACAATCTGAGACATGTTGCACAACACAATCGAATGAAACTTCAGAAAATAATGAGCCAAAAGCAGTCAATTCAAATGATGCATGTAACGAAGACACCACGAATATCAATTTAAATGTGGATGAAACAAAAGATGACCAGATAATATCAAAGTCAGAAAAACCTTTCATCGAAGAAATGACAATGCCTAAAAATACGAATCTCTCGGCCGGGGAAAAACGAAAGGTTTTTGTCAAGTCAACGTTGCATTTAAAAAATTCAAAAAATAACGAACCATCAATTGACCAAAAACCACCTTCGAAGAACTGCGCTAGCGATGCTAAAATAATTGTTGTACCGGATGTTAACAACGAGTCTCCTATTCAGAAATCAAAAAGTTCCATGTCTGGGACTTCCATGTTTTGGTCACTATTGCCCTTCACGCACAAATCGAAACAAATACAAGTACCAAAGCCGTCATTGGATAGTAATGAGCCAATAAATGAACTTGAAGGTGAACTTGAAAAGTGGAAATCTTTCTCGAGTAAAAAGCCGGAAGATGATAATTATTAGTACTGATAGATTATAAAACATTTTTTTTTTTTCAATCTTTAAAATTTATATAAGTAAAGTAGGTGCTCATAATAAAAAGTTATATTTCATTAAATTTCATTCATTCTATCCTTAGCACATAATGTTAACGGATGTTATCAGTTTATCGGAAAGTTTGTATTGCGTTAATAAAAATATCGGAGAAACCTATAAAGTTTATTTTAAATAAGCTTGAATCGAATCGATTTGGCCATGTCTGGCTATCCGTCCTACTATCTGTTGCGATAAGTTGAACTCCATTGTTTTAAAGATATTGAGTAGAAATTTTAACTTTAAGTCTCTCGAAGCCGCTCAAGTCTACATATTCATGGAAATATGACCTCAGCTACATTTTCTAAAAGCTTTTAGAACATAAGACATGCTACTCAAAAGTCGAGTCACAAAATAAAACTATCTTTTCAAAAAAATGTGCTAAAATAAACTTTAATTTCTACTTTTTGACATGATAGTCAAAAAAAGTGTTTTTTGAGTTTTTTAATCCATTGACCTAAAAGTTTTGATGTGATGGACAATTTGAAAGGCCTGATTCGTTTGCAACGGTGATTATAAGTCAAGCCTAATCCATTGCTTGAATCGAAAAAAAGCTCGTTTATTATCGACCAATGTTATCAATGAATTATTCAGTATCGCTCAATCTCAACGTCGATGTCGTCACTTTAAGTCGACGTCGTCTCAATGCTGAATCGGTATAAGCTAACAGTAACGTGACGACGTCGACTATTTATCGATAAATTTATTTGAAAAAGTGTCACTTCTGACATTTGCGTTAAAATTTTAAAAATATAAATTTAATTTTGAAAACATTTTTTTCATATCGGACAGTTCCAGTAATGACGGACCTATTCACTTTTTTGTCGAGTTATCGAAAACGACAATACGAATTGAATGCTGTCGACACAGACGACGCCTCTCATAGTAAGGCTGACCTTCGGGTACAGGATAAAATTTTGTTCAAATGTAATGAACAGATAAAATTTTGTTCAAATGTAATGAACAGAGGCCGTAATTATTATAAAATTGCATGGTAATGATTATATTTCAATTTCTATGATTTGCTTCAATGATCACCATTATTTTTGAGTAATTTTTTGAAACTTAGACAATAGTCATTATTTTTTTTTTTTTTTTCGAAATAAAACTCTGTGTTAGACTTTTCCCTAATATTATTGCATAACTTTTTATTGCATAATTTAAAATTTTGTTTTAAAAAATAATAAATAATAAATAAATAAATAATAAAATATATAAATTTGAGGTTAGGCTAATAAATGTTACCACAAGTTTTTATACCCTGTACCCAAAGGGTAAAAGGGTATATTAAGTTTGTGCGAATGTATGTAATAGACAGAAGGAGGTAAGATAGACCCTATAAAGTATATACATTCTTGATCAGCATTTGAAGGGGAGTCGAACTAGCTATGTCTGTCTGTCCATCCGTCCTGCTGTTTTCTCTATGAGAGAGATTATATCGGAGACTATAAGAGATAGGGCCACCATATTTGAAAACGGTTTTTCTCAAGACCCATTTTAAGTGGTACCCCCATACAAATGTACTCCAAAATTTTTTTTTTTTTTTGGGCTTTGGCATAAGAACTTCATTGTTTTTTATTCTAGGAAGTTCAAATTAAGTATAAATTATGTCTATGATAGTCCCAATAAAATATCCCAATATGGATGGGACCAACAAAATTTTAGATATAGCCCCCATACAAATGTACCCCAAAATTTTGGGTTTTTTAATAAAAACATCATTGTTTTTTATTCTAGGAAGTTCAAATTAAGTATAAATTATGTCTATGATAGTCCCAATAAAATATCCCAACATGGGTGGGACCCACAAAATTTTAGGTATAGCCCCCATACTAATGTACCTCAAAATTTTGTGTTTTTTGCACAAAGACGACATTGTTTCTTATTCTAGGAAGTCTAAATTTAGTATAAATTATGCCTAGGATAGTCCCAATGAAATAGACTAACATGGGTAGGTCCAACAAAATTTTAGGTATAGCCCCCATATAAAGATATACATATATGGTATGGTAGTTAAATAAAACCGATCTTAAGGTTCATAAAGATTGGGTACAGGGTATCATGCAGTCGAGAATAATCGACTTCAGCGTTCTTTCTTGTTTAAATAAAAGCAGAATGATTTTTTATAATATTGCTAGTATTGATCCTCTGTTGTTCATATAATATAATGTGTGAGGATTTGAATGTTAATTACATAAATAAGTTTAATAATATGATTTTAATGTTGCGTGGTTTGCCTTTTTTTTTACTGATGCCTTTTCCAACAAGAAGTGAAGTTAGAATAGGAAGATTTTTTTAAACATATGCTGACCAGGCCAAATGAAATCATGCTGACACTATACTTCGCGGCAAGTGACATCCGGGTGTCCGGCACCAACAAAGGCTGCAACTATTCAGCCTAAATTTGCGTGGACTTATAAGATTTTGTGTTTTAATCCCGCCACATATAGTGTGAAGGGTATATTCAGTTTGTCTAAAAGTTTGTAACGCATTGAAAGAGACGTCGTAGACCCCATAAAGTATATATATTCTTGATCAGCTCGATGAGACGAATCGATCTAGCCATGTCCGTCCGTCTGTCTGTCTGTATATTTATAGGCATCTGTTTTGTTGAAGATATAAAGATATTAAGCTGAAATTTGGAACTTAAGCTTTTCTCGGCAACGACTATTATGAGTTCGAGAATTAGAGTGCCACGCCCATTTTTAGGTATAGCCCCCATACAAACTTACCGTTTTTTCAGATTTTTTGTATAAAAATTGTAATTATTTATGAATGTATTCGCTCCCAATTGTGTAAAAACATTTCTTTTGTCATCCAGTGTCAAAACCAAAATGCCACGCCCTCTTTTACGTATAGCCTTCATATAAACTTTCCGTTTTTTCCGATTTTATGTAAAAAAATACTAATTATAATTAGTATTTTTTTACATAAAACTCTTTACTCCTTATTGGGTAAAAACTCTTCCAATATCATGGTGCCACGCCCATTTTCAGGTGTTTCTTGCATACAACCTTACCGCCCATTTCCAGATATATTCGAGAAATATGTTGTTATACATATCTGTATTTTTAGCTCAAAATTTGAAATTAATATTGTGTGTAAACTTAGGTGACCACTGAGGATTACACATAAACTCTTTAAAGATTCGTGTGACGGGTATTTAAGCTTCGGTTCTACCGAAGTTAACGTTTTTTCTTGTTTTTTTTTTTTTTTTTGATTCCTGTAAATTGGTTTTTATGATGAGTCGTCAGTGAGGTTTCATCTTTAACTTGTATTGCTGGAACTAAGTGCACCACTTTGGCCAGCTGGTACAAATTGGGGGTAAACATATCGTTTTTCCTCCCAAATACTCCATTATATTGGAGGTTAAACAAATAGGCTTTGGGCTATAGCAGTCAACTTCAAGGTATCCCTTCTTTACTTGGTCCGTTGGCACACCATCTTCAGTTTCATCTTCTGAAGTTACCTCAATATTTTGCAAGAACTCATTTAAAAGCGAGCAGGTGCTTAAGCTTTGCGGAAGCAATGCATTCTCTGCCTCGAACGAAGTTGATGCGTTTGAATTACTTGAGCAGAGCTGTGCTATTAGACTAGTCTGAAATGTATATATTAATATATGAATATATTATAATTTACAAATAAAATAGCAGAAATAAAAGCTGCTTTAGTTGTGCTCTGGCGAACATGAGGCGTATTGGATATTGCAGTAATACTCGTCTCATCCGTGAGTCCAAGTAAATGCAGCAAATGATTACGTTCTTAAAATCTTCACAATTCGTCGTGCTTTGTCAATAAAATCCAGTGTTATTTATTATTTTTTAAAAACAAAATTTTATCACGGGGGTAGCTTTGAGGGCCCTTTGAAAGGTTATGCAATAATATTAGGGAAAAGTCTAATTTTTATACCCGCCACACATAGTGTGAAGGGTAATATCAGTTTGTCGGAAAGATTGTAACACATTGAAGAAGACATCGAAGACCCCAAGTATATATATTCTTATACAGCTCGATGAGACGAATCGATCTAGCAATGTCTTTCTGTCCGTGTGTCTGTTTATTTCTACGCATTTTTTTCGATGAAGATATATATGTTAGATATTAATTTGGAACTTAAGCTTTTCTCGGCAACGAATACTTTGTATGTTAAAATCAACTTGCCTCGCCCATTTTTAGGTGTAGCCCCCATACAAACTTACCGAAAATTTTCGAATTTTTGTATGATAATAGGTATTCTTTATGCACGTATTCACTCCAAATTGGGTAAACACTCTTCTTATGTCATCAAAAGTCAAAACCAAGGTGCCACGCCCTTTCTTAGGTACAAACTTACCGCACATTTTCGAATTTTTGTATGAAAATATGTATTATTTATGAATGTATTCACTCAAAATTGAATAAAAATACTTCTAATGACATCCAATATCAGAAACAAAGTTCCACGCCCATTTTTACGTGTAGTCCCCATACAGATTTACTGCCCATTTTCGAACTTTTATATAAAAATTGTTATTAATTATGAATTTATTTACTCCAAATTGGGTAAAAACACTTCTTATATCATTCAATTCCAAAACCAAGATACCACGCACATTTTTATGTATAGCCCCCATACAAACTCTATTATTATTTTCGAAATTTTTTATGAAAAAGTAATAATTTTCGACTATATATTTATAAATGTATATAAGCCAGTGAAGATCACACATAACATAAACTATTCAAAGATTCGTTTGACGGGTATTTATCCTTCGGTTCTGCCGAAGTTAACGTTTTTCCTTGTTTTTTAATCAAATAATAATGATTGTCTAAGTTTTAAAAAATTACTTAAAACTTATAATTACCATTGAAGAAAAACGTAAAAAATCAAAAATTTAAAAATCATGGCGGAAATGCAGAGATTGTACAAAAATAAATACTTTGGTGTGAATCATTTTTTTTTTTTTTTTGGTCCATTATAAGTGAGTTATATCAAATACACTATGTAACTTTTAACTCTGTAATATATTTTGAATCGAATTGTTTCTGACTTAAATGCTATAAAGTTTTTTATTTATTTCATAAACTACAAAAAAGAATTTCATAAGCTTCATGCAAAAGAAATTCTGATTTTTATAAAATATATTTCAAATAAATTTTGTTTCACATATTTTTAGAGCAGAATGTTTCAGATATATCGCATTACCGGTCGTTTAATTCTTCAACGAAACAAAGTCTCGTTTTCAAGTTGTCCGATTTTTCGTGGATTTAATTCCGACAACCACGATTACTGTTCTAATAACCATAATTTCAAAACTAATGTAGAAATGAAGTCGGATACAATTGAAGACACCGTTGATAAAACAAAGAAATATATATCCTTGCCGGCGATAAAAGTAGAAAGCAAACAAAAGTCTGGCTCAATTTTATTAGGTTTGTGAAACGTGCAATACAAAAATTGAATATAAACAACAAATAAGCGATTCTTCTTAGGTAAATTACAAAAAACAACTGTTCTAAGCTCAGTTTTAACTGAGAACACAGATGAGACTAAGCAACTGGTAATATACCTTGGTCCGCCTAAGGACAATCCCTGTTTACTAGAAAGTAACAACAATAGAAGGATACTGCAGGGATCGTCAAAACCGTACGAGAGATATGATGCGATGATCGGTTCTAACAAATATGATAAACTTATTTTTTTGGACACAGTCAAAGAAGTGTTAGATGCCAAACTTGAACTCAACGACAACAATGCAACAATTTGCGGCAAAATTGATTCAATATCAGAATCTATTAAGCACAAAACAGATATAGAAAAATGCGACCAGTCTATAACAAAAGATTTACTTGCCACAAACGATTTGAGCGTAAAATCGATTAAATTAAAGATCGATTTTAGCTCTACTAATGGCGCTAATCAAAAGGCATCTACAGAAAATACTTTGAACAGGAAAGCTGAAATAAAAAATGACTTTGATTTTGAAAACTCTTTGAAACACATAACCGAAAAAACATTTATTGTAAAGACCACACCCAAAACTGGTAATGAAAATCTGAATGCGGGTCCAGAATCTCAAAAAGGCATTACTTTAAATATATCTGCTGCCACTATCATAGGCGAAGAAATACCTTTACATCAAGATGATCTTCCAATAAATACAAATTATATCTCCTTAAAATTTGTAGATGGCATTTTAGTAAGTATGCCTGATGAAAAAGCTACATCAGTAGTTCCTACTTTTAAATTGGAAACGGAAGAAGTTGTTTCTGAAGAATGTATGCTTCCAAATATATCAGCTTTCAGCGCTGAAGGTAAAAAGTTACTAGTGCAAGGAGATGTAGAAATAAATCCATTACAAGAAAATATGGAAAAGCCACCTAAAGACACGACCACAGTTGCAATTGAAAAACAAGAAACAGGAAAAATTGTTTCTCAACAACTTAAAGAAGTTGTTCCAAAATTTTTATTTAAGCAACCCACTATTAAACCAGATCTAGATCGTCTTATGAAATCGGTAAGGTTATGGAAATCTAAAAAGATGCCAACTAACCCAGTTAGGAGCACATATCATATACCTGAAGAGAAACTTATTACCAAAACTACCTTAACAAAACAGAAATCGGGTATTTCTGATCCTATTAATATATTTGGAAAAGTAACATCAAGTACTATTTCAGCTGGAGCTCAATTTAAGAAAATATTTGTTACCAGTTCTTCAAAAGCAAATATAAAAGATAGGCCAAAGTCCAATGCTCTAAAAGGTTCAAAAATTCAAGGAATAAAATCAGGAGCCGCTACAGCACCAAAAAAACAAGCAGTGTCTTCTGGATCACCATCCTCAGCCAAAGGACCTCCTCCCGGTACACCACCACCGCAAACAAAAACAGTTTTTGGACCCCTGGCTGACTCTGATAGAATTTTCTCTAATATCTACGGTCGTCACGATTGGCGTTTAAAGGGTGCAAAAAGCGAGGAGATTGGTATAAGACAAAAGAGATACTTGAAAAAGGAGCACAGTGGATTGTTAACGAGATTAAGACATCGGGGCTGCGCGGACGTGGCGGCGCTGGATTTCCCAGTGGTCTGAAATGGTCCTTTATGCATAAGCCACCCGATGGAAGACCCAAATTTCTACTTATTAACGCCGACGAAGGTGAACCCGGTACATGTAAGGATCGTGAAATTTTACGCCACGAGCCACATAAGTTAATTGAAGGCTGTTTAATAGCTGGCTGTGCTATGGGTGCGAACACAGGTTTTGTTTATGTGCGCGGCGAGTTCTATAATGAAGCATGCAATTTGCAATTTGCACTTATCGAGGCCTACAAAGAGGGTCTGTTGGGTAAAAATGCATGCAATTCTGGATTTGACTTCGATCTTTACGTGCAACGTGGTGCCGGTGCGTATATTTGCGGTGAAGAAACTTCACTAATCGAATCATTAGAGGGTAAAGCGGGCAAGCCACGAAACAAACCTCCGTTTCCAGCAGACATTGGTGTATTTGGCTGTCCTTCGACAGTGACCAATGTCGAAACAGTATCTGTATCACCAACCATTTGTCGCCGTGGGGGCAATTGGTTTGCAAGTTTTGGACGAACACGAAATTCCGGTGTTAAGCTCTTTAATATTTCGGGTCATGTCAATAACCCGTGTACCGTTGAAGAGGAGCTTTCAATGCATACGCGTGAAATTATTGAGCGACATGCGGGTGGTGTGCGTGGTGGCTGGGATAATCTACTTGCATTAATACCCGGTGGTTCTTCAACTCCATGCATACCGGCATCTGTTGCGTCCGATGTCATTCATGACTTCGAAGGTCTAATGGCAGCACAGTCTTCGATGGGTACTGGTGCTATTATTGTCATGGATAAGTCAACTGATATTGTCCGTGCTATAGCACGTCTTTGCGCATTCTATCGTCACGAAAGTTGCGGTCAGTGTACACCATGTCGTGAGGGACTCCATTGGGTTAATATGATTATGCAGCGATTTGTAATCGGTAATGCACAGCCAGCAGAAATAGATATGCTCTGGGAAATAACTAAACAGATTGAGGGACATACCATTTGTGCACTTGCTGATGGTGCTTCCTGGCCGCCGCAAGGTTTGATACGTCACTTTAGACCTGTAATTGAGGAACGAATGCAGAAATATGCCTGTCAGCAAAAACAGGTACAAAAGGAAACGGAAAATAAATTATCGACGAAAAAAGTTAAAAATTGATATTTTTTTTTCATTTTTTTTTTTTTTTTTTTCAAAAATATATCTTAAAATAAGAAAATGCGTAAAAAAATAAGAACAATATGTTGTATCAAATTTCATCATATCTATTAAATCAAGGTACAATTTTTGGCTTAATTGTGTCTTATTTAATCAGTCAGTTGCAGATGTATGTGCTCCCATCAATTCATCCGTCCGAGCGTTGTATTACTGCGCTTTTATGTAACACTGACTTCTTTCATGTGATTCTTTTGTCTGTTTTTTTTTTGCACGCTTCTCTAATGATTTTTTTTTATTATTAAGTGAATGTCCATTGAGCCGTTGATCCCGTCGCATCCCATCTCGAAGTTCTATGAAAGCCACTGATGATAACACAGTAACAATTTAAAAATACGTTTGACGGATATATAAGCTTCGGTTCCACTGAAGTTAACGTTTTTCCTTGCTTTTATTTTCTTATGATTAAATTTATACATCTGTCTACAACAACATTGTGTACATTATATAATATCGATAAAGGAGTAATAATAATTTAGAACAATTTCTTTAAATTATAAGTAAAAACAATGAAATCTATGAAGAAGTTATCGTGAACAACAATTTCTTAATAATATTAATAGGCGTTTGCTTATAGTAAGTCAGCTGATCAGATCCTTTCAGTAAAAGTTGTAAATAATTATCGTAAATAATTAAAGTAAATAATTAACGTGAACAATTATCGTTAATAAAACTTTTCTTAATAGATCGGCATTCATAGACAGTGCGGCAAGTAGGTTTTTCTGATCCTTTTCAGACGTCGTCTTGTAGTTAGCTCAAGTATGGGTAAGTTACTCATCTCGTTGTTTGAATGTGACAGGATTTTGATGTGGTAACTTCTACTAGGTAAGGTTAGGATATAATGGCCGCCGCGAATTTTCACGACGTCACCTAGGCCAAAGAGGCTCATTGTGATACAATATGCTCTATATTATCCTCCTACTCGAACCAGCTCGACTTCCTTATGAAGGCGGCTACTGCACCAATCTTTACAATCTCCGCCAGACTATTAAGAAACGGCCTACCAAGTACGGTAAACCTTATTCTCCCAAGGGCTGGGCAGTGGCAGAGAAAATGTCCTGCTGTCTCCTCCTCTTCCTCGTTTCTACAGCTCCTACAGAAGTCATTTGAGGCCACCCCAGTCGGACAGCATGTCTTCCCACCAGGCAATGTCCCGTGAGAGCGCCTACCATCACGGATAGGGTCTGTCTATTATGGCGCATGAGCTGGGCTGTTCGTTTGGTGCTATACTCTGGCCACGTAAGTCTCGAGATATTACATTTTGGGTTTGTGGTCCATCTAATCTCTGCTATTCTTATTATTTCTTCTTTCACTCGCAGTTTCAGAGAGGCCATGGGAATTCCAGTCGAACTCCTCTCAGGAGGAGTAACGGAATTTGTGCCTTCTCTGGCCAATCTATCTGCTTCGCAATTACCAAATATATTTTGATGACCCGGAACCCATGTGAGGCAAATGTCCCATTGCTCCGCCATCTCATTGAGAGATTTGTGGCACTGGGAGATAGTTTTAGAAGTGTTATTACACGAGTCAAGCGCATTTAAGGCAGCCTGACTATCCGAAAAGATGTGTACTTTTTGTCTACAAATTGGGTGGTGTCCCAGAAAATGCATAGCTTCGTGTATGGCAATCATTTCAGCTTGAAAAACGCTGCAGTGATCAGGAAGTCTGAAGGATTCTCTGATCTCCAGTTCATTTTGGACTGAGGGTAGTCTACGTACTAAGACTTTTCGGTATAGTCCCCAGTTAGTTTTCCTCAAGTTCATAACCTCTATAGGTTTGGGGGTGGTTTTGGATAATTGGAATACAATATATCTATGGTCTGAAAAGGAATGGTCATCCAAGACTTTCCAAGATATAATGTCTTCCAATAGGTCTTCGGAGACTAGCGTGATGTCTAGTACCTCCTTTCGATTCTTAATAACAAAAGTAGGCTTATTGCCTTTGTTAATTATATATAAGTTAGATAGTAAGAGATAGTCAAAGAGTAACTCACCCCTCTCATTCGTGTTTGTACTACCCCATTGTGTGTGGTGTGCGTTAGCATCTCCTCCAAGAATCATGGTCTTGTTTTCCACTCGGCTTTGCAGCACGAGCTCTTGGATTGCTGATGATCGAAGAGGCCCCGAGTCGTCGTAAGCCATATAAAAGGAAGTCAGTCTGAGTTGGGAGCCCCCTGTATTAAGATAAGTTTTCGTTAAAATACATGTACGAGGTTTACCATTACGACTTGTGCTGTGCATTTTGTACTTTGGACTTTTCAGTCCACATATTCTGTCGCCCACAATCCACGGCTCCTGGATGAGGACGACATCTACTTCCCCTCTTCCGAGGCGAAGGAGGAGGGCAGCTGATGCTGCTTTACTATGATGCAGGTTGAATTGCAGGACCTGCATCCTTACAAACCTCCTCCGTCAGCGTCCTGTCGTTCTCCCCTTCGTCGTCACTGGGGAGAGCTGTGGTGTTGCCGTAACCGTAACCATAATTGACTCTGCCCGCATTATTCTTAAAGGCTCAAGGCTCTCTTTATTGAGCAGGATGAGCACTTGGGTTGTAGCCCTCGTGGTCTTCTCCTCCAGTTTAACCACCTTCCAGTTGTGAGTAGGAAGGCCTGGGTTCTGCAGCTGCAGCATCTCCAGCATATCCTTGGGGTCGGTAGGCTTCGAGGGTACCCATGCACGCGCTCGGGGTCTAGACGGGATGTCTTTCACGTCGACCGCTTCCAGCATGGCTCCCGGGTACACCTCCCCAACTCGGCTTACTGTGATCTTATAGAGATCCACAGTGCTATCGTCTTCGCACGCCACAACCTTGATGTTGCCTTGGTACCATCCTGCATCCGAAACGGCCATTGTTGAGCCCGGATGCTCTCGGAGTAGCACCAAGTTTGTTGCGACAGCTCGGCTTTAACCCACTTCCACTGGTGTCTGGGTATTCTGCCCGATTCGTCATTCCTCCCAGAATCTTTTGGTCCTTAGCAACCTCCGCAAACGATCGCGACATGGTTGTGCTATGCGTTTTCGTCCGCTCTGGTGCTGTCAGCTGACCATCCTCAGTGGATCGTTGATTTTTCGTGCTCTGGTGATTGATTGCACCATAAAGAGCGATGTTGAAATCATCCTCGCCCATCGAATGTCCTCCTGGATCTTCAAGTAGTCCTGGTGCGACACTTGGTTCTCCGTAATCGGCGCCGTCTCATTCCTTTTGAGAATGCGGCATGCCACTCTACGATCCTTGTTTGTGGCCTTGGATGGATCTGGATGCACAAATGTCGCTGCCCTGCCACAAACAAGTGCCCCTTCGACTGTCTGACCAGCAGAGGCCCCAACCGCAACTTGCTGGTCGGTGGCACTCCTGCTTGTAGACGCCTTGGGAGCACCAGATTGGCCTGACACGTCATATTGTGTTTTGTTCTGCCTGACGAGCTGTTTCTGGTTTTGGACACTGGTGGTGGTCCTGCTGAGAGCGCTTGCTTGTGGCAGAGCCTCTTTTTCGGAACTTGGGGTTTCTTCCAGCCTCTTTGGTGAGCCGGTTACCAATTTTTTAAGTTTTGTTGTTTTTTGTTATCAAAGTTTTCCATAATAAAATCCCACGAGCTGCGGAGAAGGGGAACGGTCCACCCAGGCAGAGATCCGCTTTACCTGGGCAAGGCTGGTTAGAACAGACGGCCGCCAGGCGCCTGAGCCCCCCGTTCGCGACTGGACTGTTTTTACTGGGCCTCCAGCCAGGCTGACCATCGGCACGGGTCGATTAACACCTTGGTCCGGCCCAGGGGAGTGATAGACATTTAAGTTGAAGTAAAAAGAGAGCAGGTAGACGAATAGACAAAAAACAGAACAAGGAACATAGAGGTGAGGTGTAAGCTTAGGAAGACGACATCTCAAAACGTCTTGTCAGTGCTGCACCTGCAAGACACCCGCTATTGTCCGGGACTCTTTATTCGCTTATTCAGAGCTAACCATCACTACGACCTGGCCTGAAAGCGCTCTGTCCAGCCACAGCGCGCACCCATTCCATATCCATAGTGATGTCCGTTAGCTATCCGCAACCTGCTACCCGTCCGGTTTCCACAGCTATGGGACTTCACAGGACCACTCCTCTAGTCCTACTAACTGCTACTATTTTTTTAACGGTGTGAATTTTGAGATCTCTGTGTATATCTGCGTTAGAAATATACCATTCCGCTCTTGTAATTTCTCGAAGTACTTTTGTACTTAGTGATGCCACATTTTTTAATGCAATATTTCGAAGATTGTTGCGCAACCTCGTGTGAACAATCTCTTACTTTCTTACTCTGATACCACAAGTAGTCTGTACAAAATGTTTTTAAATATTTCAAGTAAATTTTGACAGTTGCACGAAACACAATCAATGTTATATCTCATGAAAATATTGCATCGTGTGAATTGCCCCTAATAAAAATCAATTTTATTTTGAAATTAAAAAAATTATAATTGTTACGATCCTTGATTTATGTATCAAATGAATATTTTTAAAATGCCAAAGGAATCTCAAATTCTTGCTCATCAATTATTAAAAAAAAAACTTTCAGACAAACTGATAATACTCTTTCACAATTTGTGAGACGGGTTAAAATGGCTTTAGCAATGGTTCGAACAAAAAATTTTAACTCGGTTAGAATGAAAACGCGAAGTAAATTTGACATTCTGACTTCAGATTCGGGTTCAGCGACATATAAATAAATACATATAAAATGACCCCTCTGATTCGCCGCGTATGATATGACCTTTTTTTTTTTGTTTGGATGTATAATCTGAGGTAGGTCATTATTACCATATATGTACAACTAAAGAAAAATTATAATAAAAACAAAGAGACAAAGACAAAAAAAAAATTCAGGTCAATTTAAGTACGTACTTGCAAAGTGTACACAACAAACATGTTTACGATTTAATTAAGGCGGGTTATTACCTTAGCAGTTTTGTTTTTGCATAGAACTAGCACTGATATTTATCTAAATATAAGTAAATTTTTTTAGGTTACTGTGACTTTATACTTGATTTGTATGCTGCATGGATAACGAAGGCAGGGTGCGAATTGATTTTGCTAAAAACAAATGTTTACCTGCGAGCGTATGTTACTAAAAGTGTAAACGGGTATATTTAGTTTGTCGGAAAGTTTCTAACGCATTGAAGGAGTCATAGGAGACCCCATTAAGTGTATATATTCTTGATCAGCTCGGTAAGACGGATCGATCTAGCCATGTCTTTCTGTTTGACGCTATGTGATTTATCCGCTTAGTTTTAAAGATATTTAACTGAAATTTGAGATTAAAGCTTTTTCTCGGCAACGACTAGGTTATAGCCCCCATACAAACTCTCCGCCCATTTTCGAATTTTTGTATTAAAATAGGTATTATTTATGCATGTATTCACTCCAAATTGAATAAAAATACTTTTTATGTCATCCAATGTCAAAACCAAGGTGCCACGCCCATAAAAAATTTCCGCCCTTTTTCGAATTTTTGTATGAAAATAGGTATTATTTATGCATGTATTCACTCCAAACTGGGTAAAAACACTTCTTATTTCATCCAATGTCAGAACCAAGATGCCAAGCCCATTTTAAGGTGTGGCTCTCATACAAACTTACCGCCCATTTTCTGATATTTTCGAGAAAATTATTGTTATATCTGTATTTTTAGCTTAAAATTTGAAACCAATATTATGTGTAAACTTTAGCATCAATGATATTATCGTTGCCGTGTTTTATTAATATCCGATACCATAAGACGTATTCATGAATTGTTGGCACACTATCAGAGAAGAGCGAAAATATTAAAGTCAATGTTGCAAACCCTTTTCGCATCATATCTTTTAATCCCAAAAGTTTTGATTGACTTCGGTAAATGACTCAATGAATAAATATTATTTAAAAGTATAAATTGAGCTCAAATGATTTTTAACATGTTTTTTAACGATTTTGATTGATAGTTTTGAATTAAGCTATAGTTGCTTAAAAAAAGCCGTTAGAGATTTAAAAGCATCTATCAAAAAGAGAAATTCGGATATGTTTGCTTTTTTTAAGTTTACTATAAATTGTACTAGATAATATGTTCACAAAAGAACCACATTTAATTAAAACACGTATGCATTAAAAAATTTTTAATTTTGAAGTTCTGAGAGTAAACTCAGGACTCGATTGAAATTTCAGGGATTGCGGGAATTTCGAAATAGTTAAGATAACCAGCAAATTTTAAAAGTTGCCCAACCCCACCGAGTCGAGAAACATTTTAAGGGATCCCGCAGCATTTCCGTCCGTCGCCCATCTCTACTCCAAACTATTCAAAATTGCGTTGAATATGATGGATTTGTATTTTTTAGCGTTCACGGTACCTTCAGCATTAAAATCGACAACACTCTGCATGTTGTTTTTATTTATTTTAGGCTACTATAAAGTATTGCACCTTAAGTTCTGCTAAATCTAAATATTCTTCTTTTTTTAAGTTTATTTGTTTGTAATAATATATTTGAATTGTGCAAATACTTCAAAAGTTAACTGTAGGTTATGCATAAAAAAGAATAACTGCAAACGATTGCAACAACAACTAACACAGAAAAAGAATAGTTTCTATGTTTGTTGTTGTTGTTTTAATCATTTGCACTTATTCTTTATGCACTCATGCTAGACCTCGTGAACAGCACATACATATGTGTCGTAACTATTGAGCCGACCCTAATTGAACTTTTTAAAATATGAAGCGTTGCTTCGTCATCCAACTTAATAAAACACCAACATTCATAATGTGTCTGATACTATTGAATGCAACTAGTTAACCGAAATTTTATATAGAAGTAGATTCAAAGCCGGAATATTGGCTTTTATCAGCGCATCGAATAGATTCAAACATTTTTAAAGCATATTGCGTGTCGACAATAACATTGGAGTAGATAAATGTATATACCTATAGTGACTACATTTACGGCCTCCTTCTTACAGACACACACAATTGGCATGATTTATGCTCAATAGATACTTTCACTTTGGATATCATTTACTTGTTGAGCACGCTGATATTTATGTATTTTTATTTTTAAACTTATAGGAAACATTCGTCCTATTCTTTACATATGTATATATCATATTAAAATTTTTCAGAAATAATTAAAATGTATTTACTTTTTGAAAATTTGGATAATTTTCTTTGCTTTATTTCATAAAATGGATTTTACTTTATTAAATTTGTAATAAAATAAAAAAAAAATGTTGTTATATCATCCATAAGGATTGAATGGTGGTGTCGATGGTATACGTATTTGAGGACGTCCATTTCCTTGATTAGAGCTATATCCGGTGCGGCGACGCCCGTGAAAGGGTTAAACCCCAACAAATACTACTGATAATGCCGACAAAGCGAGTATTAAGAAATGAATAAAATTATGTGTCCCTAACATATTACAAAAAATAGACCTAGAGAAGAAATTCTTTTTAAATATTTTACTTTACTGAATGAAACTAAAAGAACGGTTTGCCTTTTTATATTCTCAATTGTAAAAATAAATATATTTATATACATATATTTCGTAATTCCCATCATAATAAACAAAATATACTGATAGGAACAAAAATTAAAAATTTACACAGGGGACTTCTTAGAGCGGGCATCCCCTTGAGAACAATTCTAAGAGATAAGTAAAAAAAATCAACAAGTCATCTTTACATTTTCGCTATAAAAGCCAATATTCTTTATTTTTTATTTATTTATTTTAAGTTAATCTTTTAAAAGAACGAAGCTTAAAATGCATTTCAATTATTTGAGTTATTTACTAATTGTTGTGTTTGCGTCTCTGCCACCAATGCTAGCACAAGGGATTAATTTGAGTTCCGGAGGATTTAATGGCGGTTTTGGTAGTAGTGGACGTAAACCTCCATTCAATTCAAATCCACCACCGTACAATCCAAGGCCTAGAGCAACTTTAGCTTAGATACAGATACAAATCCTGTAAATCCTATTATCTAAACTTTTATTTCCTAATTATGATGGCACTTCAAGTGTCGATACAATTTTTAACAAAAATAAATAAAATAATCTTAAAGCAAAATTAAGCAAACAAATTTTTTCATTACACATTGGGTGTCAGTCTATGGCAATATTTCTTGGGAGTACTCCACAGATTCTTTACTGGATGTAGTTTTTGCTGTTGTTGGATTTGTGGTTATAATGTCGCAGTCGCTAATACTTCTTGGATCGAATGATAAACGATTTGCAAATCCCGGATGCTTGTGTTCGGTTGTATACATACTTATAGGAAGGAATAATAACAGGATTATACGTATTGCAACAAATAGTATTGTCATTTTATTATTGTAATCGATGGTTCAGATGGTAAAGAATTGTAGTCAATACTGATTTTAGTAGTTGAGTGGAATTTCGTATGAACCTAGTTCAAATTTGGTGAAATTATTTGTAATCGTTTCGTAAATTATAAAACACATGCAATTTTCATTAAATTACAGTAATAAATCACAATTGCATCGATTCACAATTTGTCTGTTTTTTAATTTTTTTATTAGGTTTACCCGATCCATTTGCTAAAGTTCAGGTGGACGGGACGGGACAGGTGTATTCAACAGATATAAGTAAATCTTCTTTGGATCCGAAATGGAATGCACACTACGATTTGTTTCTGGGACGGGGCGATGGCATAACAATAACAGTTTGGAATCAGCGAAAAATACACAAAGGGGGCGGTTTTCTTGGCTGTGTACGAATACCAGCAACAACTATACAAAGTTTAAAGGGTGCTGGATGTAAGTATTTCATGCTATGTAAATTTAATCTCTGTTAATATTAACGTGGTATTTTAGTTCAACGATTGGACCTCGGCAAATTATCACCTGACGACGATGAACTGGTGCGTGGTCAGATAATAATTGCGTTGCTGCCAAAGGATGGGCCTTGCAGTGGTAATCCTCTTGCTATAGTTGGTCCTAGTGGTGATGTGCGTGGTCCATCAGAAGATGATTCTTCGGAGGATAATCTGCCAGAGGGTTGGGAAGAACGACGCACGGATAATGGACGTGTTTACTATGTTAATCATGCAACAAAATCAACGCAGTGGAATCGGCCAGGTTTAAATACACAAATGCACCTTCAACAACGCACGCACCAAAATGGAAACAGTAGTTTACATGAGAGCGGACGGCAATCAGCCGGCCCAACGCGTTCAACAACTTGCACAAATTTGCTTAACGGACATAGTGGAAGCAATCGAGCAGATCGTCGTGAATCAGACGAACGTAGGCATTCAACCGAAATACTCTCAACCATATGCAGCAGTAGTGGTGTAACATCTTCGAGTGGACACACTAGTAATGTAGCAAATGTGAACAAAGAAAACTGCAGTCCAACGCGACATTTGGTAACGGACAAAGAGCACTCCTCTTCACATGCGCCGAACACAAAAAAACAGAGCAATCGTAGTCATCAGCAGCAAATTGTTGTTGGATCTGATCAAGAACCACGCGCAAGGATAAACAATGATACAAACTCCCCACCTCCTCCAGCATCGACAATCGCACCGACGTCACCAAGCTCCTCAGGTACAGCCACAAGTCCAGCGTCACGTAGCGGTACAGCATTTCTTAAACAAGTTACTGTAAAGACTCCAAAGCATCAATCAGGAACAACAATATCTAACGGACACGCATCTGAAGTGGCTGAAGGTGGCAATATATCATCAACAACGACAACGAGTGCCTTTGTGAGCACGCCTTATCGCCATGCACAACATCAGAATGCACAGAACTTGGCCAATGGCAATAATAGCAGTAGCGGCAGTGGAAACGGGTCACAAACTGCTCAGCCCCAAACAAATATAACGAATGGTATCTGGTCACCACCATCGCATGAACAGGAGCAGTCGTCTCAGGGACAACAACATCGACACAGTCCAACAACAGCTGCTAACGGAAACGTGCAAAGTCCAAATGCCAATAGCAATCGTACCCAATCATCACCGGTAGTGCCTGTTAGTAGTGCAAGTGGAAGAGAAGGACGTCAGGAAACACGTGCCAACACAAATACCGCTACGCCCAACTCTGCTCAAAGATCCCAGCGAAGATCTTCCCGTACACATAATAGTGAAGAATCGACTCGGCGCCGTTCATCACGTGGCTCACGTCAATCAGGAACAACAAATGGACACCGATATGCCGCTACAGCTAATGCATCCGCAAATCAAGCAACACGACCGTTTTTGGATTTACCACCCGGCTATGAAATGCGTACTACGCAACAAGGTCAAGTATATTTTTATCACATACCCACGGGTGTATCGACGTGGCATGATCCGCGAATACCTCGAGATTTTGATACGCAGAATTTAACGTTAGATGCCATCGGCCCGTTACCCAGTGGATGGGAACAGCGTAAGACTGCATCAGGTCGCGTATACTTCGTAGATCATAATAATCGTACAACTCAATTCACGGATCCCCGGCTAAGTGGAACGATTTTGCAAATGATCAGACGTGGTACAGTTGTTCCAGCTGCGGGTGGTACCGCTGCCGCACCACCCAGTTCTAGTGCCGTCGGCATTGTACAACAATTATCACCAGCTCCTACACATCCACTTGCTGGCACACCTCTTCGCAACGGTGCTAGTTGTGGTACTACAAATCAACAGCAATCTAATCAGACACATCAACAGCAACAACAGGCACCTCCCCCAGCCGATCTGCCACAGGGTCTACTCGAAGGTGCTGATCTCTTACCGAAATATCGACGTGATCTGGTGGGTAAACTGCGCGCTTTGCGTACCGAACTGCAAACGATGCAACCACAATCGGGTCACTGTCGTTTGGAAGTGTCGCGCAGCGAAATATTTGAAGAGAGTTACAGACTGATTATGAAAATGCGCGCAAAGGATATGCGCAAACGACTGATGGTAAAGTTCAAAGGTGAGGAGGGACTTGACTATGGTGGCGTTGCCCGCGAATGGCTGCATTTGCTCTCACGCGAAATGCTCAATCCACAGTACGGTCTATTTCAATACAGTCGCGATGACCACTATACGTTGCAAATAAATCCTGATTCTGGTAAGTAAAGAAAGAAAGATTTTAATTATGAAGTATACCTATCTAAAATTTATCTTTACAGGTGTAAATCCGGATCATTTATCATATTTTCATTTTGTCGGGCGCATTCTAGGCATTGCAGTATTTCACGGACACTGCTTGGATGGCGGTTTCACGACGCCATTCTACAAGCAGCTTTTAAATAAACCCATTACCCTTGGTGACATTGAGGGTGTCGATCCAGAGCTGCATCGCAGTTTGACATGGATACTGTTAGTATAAAAATTTGTAAATAAAAAAATATATGATTATCCTAAAATGTTCTTGCAGCGAAAACACTATCAAAGGCATCATTGAGTCGACGTTTAGCGTGGAGAATAATAGCTTTGGCGCTCTTGTAGTGCATGAATTGAAGCCTGCGGGTGCCTCTATATCTGTAACAGATGAAAATAAACGTGAATACGTTAAGCTTTATGTCAACTATAGATTTATGCGCGGTATAGAGCAGCAATTCCTTGCACTACAGAAAGGTAAGCAGTGGAAACACACATCAATTTTATATTTTGAAATTTATATTACGTTTATAGGATTCTGCGAGCTAATACCCAGCCATCTCCTACGTCCTTTTGACGAACGTGAACTGGAATTGGTAATTGGCGGCATATCAAGTATTGACGTAAATGACTGGCGCAGCAATACGAGACTGAAACACTGTACCCCTGATACTCAGCAAGTGGTATGGTTCTGGCAGGTATAAATTATACAAAAACACAATTTTTTCATTTAAACCAACATATATTATTTAAAGGTGGTTGAATCATATTCTTCTGAGATGCGCGCACGACTGTTACAATTTGTTACAGGTTCATCTCGTGTGCCTCTGCAGGGTTTTCGTGCGTTGCAGGGCTCAACGGGTGCTGTAGGCCCACGACTATTTACCATTCACTTGACGGCGGATGTGCCCACGCAGAATTTACCTAAGGCGCATACCTGCTTCAATCGTATTGACCTGCCGCCGTATGAGAACTACCAACTGCTCTGTGATAAACTGACACAAGCAGTTGAGGAAACTTTGGATTTGCTGTAGAGTAGATGTATTTGAGACAAATAAAGATAGTCGTATTAAATTTGTATAGTAAAACACAATACCCGTACATAATAGAAAAGTGCGCATAGTGGACTCGTAACAAATTGAATAAAAAAAAAATTGTTTTAATCAGGAGATTCAAAATCACAAAAAAAAAAAAAAAAAGTACCATGTAAATTAAATAAATTTGCAATAGTTTTGCATGTTTAAATAATAGGAACAAAATATACATATTTATATATATATATATATACATATATATATATATATATATATATATATATATAAACATTTAAGCAGTTAATATACAGACAAGCAGACAGACAAATACATTTATAAAATAAGAAAGTACCAAAACTGAAAATTTTCTGTCTTAAAAAAATATTCTATTTATATGTTTTTGTATAATTATCTTCATTTACGTTGCCTTTACACTTTTTTTCATTTCTAAAATTAATTTTTATAGTTTCTATAAAATATAAATCACATTTCTTGTTTTATCAAACTTATATTTACCTTATTACATTTTAAGTAGCGTGCATTTCACTATTTCAAAATATTTTACAAATATTTTCTTTATAATATAATAAATTAGTAGGCTGAATATCTTGTTTTTTTTTTTCAAACTTTATTACAACATTTCCTAGCATTGAACACGAAGATGACCATGAACTCACTTATACATATACTCACACAAATAATATTCATGTTTAAAATAAGATAACATTTTGTAAAAAATTATTATTATAAAATTAACAAAAAAAAAAAAAAAATGATCCAAAACATAGAATAGTCAAGTTATATTCGGGAATAAGAGTATAATTTTGCTTTGTTAAACCTAGAGGTTGTTTATATTGAAAACATTTTCGCTTTTTCAACATTTTTTTTTCTAAAGCTAATGTAAATAAAAAATCGTTGTATACCCGTTACACATAGTGTAAACGGGTATATTCAGTTTGTCCAAAAGTTTGTAGTGCATTGAAGGAGACATCGAAGATCTCATAAAGTATATATATTCTTGATCAGCTCGATGAGACGAATCGATCTAGCCATGTCCGTCTGTCTGTCCGTCTGTTTGTTGCTATGCGATTCATTCGCTTAGTTTCAAAGATATTGAACTGAAATTTTAAACTTAAGCTTTTATCGGCAACGACTAGGTTAAGTTCAAAAATGAGAGTACCACGCCCATTTTTAGGTATAGTCCCCATATAAACTTATCGATTTTTTTCGATTTTTCGTTTAAAACTAGTAATTGTTTATGAATGTACTCGCTCCCAATTGGGTAAAAACATTTCTTTGTCATCCAGGGTCAAAACCAAGACCATTTTCGAACTTTTGTATGAAAACATTTATTTTTTTCTGAATGAATTCAATTAAAATTTGGTAAAATCAATTCTAATGTCAACTCCCATACAAATTTGATCAAATTCATCGTGAAATTTAATCTAAGCGCCTAGTGAACATATAAACTATTAAAAGTTTAGTGTAACGGGTATTTCAGCTTTGGTTCCACCGAAGTTAACATTTTTCCTTGCTTTTATTAGTTTTTATGAAATCTTGAAAAAGTTTTGGTAATTTTTTGATCTTTGGAGCACTTAGTTGAGTTAGTGTAAACATTCTTTAATGTTGGAAATGGGAGAAGATACTTCAATATAAACATCTTTGTTTTTTAACATAAATACAAAAAAAATATGTTATACAAAAAACAAATATCAAATTAAAACAAAATTTTAAAGTGATTAATTATAAATAACTAGTTAAATTTTGTATAGATTTTTGCGGGTTTATTGATATACACAAAAATGTCATAAAATATTTTTATGAATGAAAATACAAATTATAAATAAAAAAAATGTTACCTTTTAGCTTAGATTTAGACATGACGAATTAGTTAAATAATCCGATTGAAATCGGATTTGAAAGTAAATAGAATTAAAGATATGTAAAAATTATGAAATAATTTAAAAAAAAAACTTAATGCACATAGTCTAAATTTAGAAGAACTTTACAGGCAGTTTCTAATTCAGAAACGTTTTGGAGAGTTAACAGACATGATTTTGGAGCTATTTTTGTGAATTAAAAATAAAATAAATGTACAACATTTAAAGAGACAAAATGTCAATTTATCAATAATCATTCATAAGTCATCCCCGAGCTGACACGTAGGTTATCTGATTTAACTGAACCATACAAAGCAGGTGGGCTGACGACTGTCCACAAGTTAACTTGGTGCAGTGGCATCTCTGAAATTCGCACCCAAATAAACCAAGTGGGGATTGGTGCCAAAGTAAGTGATAGACTGAGTAAGTCCCCTTACAACCGCATATAAAATACCATCTAGCGAATTGTATGATAGATAAGAACAATATATAGAAATGTATAAGTTTGTCAAATATCTCCCTTCCGCTGATCGGATTTAGTTCAAATATGCGCTGTTTTGTTCGATAATCTGTTTCCATCTAGACGGCAACTTCATAATACCCCCCTTGTAGAACCATCCTCCTTCTTTGCGAAGAACTCGGACAGCCACTTTTCACAAGCCTCTTTTGAGGTCAACTTTACACCGCCAAAAGCGTTCGCCATGGACAGGAACAGGTGTTAATCACTTGGCGCTATGTTCGGGCTATATGGTGGATGCGATAAAATTACCATTGGGAGCAGCTCAAAGTGGATGATTCCCTTCCAATCCCACCAAACACACAGCAAAACCTTCCTGGCCGTCAATCCCGGCTTGGCCACTGTTTGAGACGATTCACCGGTCTTCGACAACGACCGTTTTCGATTGATATTGTCGTATGTGATCCATTTTTCGTCGCCAGTCAGCATCCGCTTCAAAAATGGGTCGAGTTCGTTCTGTTTCAGCAGCATATCGCAGGTGTTGTTTCGGCCCAGAAGGTTTTTTTTTCGTCAAATCATGCGGCACCCAAACATCAAGTTTGTTTTTTTGTATCTAGCCTTCTGCAGATGGTTTAAAATGGTTTGGTGACTAACTCCCATCTCCTAGGCGATGTCACGAGATGTCACATGCCGGTCTAACTCGATGCTTTCCATGATTTGATCGGTATTCGTCGTCACAGGTCTCCCGTCAGCTGGCTTATCCATGGTTTCGTTTAACCCGGCTCTGAATCGTCGAAACTATTCCTCCGCGGTTCGAAGTGATAGAGTACCATCCCGCTAAACACCAGCAATCTCACGGAACGTTTCTTTAGCGGATATGCTTTTAACGAAGGAAAACTTCAAAATAGCGCGAAATTCGGCGTTAGTGAACTCCATTTTTACACGTTTATAACTTTTGAGCAGCAGTATCCAAACTAATCAAGCATAGCATCGTTTTGTAGGTTATGTCAAGACCTTTCAAATGATGTATAGTATTGCCCGATACGAGCTCTGTAGCGGAACGGAGATATTTGACAACCTTACAATTATTTCTTTTGATGTGTAATGCCACTTTGGTGGACCCGATATTGCGGTACACTCTTATACCCTGAATAAATTTGTTTTGCATATATATGACAGGTATAAAAAATTGTATCGACATCGAAAAATAACTTTTGATTTTCGTGTGCAACTAAAATATTACCGTTTTGAAAAATTGTAATATTTAGTACTTTCTAGCCCTACACTTTTAATGCGTAAAGCTAAGTAATATTTTAAATACAGCTTCAATGGTAATAAAATGTTCTGGTACGAGTGTGTAACATATTTATATATATACACATATATATGTATATACTTACAAAAATATTATTGTAGGGCCTGAATGAACAGTTACCGATTTTGGAAACCATAATTTGATAAAGATTCAATAAATGGAAGGGACTACTTTGATATTCTGATGCATAACTTGGTTCTAAGTGCCGTTAGTCTTGGAATAAGAGGCGAATTCTGATTTAACCAACTTATTGATCCCAAGTTAAGAGCAGGGATTTTGACATCCTGATTCGTCTGGAACGATCGCTAGCAAATGTTACCTCCGGTAGTATCACCGGATGTTGTCATCATTCAAACCATCTGTAAACCCATGATATCTAGCCAGGATTAGCTAAAATATGAATTATTAAAGGAATGGGCCAAAACAACTCCTGGAAGCCCAAAAAATTAGAGAAATCAATGCCAAACGGAGTGAAACCTATTCTAAATTAACTATAATGCTATCATACTAAACCATAAAAACAACTTAATATATCAAAATTGAAGTTTTTTTAAAGGCTGAAGTCAATGCATCAAATAAGCTGTGACATAAGTTTTGACACTATTTTTGTTTTTCCAAGGATAACTTGGTCAAATCTAATTTAATAAAACAAATAGAGTTAGAGGGACTGGAACTTTTTTAAAAAGAGTAAATCTTTTAGCTGTGAATATATATATATATGAGCCCTTGATTTTGAAAGTGGTATAAATCAAATTTTCCTTGTTTCGATATATTTGAAGTTTTGCATATTAAAGGATAAAAAAATATGACTTCTCGACAGTAAAGTAGTGCCAACAAACAGGTATTTATTATGATTGCGAAATTTAAAACCATTTTAAAAAGGAAATGTGGTTTTGAAAGGTTGAAATGACTTATACCACTTTCAAAATTAACTGCATGACTTTATAAATGACTTATACCATCAAGTAAACATTTTTAATAGTAATTAAGATTTTATTCAAACTCATTCCATTGTAACAAAGTAAATTATTTATTAGTATTTCGGGAAATAAAGTGTTTGTGAAAAATTGGTGGGATAAAGGGGTTGTAAATACATCATATCTTTATGTTTTTCTGTTATTGGTCTAATGGTTGTGCATGATGGAAGCAAATCAATATTTTCGTATATTCTAGGTCTTCCTCTTTTAGGTGAGAGGTCTAATACTTTGAATTCAGAATTGTCATCCAAGGAAGTTTTATAAAACATCTTTTACGGAAATTTTTTTTAGAAATCTGATCCATTGTATTTTTAGCCAAGGCACATCTTCTCCATTGGTGTTTTTGTTTCTATTATTCGTTGATTCTTTTAGTTGTTTTGTCGAAATTAAATCTTTCTGAGCCATTTGTACTACCAAAAAAAAATGGGGGTTTTCTTTTTATATAATTCTATTAAATTATAATAATGCTCAAGAATGTATAATTAATTCGATTTTTATACCCGTTACACATAGTGTAAACGGGTATATTCAGTTTGTCCAAAAGTTTGTAACGCATTGAAGGAGGCATCGGAGACCCCATAAAGTATATATATTCTTGATCAGCTCGATGAGACGAATCGATCTAGCCATGTCCGTCTGTCTGTCCGTCTGTTTGTTGCTATGCGATTTATTCGATGAAGATATTAAGATATTGGGCTGAAATTTTAAACTTAAGCTTTTCTCGGTAACGACTAGGTTAAGTTCGAAAATGAGAGTGCCACGCCCATTTTTAGGTACAGCCCCCATACAAACTTATCGATTTTTTTTTCGATTTTTTTATTTTTATTTTAAAAATAATTAAAATTTTTTTTTTTTTTTTTTTTTTTTTTTTTAAAATATAAAAAGGTGTATCATAAAAAATATAATTTTTTTTTTTTTTTTTTACCCCAAATAAATTTTTTTTTTTTTTTTTTTTTTTTTTTTTTTTTTTTTTTTTTTTTTTTTTTTTTTTGTTTTTTTTTTTTTTTTTTTTTTTTTTATATTTATTTTTTTTTTTTTTTTTTTTTTTTTTTTTTTTTTTTTTTTTTTTTTTTTTTAAAATTTTTTTTCCCCTTTTTTTTTTTTTTTTTTTCCCAAAAAAAAATTTTTTTTTTTTTTTTTTTTTTTAAAAATAATTTTTTTATTTAAAAAGTTTTTTTTTTTTTTTTTTTTTTTTTTTTTTTTTTTTTACTTTTTTTTTTTTTAAATTTTTTATTATTTCCGCCCGTTCTTTTTTTTTTTTTTTTTTTTTTTTTTTTTTTTTTTTTTTTTTAAAATTAAATTTTAAAATAATTTTTAAAACGAGGGGTTTTTGAAATTAAATTGTGGGGTTTTGTATTTATTTTTTGGGCCCCACGGGGTTTTATTTTTTTCTTGTTTGTTTAAAAATAGCAATTATTTATGAATGTACTCGCTCCCAATTGGGTAAAAACATTTATTTTGTCATCCAGGGTCAAAACCAACACGCCACGCCCATGTAACGGGTATTTCAGCTTCGGTTCCACCGAAGTTAACGTTTTTCCTTGTTTAATTTTAGTTTCTATCAAGCCAAAATCGCGATCAATGGTCGCGAGAATGGTCGGATACCATAAATTTATGATCAGCTGTTTCAACATTATTATCAGATGACTGAACAATTTTTAATCAAATTAAACCTATATTAATGTGAACAGACTGACTTATACCAGTATCAAAAAAAAAAAAGGTAACCGTATTTTGTTTACCAACTAAAAAATAAACACATTTTATCGAGTTAATTTTCATGGGATAATGCTCATCTCCTCATATTATGTTATTTTATTAGGATTTGATATGAAATAGCTGATAAACTAGATTTAAAAAATTTTTTGAATTACAGTAGAGTTTAATTTTTGTTTCTCCGGACAGCACTTTTATTCACATTTGATTACCGAATCCAAAACATCTACGGTTAGCAACCCTCAGTCTTCGTCTAGTTTTCTGACTGGTGTTCTTGACGCCGTTTACATGTGTGTCCAAGTAGATGAAGCTTTCTACAACATTAAATTTGATGTTCTCTGTCCTCACAGATGTCTGCGGGTTGATACCAAATACTTCCTTTTGCTCTCGTTCATCGTTAGTCCAACTGAACGAGACTATCTTTCGATGTTTGAGAAAGTCCTGGGTATTGCACGTTCATTTTTGCCGATTATGTCTATGCGAGCAATATAGTTTCTTTGTAGAAAACATTGCCCGTCACGTCAACGTTTGAGCATTGGCGCAGTATGTATTCCATTAGGAGATTGAAAAAGTCGCACGACAATGCATAGCCCTGTCTGAAGCCTCTCTTGGTATCAAAGGGGTTGGAAAGATTTTCACCGACCCTGACAACGCTTTGGGTGTTTCTTAGCGTCATCATACAGAGGCGAACGATCTTTGCAAGGATACCAAGTACAGTCAGTGCCTTGTAGAACTTTGATGTTATTGGCGTGTCGACTGCGGCTTTGAAGTCGACAAATAGGTGGTGTGTGTCGATTTGTTTTTCTTTGGTCTACACCAGGATCTGGTGAAGCGTGAATATTTGGCCAATGGTCGACTTCTTCAACCCGTAAGCGCACTGGTACTGTGCAATATACTTTCTAAGTACGGTTTCAGTCTATTATATAATACACCTGATAGAATTTTATACACGATTGGAAGGAGACTAACTCCGCGATAGTTTGCGTAGACTGCAGGGTCTCCTTTCTTAAAATTTGGGCACAGGACACTAAGTTTCCAGTCAGTGGGCATGCGCTCACCAGTCCATATTTTGCACTAGAGTTGATGCATACATATGACCAATTCCTCAGCGCCGGACTTTAAATAACTCCGCGGGTAGTTCTCCTGCGCTTGTCGCTTTGTTATTTTTAAGCCTTTGTAAAGCTCATAAGACCTCGTCATAGCCTGGTAGTAGGGTAGAGAAGTGGCTCCTTCGTAATGTTAGTGATTCCTAGACATCTGTTACCATGTTTCTTGTTCATCCGTGCAGTAAGAAATCATTGTTTATAACCTTCGGTCATACGTTGGATTTTTTTGATAAAACACTCGGGCCTCGTTTGTAATACCCATCATCTCAACGTCCTCCACTTCACGCCTTTCCAGTTCTTTTTTCTTCTGTCTGATAAGGCGTTTTTCCTCTCTCCGTTTCTCCCTATATCGCTCAACAACAGCTCGTGTTGCTCCCGCCTGCAAAGTTCTTTGTCGTGTTATATTCTTTTATACAGTAGCAATGCGACATTCCTCATCGTACCATGTCTGCCTTTGAGGATTAGTAAAGCCAATAACCTCTTTGGCTGCCGTAGATAGTGTGTTTGAGATACGCTTCCACTGATCCTCGGAATAGGTGGGAAACCCTTGTTGAGAAGGCAGCGACGGTCTGCTGCGACTTTAACCTACCAACATCTAGCTTTCCTTGTATGGTAGCTTGCTGCTAGCACTGTGCTGAGTTTAGTACGTACCTTTGCTAGAAGAAGGTAATGGTCCGAATCGATGTAAGGACCTCTGTACACTTGGACGTTAAGCACGCTCAAGCATGCCTGGCTTCAATCACTGCGTGATTTATTTGGGTGCGTATGCTTTGGTCGCCACTGCTCTATGTTACCTTATGGCTATCGAGATGCGGGATTCTGGTTCTACTTATGATCATTTCTCTATTACTGTTGTTGTTGTCATGTAGGCTTAATTTTCCAATGGTTGAGCGAAGGATTTCTTCTCTCTCAATTTGTTCGGTGAAATCACCGATGACAATTTTGATGTCATGCTTGGGGCAGCCATCGTAGAGGCGTACCAAGCGCTTATAGAAATCATCTTTTTCCATTTCATCTTTAACATTTGTCGGGGCATGTACACATAAAAGGCTAACGTTGAAAAATTTAGCTCTGATGCGTATCGAGGCGAGACGTTCATCTACAGCAGTAAGCCTAGAAACGAGTCAGCGAAGCTTCCACGACTGACCACGATTAATGCTCAGTAACTGTTTTAAGAGCACATTCGACAGTCTCTTGTCCCTATACATATGTACTTAAAAGAGTTCTGTGAATACAGTGCAAGTGTAGACTGAGTGTGTAAAGTGTGCTACCAACTGACTATTTTCGGAACACCATTATTTGTCATGGCCCCTGTGGTGTGCGGCCGGTCAAGAATACCGCTACAGCAGGCTTAACTTGACTTAAAAGGCGTCTAAAGAGATATGCCATCAGGATGAGGTTGATTTCATTGGGGGTTGGTCCCCTTAACCGGAAAACAACTTGCAACCAAAGGCACACAAGAGCTATAGATAAAACGGACGTAAACTCCGCGGCAGGGACGCGGATTTGACTGCCGTTAACTCTGCTGATTACGATAAAAAACCCCGGAAAAGATTTAAGGAACACGATCTAAAAAAAGCACCTGAAATGTTCGATCCCTTAACAGGGATGGAGCAACTAAGCAACGGATTAACACTCTTGACAAATTTAAGGCTGATATTATAGCCATCCAGGAAATGCGATGGATTGGAAACGGACACCTAGAAAAAGCAACCTGCGACATCTACTACAGTGGCCATGAGAGTCAACGCATATTTGCATGTGGCTTCTTGGTTAGTAGGAAACTACGTGGTCTCGTCTCCAAATTTTCAGCTGTAAACGAACACATAACCCCGATACGCATCAAAGCTAAATTATTCAACATTAGTTTAATGTGCCCACTAGACTGGCCCTCCCGTTATATGAAAAATTTGAATATTTTAAATCCAAAAGTCACGGAAAAACGTGAAGTTGGGGATGTAAATAAACATGAAATTCTTTAGATTACAACTCGGCACTTCAAAATATCTCCGGGGTGACCATTTGATTTAAAAAAATGTTGAAATTGAACATATTTGTTTAATTTTTCGAGCGAGAACGACCGCCGCTGCGTTGGAAGGACCAGATCTTGGAAGGCGTTCGAAATTGGTATTGAGTAGCTTTGGACCATCCCAGCTGGATGAACATCCTAAATAATGCCCATGTCTATAACAAGCTGTAATGGCCATATATATCCTACACGATGAATGCTGGTGCCTAAAACCAGTTTGGAAGTCAGGAATAATGCTCCGCCTATTATGTAAGTCTAGAAATGTACCAAGGATAATGCTCTCAAATATCTTTGAGAATATGGACAGCAAACTAAACGATCTATAAGATTCTACCAGATCTTCAGGTTTACCGGGTTTAAGAATAATCGTGATAACAGCACACTTCCACTGCGAAAGAAAGTGGCAGAGATGCAGCATGTTGTTAGATAGAAGAACCAGGAAAAGAACTACTTACGCAAGTTTTAATAGTTTTGCCATCGACGTTATCATGCCCTTGAGCTTTACGTGGTTTTAGAGCTTTAATTTTTTAAACAGCCTCCTCATATGTGACATGACTGTTGACTCCTAATTGTGAGCAGGGAAGCGTGAGTTGATCCATAGTAAGATTAACGACGGCAGGTAAGGCCAAGAGAAAAGGCTTAAAGGGGTTTTCCAAATCATCAGATTTTTTTCCCATTAGAGCGACATCTTCTGTTAACCTGCATTTGAATTGCAGTGTTACGCAAAGGTTGCTTTTAATCTACATATTATATCCGCGCGGTTTATCTGGCTCCGCATTTCGTAATAAGATGTCGAAGAAATTACTTTTTGCTTCGAATAGCAATTTGCAAGTCAGCAGCAATGCTCTGTTACCCAGTTCATTACAAGTTCTCAAAAATGATTTAACTAGTCTACGGTTTAGCCTTACAAGTCGAAGAATTTCGGGAGTAAACAGGGGCGACAAGGAACAAAAGGCCAACGTCAACACTGATGTAATGTATCAAAACCATCTGGTACGTACAGAACTCAGCAGTGTCGTCAACATCGTCACCAGTTTGTAAAACCATATTCAGATTAACTAAGTATATTAACTAAAGATCAGAGCTTAATTTCATGACTCCAGTTATACATACATACATAAGCTTGACGACGGGAGGGGAGAGTATATTGACTGGCAATGTAAGCGTAAGATCTATATTCACCTACATTCAGACGAGTTGGTTGTTGAATGCACATTTCAGATCGATAAGGGGCAACAAATCGTTTATTAGACTGAAGAGTTTTAGGGCTTTTTTTGTCGATCATTCTTTATAATTAGCCATATGCTAATCAAATATTTTCTTATTATTGACACTAGGCTTTAAATCAACGAAGAAAGGCCCATTGAAGCACCAATAGTGCGGTTTTTAGGTTTATGAATGTTGCACACAATATGACCGACGGCACCTAGTTGTTGTGAAATTTCATCGGTTAAAGTTGAAGAGCTAAGACCCTAAATCACAACGCGATAAGCACGTATAATATATATATTTAACTAAAGAATGAAAATTCAAAATTTTTAAATTTAAAGGAAAAACAAAAAAACTGTTTCTGAGCTTTGAATGAAATTTTATATATACATTGTATATGTAACCAATGCTTAGTTATTTGGTCTTGGTCCACAATTCTTTACCATATAGTAGGACCGAAACTAGCAGCGTCTTATAAAATATAATTTGGAACTTCGAGATCGAAATTTACTAATGTCATTGTCACTAATTATCTTAGTAACTATGTAGGTAGACGAAAATTTCTTATACGTTATCCAAACTTACAATTTATCCAAGTCGACAAATATATAAGGTTGTCAAATATCTCCCTTTCGCCTTTTTGTCTTTTGAATTTCGCGGCTATGTACTATACTATAAATCATTTGAAAGATCTTGACGTAACCTACAAAACGACGCTATGCTATTTTGAAGTTTTCCTTCGCTAAAAGCATATCCGCTAAAGAAACGGTCCGTGAGATTGCTGGTGTTTTGCGGGATGGTACTCTATCACTTCGAACCGCGGAGGAATAGTTTCGACGATTCAGAGCCGGGTTAAACGAAACCATGGATAAGCCAGCTGACGGGAGACCTGTGACGACGAATACCGATCAAATCATGGAAAGCATCGAGTTAGACCGGCATGTGACATCTCGTGACATCGCCCAGGAGATGGGAGTTAGTCACCAAACCATTTTAAACCATCTGCAGAAGGCTAGATACAAAAAACAAACTTGATGTTTGGGTGCCGCATGATTTGACGAAAAAAAACCTTCTGGACCGAAACAACACCTGCGATATGCTGCTGTAACAGAACGAACTCGACCCATTTTTGAAGCGGGGGGGAAAAAAGGATTTCATACGACAATATCAAGCGAAAACGGTCGTTGTCGAAGGCCGGTGAATCGTCTCAAACAGTGGCCAAGCCGGGATTGACAGCCAGGAAGGTTTTGCTGTGTGTTTGGTGGGATTGGATCGAAATCATCTACTGCTCCCATAAGGCCGAACGCTTAGTTCTACCATCTACTACGAACAACTGGACCGCTTGAAGCAGGCGATCGATCAGAAGCGTCCAGAATTGGCCAACAGGAAGGGTGAAGTGTTCCACCAGGACAACACCAGGCCACACACATCTTTGGTAACTCGTCAGAAGCTACGGGAGCTCGGATGGGAGGTTTTATCGCATCCGCCATATAGCCCGAACATAGCGCCAAGTGATTACCACCTGTTCCTGTCCATGGCGAACGCCCTTGGTGGTGTAAAGTTGACCTCAAAAGAAGCTTGTGAAAAGTGACTGTCCGGGTTCTTCGCAAATAAGGAGGGGATTCTACAAGGGGGTATTATGAAGTTACCGTCTAGATGGAAACAGATTATCGAACAATAAGGCGCATATTTGAACTAAATCCGATCACTGTAACACTTTTTATAAAGCATTGAATAAAGAGCTAAAAAGCGGGAGGGAGATATTTGACAACTTTATATTTAATACCAGGTGTGTTTCATAATAAATACCTTCCCCAAGGCAAGTAAAAAAATAAATAGAGGCATGAGTGAGCCATTTGCTCAAAACTCACTGCTAAATAATCAAAACGTCCATCATGAAATTTCACCTACTATATTACTGTATTTAATAATGATCCAGCAAAACTTATAGAATTTATTTAAAAAGGACTTAATGTGGAAAATTTCAACATAAAAAAAACATAATGATAAAAAACTATGTTTATATTTAAATAACATATATGACTATTCAAAAGCTCGTACTCACCTAGAAAAATTAAAGGCTAGATTTTACTCATTTACTCCAAAATGTCTAAAAACGAAATCATATTTTTAAAAGATCTTAATGCTGACACTTGTGTTAACGAAATCGGGTCCGAGTTAGTAAAAGTTACAGATTTTATAACCGAACATGGAAGAATTTTGAAAATTTGAGACATTGCAAGAGAGCTAACATCCAAGTATTCCTGGTATTATCTTCCTCCCTAAATACATACAATTTTGATTCACGCTCCCGATGTTGTTCAATATGCATTAGTTTTAATTGGACAGCTCTCTGAAGAGGCTGCTGAGGCAAGAAACAAGTATGTTAAGATGTATCTAATCCATCATACGCAAAAGAGCTCTAATCACTGGTCAACGAAAATTGCATTACAAAAATAAATCGATTCTATTAAAATCAGTTTTTGATTAACTTGAATAATTATTCATATTATATAATGCAAATATTTTGTTTTTTTCATTTGTTAACTTTGACTACATTTAATATATTAAAATTCGTTTTCATCATTATCATATTATTGCAATTTTTTTCTCATAAATTTTGATTCTTTATTAAATTAGATAAAGATTTTGGGTATTTAAAAAATGTATTATTCCATTGGCTGGTAGTGGACTCTGTATTGAAAGTGGGGTTCTGAGCGGTTTATTTATGTTAATATTATTTCACTTTGATATAGGCAATGGATTTCAATGGCCGCTGATTTCATACAAGACCGACCACTGTGGCATAGCTCAAAATGTCCTCAACCCAAAGCTGATGACAATGAAAGAGCAGAAAACAAATCAAAGAAGGAACAATCATTTATGCATTTATAAGTTTCTCTCAAGTTACAAACAATACAGCATAGAGCATACAATCTGCTAAAAATCAATCATAAGTTTTTTCTTATTTTAGAAGAATTGAAAAAAAAACAATGTTGGAATTGATCACACAATTAACACAACTTGAAAAATAAATGAGTATACAAGCCGCAAGAATTGTTGCGATATTTAATATGAAAAATTATTAAATGGATTAAACTACTAGCCAGACCCAAATTATTAACAACTTGCAGGTACTCGCGGCTTTGCTCGCGTTTTTTCTTTTTGCTTCTATTTGGTGGCTAAATATAAATTGTTCAAAAAATTTGCGTTTAAATTTTGGAAGTCTCCTAAACACGACTAACCACCATTCAAATGCGCCCAGTTTCAAGTCTCTACGTCTATTCAATCCAAATGTATGACTTTTTTTTCAAGGTTCTCATTAGGCCCCGGGTCAAAATTTTCTAAAATCCCGTCTAAGTGCTCACCTGTAATAAAAAAAAAAATTGGTCAAAAAATCTATATTCCGGATATATTCCAAATTCCGGAAATCCCTTGAACACCTTGAACGCCAAAAAATTTTTTTAACCATCTTTCAAATTAGCCCTGTTTCAAATCTCTACGTCTGTTCACTCCAAAGATATGGCTTTTCCGGTTTCAAGGCCCACATTAGGCCCCGGGTCAAAATTTTTCAAAATCCCGTTTTGTTATTCACCACAATTCTAAAAAAAACACAAAAATATATACATTTTTTAACGTCTTTTTGTTCCAAATATTTGGCTTTTCCAGTTTCCAGGCACTTTAGGCCCCGGGTCAAAGTTTTCCAAAATATAAACCTTCCTCTTCAATCATTCTATCTATTAAAAAAAGCCGCATCAAAATCCGTTGCGTAGTTTTAAAGATTTAAGCATACAAACAGAGGAATCGACTTTGTTTTATACTATGTAGTGAAGATCTGAAAATCATTTCAATAAATGTCAATTCTATAATAAATCTATCAAGGTGACTTGAATTACAAAAATGTTAAAACGAACATCAACCTGATATTGTACTTTTAAATGTAACTAAACTTAATCAAGAAAAATGTTTAGCGTCATCAAAAATAGTTTTGCAATTGAAAAACAATCACTGGATCTAGATTTTATCAAAGTATCAGCAAATGAAGCCGATATAATAAGAAATGCTGATATTGATCCAAATTTAATAAACCTAGTATGTGAAGAATACATAATTCACAAAAAGAACACATTGAATATAATAGGAACCTATCTAGAAAAAGTACATTATGAAAAAGAAAGTATAATCAACAATCCAGCAAAAATAATTGAAGGCGAGTTCGATTTGCCTTCAATTACTTTTCAATAATAAAAAAAATAAGTATTAAGAAAGCCAGAATACCATATCAAACTTTAACTGCAATAGACTAGACATCTTCTTCGGTTCCTGAAACCCTAATGGGTCATAGGGCGTCTATAGCTGCTCTCCACCTCGTCCTGTTCTCTGCAAGGGCTGCAAGTTGACTCGACCCTGGTATGCGAAGTCCTTCTCGTCGATCCCTTGACACTGTTCTCCTCCATGTTTCGCGGGGACGTCCTCTTCTTCGACCTCTACCATCAAGAGGATTCCATTGCATGGCTTTTCGTGTGATGTTGCCCACGGGCTTACGAAGTGTATGCCCAATCCATCTCCACTTCTGATGCATGATCCTTCTGCTGAGCGGCTCGATGTTACCCCTGCGGTGCACCTCCTCATTGGGAACTCTATCCCTCCAATGAATTCGGAGAATGCTCCTCAAGCAGCGGTTAACAAACACCTGAAGTTTGTTGGTGATGGTTGTGGTTACCTTCCAAGTGCAACATCCGTAGAGTACCACAGAAAGCACGATAGATTTGAACAGTCTGACCTTAAGAGTTGTACTCAAATCGTTGTTTCGCCAGATGGAAGACATCATACCGTAAACAGCTCTGGCTTTGCTGATCCGGCTGCAAAGATCCAGCTCAGTTCCGCCTTCTTCTGCAAGAATGCTGCCTAGGTACGTGTAGTTCTCCACCATCTCGATTTGTCGTCCGTCGATTACAACTCTACTCGTGGTCGGTCCAGTAAGACTGAGGCTAAGAGTTTGTGTTTTCCGCGTGTTAATTTTTAGTCCAGCAGAAGAAGATGCCCTCTCAAGCGCTGTGGCCATTCGGGATAAATCCGTCATGGTATGCGCGAGAAGGCAAATGTCGTCAACGTAGTCGAGGTGCTGGAGTTTGTCATTCATCGTCCATCGTATTTCGGTGTTTGGGAGTGGTTGCAGCGCCGACAGCAAAACATCCCCTATTACTGTTAGAAACAGAATTGGTGAGAGGATGCAGCCTTGGCGTACTCCGCTTTGGATGTCGAAGGGTTCAGAAAGACTTCCTCGATGTAAGACATGACATTGCGCGCCATTGTAAGTTGCTTTGATTATAGCGATAATCTTTTCGGGCACATTCCTTCAGCGTAAGGCAGCCCATATACAATTCCGGTGAACACTGTCGAATGATTTCTCGAAATCGACGAACAGCAGGTGCAGATCCGACCCTAACTCTGCACACTGCTCGATGATCATCCTCAACGTGTTTATATGGTCGGTGCACGATGAGGGAGGCCGAAAACCGGCTTGTTCGTTTCCGATTGACGAGAGTGCTCTTTTATTCTCTCCAGAATGATTTTCGCTACAATCTTCGAAATCGCAGGCAGCACACATATGCTTCTCCAGTTGTCGCATTCCTTTGGGTCCCCTTTCTTCGGTATTTTGACAAGTATTCCTGTCGTCCACTCA
Organism: Leucophenga varia; assembly: GCA_018903435.1. Lineage (NCBI taxonomy): Eukaryota > Metazoa > Arthropoda > Insecta > Diptera > Drosophilidae > Leucophenga > Leucophenga varia. Next base: position 114,275 of record JAEIFJ010001507.1, on the reverse strand, counting down.
GTGGGAAAGGCTTCGTTATCCCATGTTGTCCGAATAAGTGGATGCAGGAGATCAGCGGCAATTTAGGGGTCCGCCTTATACAGTTCCGCTGGAATACCGTCAATACCAGCTGCCTTGTTGTTAGGAAGCGACTTGATAGCAGCAATCACTTCGGCGCGACTGGGGCTTCGGTTCTTATTCGGGAATTGATGTCCATGCGGAGAAAGTTTTCACCAAATGGGGGGGCATCCTCGTTCAGAACATAGTTCAGAACAGTGGAGAAATGCTCCCTCCACCTAGCTAGTTGTTCCTCATCCGAGCTAAGTAGGCGACCGTTTACATCCTTCAATGGGTGGTTGTTTTGAAGGTCCCTGTCGACCAATTTCTTGGCGACCTTGTAAACGGTGGCACTGTCACCTAATGTGCTGCCCTCTCTGCTTCTGTTGCCAGTTCGAGGATGCGATTTCGTTTATCACGTCTTACGCTACGCTTGACTTCTCTTTGCTTTATGCGATATTGCTCTTGGAGATCTCTTCTCTGCTCAACTGAGGTGGCCACAGATAACTGTGATTTTAGCGTTATCCGTTCGTTGATGCTTCTCCAGGTCTCTTCAGACATCCACGGTCGGTGTCCTCGTGGTGGTCCGCCGATAGCTTCCTCTCCTGCCGCGCGGTATGCTTCCTTAATCCCAACCCATCGGTCTATCGCCGATGCACCGTCAGGGATAGTAAGGTGGCTCGCACGGTCCATGAGCTGCTGCCTGAAGTTAGCCTTAACTTCAGGAGACTTCAGTCTATCAGTACAGAGTCTGGTAGCACGCAGTGTGGTGTTTGGTCGGCTCACTGCTGCAGTACGAAGGCGCAAAGTTGCCACCATTAGATAATGGTCTTGAGAGCTTCCTATGTCTGCACCTCTCCTGTTTCGGACGTCCATCAAACAGTTTCTAAATCGACGGGAAATAGCGAAGTGGTCAATTTGATTGGCCACCCTCCCGCCGGGAGATACCCAGGTGATTTTGTGGTGGAACTTGTGCTGAAACATGGTTCCGCCAATGACCAGCCGATTGGTGTTGCAGAAGTCCACCAACCTCTCGCCATTGTCATTGCGGTCGCCGACACCATGTCTCCCCATTACATGGTTCAGCAAGTTGTTATTCCGACCCATCTTGGCGTTAAGATCGCCCATCACGATGATAATATCTCCTCGTGGTATGCTTCTATAGGTGGCCTCGAGCATAGCGTAGAAACTGTCCTTCGCGTCCTCAGGTTTCTCCGGGAGCAGCATTATGGTTACGTTTCTGACTCTACTCCGGAAACGGGCCGTTATCAGTCTGTCTGATACCGCATTCCACGACATCAATGACCGTCTAGCGTCTGGGGATAGGAGAAATCCTACACCAGCATAACGACCTTCAGATCCTCCTGATTAGAGGAATACAGTGCTACCCGACGGCCATCGTGCTTCGCTCACTCCTAGAATGTCGAGCTTGTATAGCATAAATTCATTTTCGAGTTGTAGGAATCTAGAGCTGTTAGTATCTTGCTCGAGATCTTCGAGAAGAGTCCTAACATTCTAGAAACCAATCGTTGTCCGGGTACAATATCCAAAGGTCGTTGCCGAGTATCCAGTCCGTATCCGAGGCTCTATTGACGATTCGTTGGCAATATTAATGTTTTATCGAGGTGTTGGTCGCCGGCCGCTCACCTCTACCTTGGGTTTTAGTAGTCCAAGGCCTACAAGAGTATTGTGCGTACTCCCCCACCTTCCCTTTCTGCTACTCAGCACGGTTGTGCCTCGCATTGCCCGGTTTACACCTCGAGGAGGTAAGGGATAGGAGGTTGATGCTGTAGAAGTAGCTGCTATAAAAATTACTATCATCTAAGCAGCCAATAGCAATATTTTCTTTCACGCAGCACCCTTTGAAAACCAAAGACATAAAGACTAGACATTAAACGTAATTAACGATCAATAATTTATATCCCAGGATCAAATGTTATTAATTTAAAAAAAAAAAACTAAAAAGTATACTTTCTTCTGGACTGGATAATATTTCGAACATAGCACTTAAAAACTTATCACAATGTATAATTTTAAAATATTGTACACTGTTCAACAATATGCTTAACAATTGTTACTTCCCTAATGTTTGGAAACTAGCCAATGTAATTGTGATCCCGAAAAAAATTTTAAATAATGAACTTACAAATTTTCGAACATAAGTAAAATATGAGAAATTTTTTAATAAAATATATAGTAATGTCCTTCTGCAACAAAAGTAAAATAGCCAACTATCGTCAGTTTGACTTTAAACATAAACAATTCATGTGATGCACTTCTTGGTGTCAGAAATTAATTAAGTAAGTTGAAACGCACAGTTTCCTGCAACCACGCGTCTGTTCTAGCCGGGGCACTGTGACGCCAGCTCATCGTTCAATGGCCTCAATTGAGTTGGTCACTTGTATGCACTTGGCATACGAGGCAGATGAACTTACCCCGTTGGCGTTCATCAGACGACTGACTTTACTCAGCATTTGGCTGCCCTTTTATACTAATTTTTGTAGCGAGTTTTGTTTTTGTAAAAAAAGCGACCAAATGATCGTTACATTTAAATTTGTCAGCTGATGTGAGCGTTTAGACTTAAATTTATCAGCTGATGATGTTGCATGTTTACTTGCGCAGAGGGCGCTTTTCTATAAGTTCGTTATTTTAAATTAAAACTATTATCAAAATTACTGTTACAAATGGGATTTAAACTAGAAAAAAATGTACTGGTGCCTGCCTGTCTTATTGATCTCCAAAAGGCGTTTGACACCGTATGGCTCAAAGGATTAATTGTCAAAATAAATAATTACAAATTTTCAATTCAATTAATTATAATTATTTATAAAATGATAGAAGGCAAAAAGTTTCTCATACTTAATGGCACAAACATAAGCACAAAAACATTTAAAATGGTTAATGGACTTCAACAAGGGACTGTACACTCACCAATACTATTCAATATTTTTATCATGGAATTACTAAGCAATATTGAAAATATTATTCCTTTTGCTGACGACATTGTAATATACCATTCGGACAAAACGACAAATAATATTAATGAACAATTACAAAGAAATTTTAAAATAGTTGAAGAGTACACGTTAAAATGGAAGTTAAAAATAAATATTAACAAATGTGAAGTAATATTGTTTCGACCGGCTATAAAATATTGTAATGCTAATATAGTATAAGGACAAACTGGAGGAGATATTTAATAAAATCCAGCATAACAGATGACACTATTCCAACCTGACTTCTTGGTAAATTTCTTTATTTCAATAACCATGTAAATATTCAAATTGATAAGGTCAAAAGAGCTTTTCACATGTATAATACAATAAACTTTTTATTCAAAATATGTAACATCTAAAGTTAAAATAATAATGTGTAAGTCTCTTATAAGGCCTATATTAACTTATGGATGCCAAATTTGGTTCAATATATCGTCGTAATACGTGAAAAAATAAGAATTTTGAAAAAAAACTTAAGATCATGCACCGCCTTCATTTAAAAGCGTAAACCAATTATTTAACATTGTATAGTAATAAAACTATTTACGATGAAGAAAATATAATTCGAAGGCAAAAAAATATTTCTGCACCATATTATACAAATGAAATTTATCTGCAAGAATGCTTGAAAAGCAGTTTTATGCCACCTGAAAAATTTATCTTCTTAGATAAAAAGGGACTTATTTAAAAAGATTATGGAATACCAATATTTTACCACCGTTACAGAAGAGCAACAGATAACAAAATTATAGATTTCAACTATATTCAAAATTTTAGACATAGAAAAAATATTATAATTCCCAATTTTGGTGGCTATGTGAATAAAAATGAATAAAAATATATACAGTGGTTCACAGATTATTTCAACCAGAACTTTTTTTTTTTTTTTTTTTTTTTTTTTTATTTTCCTATGATTAAATTTATACCTCTGGTTACAACAACATTTAGTACATTTTATAATATCGATAAAGGAATAAAATTTAATTTAAAAGAACCATTTCTTTAAATTATAATTAAAAACAAAAAAGAGATCTATAAGTAGACGTTTATTGATAGTGCGGTAAGTCAGCTGGTCGGATCCTTTTTAGACGTCGTTGAATGTGACAGGATTCTGGTGTGGTAACTTCTACTAACTGCTACTATTTCTTCTTTAACGGTGTGTATTTTGAGATCTCTGTGTATATCTGCGTTAGAAATATACAATTCCGCTCTTGTGATTTGTCGAAGTATTTTTGACTGCTGCCGTTGTATTATATTGATATTTGATGTTTTAGATGTACCCCAAACTTGAAGGCCGTAAGTCCAAATTGGTTTTATGATGCTTTTGTAAAATAGAAGTTTATTGCTCATAGAGAGCTTCGATTTTTTGTTCATAAGCCAGCTCAGTTGACGACATTTCGCTTTCATTTGATTTCGCTTTTTTTTTCTATGTGCAACTTCCAAGTCAGTTTATTGTCTAAGTGAATTCCCAAGTATTTGGCCGATTTCTGAATAGGTATGTCTACATAATTTATTTTTAAAGGAATGGGCACGAAAGCTCTTTTGGTTGTAAAGATAACTTGTGTAGTTTTGTTTTCGTTAATTTTTATGGCCCATTTGTCAAACCATTTTTTGGTGTTATCTAGTATGGTTTGAAGCTTATAAGAGGCTACAGCTAAGTCTTTATGTGAATAAAGAAGAATTGTGTCATCTGTGAAAGTTGCTATCATAGAAGAGGGTTCTATTGGGATAGTAAGTCTTGTGTAATAAGGACGTATAGGAGTGGTCCAAGAACGCTACCTTGAGGTATACCTGCTTTAATTGGCCTTATTGTAGAGTGAGCGTCTTTAACTTTTACATAGAAGTGTCGATCAGATATGTAACTTTTAAGCATGTGGTAAAAATCTGAGGTATACCTGCTTTAATTGGCCTTATTGTAGAGTGAGCGTCTTTAACTTTTACATAGCAGTGTCGATCAGATATGTAACTTTTAAGCATGTGGTAAAAATCTGATGGAAGTAGTTTTTTTAATTTATGCAATAGACCAATGTGCCATACCTTGTCGAATGCTTATTCAACATCAAGAAATACTCCTATATAATACTTTTTTATCTTCTAGATCCGTACTACTCTTATTACTACTCTATGAATTTGTTCAATGGTTGAGTGATGTTTCCGAAACCCAAACTGATGGTCAGGTATAATGTAACTATTATCAAGGATGGGTTGAAGTCTGTTAAGAAATATTTTTTCAAAAACTTTTGATAATATTGGAAGAAGGCTTATCGGACGGTAAGACGCTGCACTTTTGGCGTCTTTTACCAGGTTTTGGAATAGGTATGACCTCTGCTACCTTCCACGACTTGGTAAAATATTTGTATCTTATTATTGCGTTAAACATATTCCGCAGATAATAAAAAGCATTTATAGGAAGTTCTTTAAGCAACTTTCCAGTTATCATGTCATAGCCAGGTGACTTGTTAGCCTTAATATTGTCGATAATATTTTTAACTTCCTTAGTACTTACATATCTAATTTTGATATTTTGTGAGTTGCTTGAACAAATTTCTGTATTATTAAAACTGGCTTGTGTGTTTTGTAAAGGCATTTTCGTAAAAAATAAGCTAATAGTGTCGATTTATTACATTCTGTACCATCTGATTTCTTTAATGGTGCGTTAAAGGTTGTCGATTTTCTGAGTTTTTTTGAGGCCTTCCATAGGGAGAAATTTGTGTCTATGGTTGGGCCTAAATTAGCCAGATAATTTTCTATACTCTTATTCTTAGTCTGATTAAGCCTTACTTTTAGATCCCTTATTGCCCGATTAAGTCTCTTTTTATCTTCGGGACATCTAGTAGTTTGCCAGATTTTCCTTAAGTCTTCGTTTATTCTCTATTTGATTTCGAATTGAAGCAGGTGTAAACAAGTTTTTAGTATCCTTTGAATTAAATGCGGAGCCTTCAGCGATCATAAAAATAAATTATGGAGCTCTCTATGTCATAAAAGTAAGTTATGTTAAGGAGTTCTTTGTACGCTTGCCAATCTGTTTTTGGGTTATAGAGGCTGGGCGTCGGCTTGTTTGTGGCAAGCGTTTCGATATAATCGAGTTGAACTGGTGAGTGATCTGATGATAACTCAAAGCGTGATTTTATAGAAAAGTTATTAATGTTTACATTTTTAATAACACAGAAGTCAATAAGATCTGGCACTTTGCGCGGGTCTGTTGGCCAGTAGGTAGGCTCGCCTGTTGAAATATACTTGGCATTAGCGCTATGAATGGTTTCGAGGAGTGTTTTACCTTTTTTGTTCGTAAGCCTTGAGCCCCAGGCTATATGCTTTGCATTAAAATCACCAGCAGCGATAAATCTTGGCCCTAAAGAATTAAAGTATGTGCTGTATTGAGCTGATGAGACATTGTGCCGAGGCGGACTGTACAATGCTGAAATTGATAGGGGCCCATTTTCATCTTGCACATGAATAATAGTAGCTTGAATAGTAAAAGTATTTAATTTTATTTTTAATTATAATAGCTGAACCCCCATGTCCTGTGCCGTCTGGATGATTTGTATTATATAAAGTATATCCTGTTATTTTTGGAAAATGTTTAGATGTAAAATGTGTTTCTGAAATAAGTGCCAGATCAATATTATTTTCATAAAGGAAGTGCTTTAGTTCTAGTATATGTTGCCTCAGCCCTTTAGCATTCCAGAATATAATTCGTAGTGTATCTGAGCACATATCTACGAATTTGTCTTGGATACTAAAAGTGTCACTATGTTAAGTATAGCTGACATTTGTTGAATCAATTGCTTCATCATAAGTTTTAGCTCTTGCATGTCATTAAGTTCAGTTGAATTTGGGTTGGATGGTAAGGAGTTTATGTTAGTGGATTTTGAATTAGTTGGTAAAGGATTTGAAAAGGGATGTGTATTTTGTGTTTCGGATTGAACAAGCTGGGAGGGGATAGTTTGGTTAAGTTGATATGGTGAATCAGATGAGTTGGTATTTTTTGACTTATTTCCACTAGCTACTTGAGCAAAACTTATGGAGGGGGTCCCTAGAACTTGGAGGGAGAGACCCGCGCATCTACATTTTTGTTTTGTAATATTTTTTCTCGAAGCTTGGGAAAGCGTTTAACTTTCAGTGCTTTATAAACCTCGCAGCCTTTATAGTTAGCAGTGTGGTTACCACTGCATAGGGCACATTTGGTCTGACCTTTGTCGAAAGTTAGAGTGCAGTTTACTGTTGTATGGAAACCAGCGCATTTGACAAAGACTGGATCTCTAGTACAATAATTTTTAGTATGCCCATACTTCTGACAATTTGCACATTGCGATAGTGTGCGTTTAATATGAGGTGGTTCGAATGAAATTTTTGTCTGTAGAAGATGTGAAATTTTATATACATCTTTATTGTTTTCTTCGCTTTGAAGTTCAATTGAAAATAATGGAAGGGCGCCTTTGTGGTTCGTTGTTGAATATTATAAATATGTTTTACATTGTGACCTAGCTCTTGAAGTTCAGCTTTTATTTCTTCAATTCAAAGTTTTTTTGAGCTTCTTTAAGGGCATCATATAAAACTTTAATCTGGCCGTCACCCTGAATATATATTGGAAGTGGTTTATTCACTTTTGGCAATATTTGACCGGAAGGTTCTAAAGTGTTTTGTTCGTCAGACTTGTCATCTGCTAAAAGTTCGAAACGATTTGTTGTGTTAGGTTCGCTGAGCCAATAATTTTGTAACGTTGTTTGTGTTTTGTTCTTTGGATTATTTGTTATTGTTTTGCTTTTGTAGTGTTTGCTTACTTGGAGACTGTGTTTCTCTATTCCTTTTTAATTTTAACGGCTGATTTGTGTGTGTGTGCTTTCCATTGTTTGTTTTTGGAGAAGTAACGTTTTCTGGTAAAACAATTGAAGAAGACGAAGGTACATCGTTGTTGTTGTTATTGTTGTTGACGTACTGTATATTAATATGAGGTGATTCTTGAATTGGCGTGACCAATGACGATGTAGATGACGTGATCGAGGCAGATGATGAGAAAACTGTTGTTGTTATTGGCGCCGAAGCTGTCGATGTTGTATATCCACTTTGTGTTGTAATTGTTGTTGTAGAAGCTATTATTGGTTCGATGGCGAGGCAGTCGGTGTGATGCATTGAGCACTCCATGAGATGTTACTTTGACATGGCGATACAAATTAGAAATATGCATTTCTCGCAGCCACTGATTTTTTGGTTTTGTTGATGAGCTTCGCTCATCATTTTTTATTAATTGTTCTTCTTTTTAATTATATTTTTTTGTTTTTGTTTTGCAGTGAAGGCAATGTTTTTAATTGTGCACTTCAACTTTTAAGTGTTTAATTTTTGTAAATAAATTTACTGATTATATAAGCGAAAGCCCGGAGCGATTTCAAAAACACGTCTATGTTTTTTTTTTTTTTTTTTTTTGGGCTTTAAAATCCTAACTATGGGTGTTATCCAAAAAATTTAAACGCAGGCTGTTAGTTTGATGTTTAAACTAATACAAAATTATTTCATTTATTTTTTAAATATTTTTTCAATATTTAATAATGCTTGAAAACTAAAAATGAGACCAAAACAGTTCCATAGCATATTTCAACCACTTATAAAATAACATTATTAAAGCTTAAATAACAAAAATTAATACCATTAAAACCACACTTTTGGATAACTACCATTTTAAGTCTTTTGGGATAGACTCCACCAACTTTTTGGTGACTTCTAGAGTAATTTTTCCCATTCCTCAATTAACGCAGCTTTTAGGTCCAATTTGTTCGATATATTGTGTTTGCGAATGTTTGTTTCCAAAACCGACCACAAATTTTCGATTACATTTAAATCTGGTGACTAGGCTGGTGGTTTTATAACGTGCGGACATTTCCAGATCAGCCAAGTCTGCACAATTCCCGCAGTGTGTTTCGGGTCATTATCTTGGTAAAATCTCAAGTCCTCCTTATGCCCAGTTTCTGAGCACCTTGAATTAAATTGGACTTCAAAATATTCAGATATTTGCCTTTATCCATCGTTGTCTCAATTTTAGGCGACACTTCTTGTTTTTCTCACTTATAAAAGGCTTATTGCGTGTTAGTCTGCCATTAAAGTCATGTTCCCGAAGCACACTGCGAATAGTTTCTGGGTGGCATGACTTGCCCAACTCCTCCTTAACATCGTTGGCCACTTGTCGAGCAGATAGCCTTGGGTTGTCCCGGATTTTTCTCACAATATAGCGCTCGTCCGTGGAATTAAAAATTTTGTTCGGAGCATTTCTATCTTTATCGTGGGTTCCATTTTCACGGACAAATCGGTGTATGATGCTTTGAACTGTAGAATCACTAAATCCAACCATCTCAGCAATTTTTCTACGGGAATGGCCATTTTTAAAGTGTTTAAGAACAAGTTCTCGCTGCTCAATAGTGGTGTGGTCCCATTTTGTTAAATTCACTTTTCTGCAAGTTGAGCTCCCAAAATTCAGCACAAACATATTTCATCATACTGCGAAAACAGTGAACAAAGCATAGAAGAAAAATCTACCGTTGCATTGCAAAATAACGAATCTTTGATCAGCTGCAAAGTTTGTGGTTGAAATAAGCTGTGGAACTGTTTTGGTCTCATTTTTTAGTTTTTAAGCATTATTAAATATTGAAAAAATATTTAAAAAATAAATGAAATAATTTTGTATTAGTTTAAACATCAAACTAACAGCCTGCGTTTAAGTTTTCTGGACATCACCCATAGTTTAGATTTTATAGCCCAACAAACTTTTTTAAGGTGCTGGTTAAAATAAGCTGTGAACCACTGTACATATATATATCACTATCACGGGATGGGGGTTTTTTTAAATAGATAGAGTGATTGAAGAGGAAGGTTTATAATAAAAGGGGTTAAAGGGGGGCTGAAAAGGGGAAAAAAAAAAAATTTGGAAAAAAAAGGAGATAAAAAAGTGTTTATTTTTTTTTTTTTTTAGCCGGGGGGACCTGTGTACCTGCTAGTATATATACTTATATAATGTTTTTGTACAATTTTGTTCATTATACATAATTTAAATTTATAGGAGTTAAGCTCATACAAACCAAAGTTAAATCATAAAATATATCTAATAATATTTGTTGTACTAGAGAGCTCGATGACGTATTTAAAAAAATTTAATTTGTTATAAAATAAACTGAAATAAACGATTAAAAAGAAACAAGTTTGTAACGCATTAAAGGAGGCATCGTAGACCCTATAAAGTATACAGTGGCTCTCAGCTTAAAAGAATCAGTTTTTCTTTTAAAGTTCAAACCGCTCTATCTTCAAAATGAAGAATATATCTGGGAAACGCCATTTTTTGGATATATTTTTGTAGTAAACCAAGGAGTCTTTATTTGTTTTATTTATCCTTGGAAAACCAAAAATAGTGCTAAAATTTATGATTCAGCTTATTTGATGCTTGGACTTCAGCCTTTAAAAAAACTTGAATTTGAGTATGTTAAGTTGTTTTTATGGTTTAGTATGATAGCCTATATAATTTACAACAGGTTTCACTCCATTTGCATTAATATCTTTAATAATTTATATTTTAGCTAATCCTGGCTAGATATCATGGGTTTACAGATGGTTCTGTCTAGCAATGCATATAAATTTTAAATGATACCAGCTTCAGGTGATAGTACCGGATGTTGCACTAGGTAGCGACCGTTTCAGACGGACCAGGACATCGTAATCACTGCCTTGCACTTGGGATCAATATGTTGGTTGAATCAGAATTGGCCCCTTATTCCAAGAGTATTGGCACTTACGAAAATATTATGCGTCAGAATACACTAGTTTACACCAAAAATGGGATTCTTTCTAACCCACCTATTTCCATGTATTTTATTGCGTAGATTTCAAAAGTGGCCACCAACATTTTTTTAAAGAACCGTTTACAAAAAATCTCAAGAATGGACAAATTTATAACTTAAATATAACTTCCACATTTTTTATCCGATTTGGACACTTGTAGGCTTCATATTTTCGCAATGAAATTGTATTAATTTACAAATTTTAAAAATAAATAAAAATAGTTTTTATCTCCTGCGAAATTGGGATTAAAAATTAACATTTTTCTAAAATGCATAAAAAATACAATTTTTTCTGTGTTTCGACGCTTGGTACACAAAAAGTATTCATTCGATTTTTACAAATAGCATATCGTCGTGTAGAGGAAGAAAATATCTTCCAACCCATGAAAAATTCAGCTTTATAAATTTGTCCATTCTTGAGATTTTTTGTAAAAACTCAAAAAAGTCCACAAAAAAGGTTTTTTTTTTGAAGATATCTCCTAAACGGTTCTTAGTTTTTGGTGGCCATTTTTGAAATCTATGCCCCAAAATACATGGAAATAGGTGGGTTAGAACGAATCCCATGGAATTTTGCCAATATTTGTAAACTAGTGATATCAAGTAGTCCCTTCAATTTGTTAATTCTTCAACCAAATCAAGGTTTTCAACATCGTATGGTGGTCTTTCAGGACCTATAATAATGTTAGTGTCACCGTGCTGACCATGGAGGTCTAAACCGCAAATCTTGATCAAATGAAATACAAATGTTGCACACAAAGATCTATACATTTCAAATGATGTTTAACAGATATTCAATATAAGCTTCGGTCCAACTGAAGTTAACTTTTTTCTTGTTTTAAATTTCATCGAATTTTGATACACGAATAAAAAAAGACGAGCATAATAAAAAAAGGAATATTTGCGGATGCTAAAATGGGCTATCCGAGCCCAAAAAAGTCTTTCGTTGTGGACGTTACACAGGTTGCACCCTTTCGTTATATCAAAAAATAAGGAACTTACTAAATTGACTTAATAAGTAAAAGATAGAAATATATATTTAACAGTCAGAAGAAGGCATAGCAGTCCTATTGAACTGTGCATATATTCTCCAAGTTTCATTTTCATATCTAAAAACACGAACTGTTTGACGAAAAACAGACATATTTCCGTAAATGAACTTCAGACTTACATTTTAGCAATATAAATGACTGGAAAAATGTTTTCTTGCAATATTTTTAAAATTACGTATGCATCCTGGTATTCCAATTGTTCGATAATCACTAACATTTTTATGAGTATTTATTGTTTAGCCAATAAAACAACTTACCGTGTGGTGTGCAGGCTATCAAAAATACCACCACAGCAGGCTCAGCTTGACGTAAGAGGCGTCTAAAGAGACAACCCTCAGGATGAGGTTGGTTCGCAAGGTGTTAGTCTCTCAACCGGAAAACAACTTAAAACCATGACCAAGACGGCTAGAAGAAACAAAACTACTCCAGGTGGCAGACACACAAGTGAAAATCCACCTGCGGTGAACTCCGAGGCAGGGGCATGAATTCTGGAGGCCCCATCTACCGGTCAATCTGCTACTCACGTTAACAAACCCCGGAAAAGATTTAAGAAACACGATTTAAAAATATGCACCTGGAACGTCCGATCCCTTAAAAGGGATAGTGCAACTGAACAACTGATTGACACTCTTGACAGATTTAAGGCTGATATAACAGCAATCCAGGAAATGCGATGGATTGGAACTGGACACCTAGAAAAGGCAACCTGCGACATCTTCTACAGTGTCCATGAGAGTCAACGAATATTTGGATGTGGTTTCGTGGTTAGTAGGAAACTACGTGGTCTCGTCTCCAAAGTTACAGCGGTAGACGAGCGCCTTGCCTCGATACGCATCAAAGCTAAGTTCTTCAACATAAGCTTAATATGTGTACACGCCTCGACATTGGATAAAGACGATGCGAAGAAAGATGATTTTTATTAGCGGTAAGAACAACTTAACGAGCGCTGCCCCAAGCATGACATCAAAATTGGCATCGGTGGTTCAAACGCCCAAATTGGGAGAGAAGAAATCTTTCGCCCAACCATCGGACAATTCAGCCAATAACAATGGAGAAAGGCTAATCGACTTTGCCGCGCACCAGATTTCAACACCTCGACATCCACAAGGCAACTTGGTGCGATGGCATCCCAGGCGTCCGCACCCAAATAGACCACGTGCTAATCGATGCCAGACAAGCACCTAGAAAGTCGTGAGCTGGAGGAAGTTGAGATGATGTGCGACAGAAATGAGGCTCGAAAATTTAATAAAAAAATAAAGCGTTTGACCGAAGGTTATAAGCCGGGAGCATCGTTCTGTAAAGATGCGCATGGAAATGTGGTTACAGATGTCCAGGAGTCACTTATGTTATGGAGGAACCACTTTTCTACCTTACTTTGGGGCGAGGACGGGAACAATGACGCCAGTGGAAAAGATGAATATCTGGTTCCCCCGACCGATGGTGGCATTCCTGTAGAGCCACCAGACTATTACGAGGTCTTAGAAGCTATACAAAGGCTTAAAAATAACAAAGCGGCGGGCGCAGACGAACTTCCCGCAGAGTTAAGACCGGCGGCGAAGAGTTGATTCGATGTATGCATCAACTCCTATGCAAAATATGGACTGAATAATGTATACCCAACGATTGGAACGTATCCTTAAGAAAGGAGACCTTACAATCTGCGCAAACTATCGCGGTATAAGTCTCATACAAATCGCGTAGAAAATTCTATCTGGTTTACTGTGCAATAGGCTGAAACCGTACGTAGCAAGTACTTTTGGACAATGCCAGTGCAGTTTTAGACTGAAGAAGTCTACCACCGACTCCATATTCACACTGAGCCAGATCCTGGAAAAGACCAAGGAGGGGCATATCGACATACACCACCTATTCGTCAATTTCAAAGCCACTTTCGACACGCCAATCAGATCAAAGTTTTTCAAAGCATTGACTGATCTTGAAATCCCGTCAAAAATCGTTCGCCTCTGTGTGACGACGTTGATAATCACTCAAAACGTGGTCAGGGTCAGTGAAAATCTCTCCGACCTCTTTGATACCAAGAGAGGCTTCAGACGGGTAGATAGGTTGTCGTGCGACTTCTTCAATCTCTTGTTGGAATATATACTACTCCAATGCCCTCGATTTTCTTAGAAGAAACTATGCTGCTCGTGTATGCCGATGACATCGATCGGCAAAAATCCACGTACAGTGAGCTGGGCTTGCAAAGATATTGAAGATAATTCCCGCAAGATGGGACTAGCTGTAAACGAAAGTAAGACAAAGTACTTGGTATTCTCTAGCCAATCAACAACACGACCTATGGATTTTGCGATTTTGAGGATTTTCATCTTCGAGGTTGTAGAAAACTTCGTATACTTGGGCTCTCAAAAAAACAAGATCAAACACACCAGCCTAGAAATTAGACGAAGAATTACTCTGGCTAACAGATGCTACTTTGGTCTCAGTAAGCAAATGAAAAGTAGAGTTTTATGCAGAACAACGAAAATCAAACTCTGCAAGACGTTGATTATCCCAGTCCTGATGTATGGTGCAGAAACATGGGTCATGTCAGAGGCTGACAAATCGGCGTTGGAAACATTTGAGAGAAAAATTCTTCGTAAAATCTTTGGTCCTGTCAGAGTGGACAACGTTTACCGTATTCGCATGAATCACGAGCTGTACCAGCTATATAACGACATGGATATAGTCAGGCGCATCAAGTATGAACGATTGGACTGGTCTGGAAACGTGCTTCGAATGGATAAAGAAGCTCCAGCAAGAAAGGTTTACGACAAAAACGTGGACGAAATCAGAGGGGCACGACAGCAGGGACGACCGCCGCTGCGTTGGAAGGGTCAATACCTGGAGGACGTCCGGAAGATCGGGATCCAGAATTGGTATCGAGTGGCATTGGATCATACCACCTGGGTTTATACCCTACGTGATGCCCAGGCTTACCACAAGCTGTAACGGCCATATATATAAGGTTGTCAAATCTTTCTTCATCTTTTTTGCTCTTTATTCAATGCTTTATAAAAAGTGTTACAGTGATCGGATTTAGTTCAAATATGCGCCGTTTTGTTCAATAATCTGTTTCCATCTAGACAGCAACTTCATAATACTCCCCTTGTGGAGCCCCCGCCAATTCTGTACGCTTCTTGTCGATCACCTGCTTCAAGCGGTCCAGTTGTTCGCAGTAAATGGTAGAGTTAAGCGTCCGACCATATGGGAGCAGCTTAAAGTGGATGAATCCCACCAAACACACAGCAAAACCTTCCTGGCCGTCAATCCCGGCTTGGCCACTATTTGAGACGATTCACCGGCCTTCGACAACGACCGTTTTCGCTTGATATTGTCGTATGTGATCCATTATTCGTCGCCAGTCACCATCCGCTTTAAAAATGGGTCGAGTTCGTTTCGTTTCAGCAGCATATCGCAGGTGTTGATTCGGTCCAGAAGGTTTTTTTTAATGTTAATGTTTTGTTTGGAGCAGTGCGTACAGAATTCATGATTTGTCGCATTGGTTTATCCAATGAATATTTAAGGTTGACGTTGAAGTATTTTGTAGGATTGAAACCCGGTTTTGAACCAAACCATAGTATTTTTCAGTGTTTGTCCCGAACCGTGAACCAGTTCATCTGAAAGAAAGAACCATAAATCGAGCCAGTTAAGCGAAAAAAATTCAGTTCGAATTGCTCAAATTACTTTATTATAAAAAAACTTTACATAAGGTAAAGTAAAAAAGTAGCACAATAGCACAAAACAAAAAGTATGATAGTATGATGAATGGAAACGTTTTTCATTTCTTCCCCAACCTCAAATGACAGTTTGTAAAATTATTATGTTTCTGTTTTTGTTATTTTGTACTAACAGCACTTTTACATGCTCATTTGATAAATATAGCAACTATGACAATTGGACAAGAATGATAGAAAACAAAATTGCGCCCATCGAGTGTCAAAAATGAATTGTTATGCGCATGTACTTCACAACCGCCAACAGCTGATTGTATAAATTCAAATTTGTATGGAAAATGCAAAGAAAAAAAAGAAATTTGTTGAAAAAGTTATTAAAAAATTTAATTAAAAAAAATATTTGGTAATTATTTATGTATTTTTATACCTGTTACACTAGTGTAAACAGGTATATTCAGTTTGTCGGAAAGTTTGTAACGCATTAAAGGAGGCATCGTAGACCCTATAAAGTATATATATTCTTGATCACCTCGACGAGACGAATCGATTTAGCCATGTCCGTCTGTCTGTCCGTCCGTCCGTCTGTCCGTCTGTCTGTGTGTTGCTGCGCTATTTATTCGCTCAGTTTTAAAGATATTGGGCTGAAATTTTAAACTTAAACTTTTCTGGGTCCTGTGTAGTTTCTATGTTAAAATCAATGTGCCACGCCCACTTTTAGGTATAGCTCCCATACAAAAGTACAACATTTTTTCAAGTTCTTATATGAAAAAAATGTATTTATAAAGCGAATGGCTTCAAATATGGTTAAAATGTTTCTTATACCATGCCAAAATCTTCAGTTTAAAATTGGTCCAAATCGGACCGCGAGTTCCTAAATTTTTAAGAGTATATTTAATTTGTTTAGTATTTTGAAATAAAATTTAATACAAATGCTGCACACGAAGGTCTATCAACGTCAAATGATGTGTAACAGGTATATAAACTTCGGTCCAACCGAAGTTAACTTTTTTATACTTGTTACACTAGTGTAAACAGGTACATTCAGTTTGTCGGAAAGTTTGTAACGCATTAAAGGAGGCATCGTAGACCCTATAAAGTATATATATTCTTGATCACCTCGACGAGACGAATCGATTTAGCCATGTCCGTCTGCCTGTCCGTCTGTCCGTCCGTCCGTCTGTCTGTGTGTTGCTGCGCGATTTATTCGCTCAGTTTTAAAGATATTGGGCTGAAATTTTAAACTTAAGCTTTTCTAGGTCCTGTGTAGTTTCTATGTTAAAATCAATGTGCCACGCCCACTTTTAGGTACAGCTCCCAATAAAGTACAACATTTTTTCAAGTTCTTATATGAAAAAAATGTATTTATAAAGCGAATGGCTTCAAATATGGTTAAAATGTTTCTTATACCATGCCAAAATCTTTAGTTTAAAATTGGTCCAAATCGGACCGCGAGTTCCTAAATTTTTAAGAGTATATTTAATTTGTTTAGTATTTTGAAATAAAATTTAATACAAATGCTGCACACGAAGGTCTATCAACGTCAAATGATGTGTAACAGGTACATATGTAGTATAAACTTCGGTCCAACCGAAGTTAACCTTTTTTCTTGTTTCTTGTTATTTTTAAATTGTGAATGTATTTTAAAATAAATTATTTTATTTTTTACAGTTTGTATAGTTTGGCCCTAGCACCATACAATGTAATTAATTCGGTAATATCTGCCTATGTCCATGTTGCCCTTTTACATTTTGGCTATTTTTGTTCATTAGTAAAAAGTGTTGCCAGTGTTTCCTCCAGATTTTTACCTCATATTTCCATATCTTAAGGGGATTTTGCATTTCTTCCTTTTCGTAGGCATGTATTTTTCGAATCCTTACTAATTCTGGTCGTCAGCCGTATGATTTAGATTTATATTTTCCTGCCATTCCATTCGACTTCGTTTAAAATATTTTCCGATTCATTTAAAGTCAAATGGATGGATTTTGATACAAATTTAATTTAAAAAAAAAATGTCTTTCTAAAGACATTCAACGATTGTTTGTATATTTTGCATATTTCATTTATTAAATATTTATCCACTTTAAATTGCAAATGATTTTTAAAGTCCTCGTTAGTAAAATTCAGGCTACAGATTATCGCACGATTTTCTTTGAACTGGTCATCACTTCCACAGAAACTTATCCACTTTGGTCTAATAGCAGTGTCTACTGTAAACCTAAAGAAACTGCACCCCCCCAGAACTACCTGGTCCGTCACTGCTGCTTTGACAATTTGCAACGATGTACCTCATTTTTATTTGTTTTTTGTCTATTGGCTTTTTAATTAATTATTTTCATTATAAACATTTAATTACTCTTCTAATTTTTAATATAAATCACAATGAGTTTATTTATGTTTACTTTAAACGTTTTTATATTGTTTTATTCTTTTTACAGGTACTTATTCTCTTTTCGAAGCACAACCTAATACTTTTTTGTTCAAAACACGCAATGTTTTGTTTTCTATCACTCTCGACAATTGGAGGCGGACACAGTTCAATTGTCAAAGTTAAGTAGCACAATAGCGTAGTATTACAACTATAATCAAACTGTGAATACCCTAACTGTGATTATGACAGTGTCGTTAGTTGAGAAAAGACTACGAGTCATGTAATAAATTTTTATTATAAGCTTTCCTGGACTTAAAGAAAAACAGAAGAATATGAGTGGGTCAACAGATTTCAAGGGATCCAATCAGTGACCAATAGTTGCCTCATTCCGATGGTGGAACCAACTCCGCGACTGAAGAAAAAGTGTTTTAAACATACAATTTTCTTGAACAGAACTGCGGTTCGACTCTGATTAAAAACTGGTTTGTTAACTAAATAGTTATTTTCAAACCATGTTTTTCCAGTACAAAATTTAGTTACTAAATTAAACTGGAAAAAAAGCCCAGTAAAATCTATTAAAATTTATAGAGACTGCTGTGTCGATCTTCTTAATTTGTTTCTGTAACAAGTACCATTTAATTGTTGATTAAATAACAATTCTAAAAACAAACTTCATTTGAGTCATCGACAAACTGTATAATTCCATATTTTCCACAAGTCATCCAATCCGTATCTATAATCGTCATATTATTGGAAACTCCTTCTGGAAGACCACAAATTACTTCAGTTTTCATTGTGCATATTGCGCAAAAGTTTGTTGGCATAAAACCTTAAAAAAAAAAAAAAATGTTAAAAAAAAAAAAAAAATTGTTGTTTAAAAAAAAAAAAAAAAAAATTGTCGTTTAAAAAAAAAAAAAAAAAATTTTGAAAATAAGTACCTCGCACACAAGATTTTATTTCCTTTGTAGTATCCCAGCGTACATCGCCCAAAAGTTTTCTATAATTTACATCGCCTTTGAAAATGATTAGCATAGACTCAGAAAGTGAATCGTACAAATCGATTGCTATTTCCCGCATGCTAAAAATTAAAATTTATTTAGTTTGTAATCGTTCTTGTTCTATTAAGTGGGAGTTTTTTTAGTGGACGTCTGCATGTCTGGTAGAGTAAAGCAAAACTGCATACTTCGAATTTGTTGGACACACTCAAAATATTAACTTATGGTTGAAAAACTAATTTGTGCCCCCTTTTTGCACTTATGGGGGCATAACTAAATCAATTACGACCCAATTTTTATTTTTAATCAGTTTTGGAAAAAAGAAGGTAAGACTTTTCGAATGGTTTGTTTGATAGCTACACTTTTGGTATAAACGATTTGAAAGAATGCAAATTTACAAGTAAAGCGCATGTTCGGTTGGAAAAATCCGTTAATAACACAGGCCTGCAGAATTTACTCTTTTTTTTGTGATATGAGATTTGTTTTAGGTAGGTGTCCCCCAAATTCTAAGTATATTCCACTCAACCAAATCTAAAACATCCACAAAAAGACTTCCCAGTTATTTTAACTTTTTTTTTGTCATACGGTGTTAATAATTACCTATAAAGGGCGTATGGTCCTGTCCAAAAATGAGATATTGGTGCCAATTCGAATTTGCCCTCTTTTAGAAACTGAGTAAATTTGTTGCCAACCAGACTTATAGTGTAGTCCATATGTTTGCACAAATATTGTAATAATCCGAAAAAATCGACTTCTGTAGCGTCAGCCACAAAGCATGGATGCGCTTTAACATGGAAGCGCACCTTGGTTGCAAGCCCTTTTTCAATCATATATTCAGCGAGTATGAAATCGGCAAAGAGTTCGTAGCCTGCGTTATCACATATTATGTCTATTTGCTTTGAATTTGCGGGATTGGCATTTAAATCCTTATTGAGACAGTTCCAGATATCGACTGTATTGTTTATAAGTACGAAACTATCTGTTGCAGTGATATCGTCAACCATTTGTTTATTGTTAATACATTCCTCATAGCAGTTTATCGACAGATCGTTGCGATTGCTCCATAAGTTGAGCTATAAAAGAAGATACAGTCATTTTTGAGCAATTTTTTTACAAAAAACGAAGAAACTCGACTCACCCACCTTAAGTAAATTTTGAAACATATTCAATGATCTTTCTGTTTGTCTTGTATATTGAATAAGATCATTTATATCACTATGACAATCCTTCAAAGTCTGCTTTTTTTAATTTAGAAAAATAATCGAATTCGCGCAGATAATTGCTGTTCTCGACAAAGGAGTACAACTTTCGATACAAATAGCATTCGGCGTGCAACAAGCATCCTCTATAAAATGTACATTCCTCTTTAGGCAAATTTGCAATAAACACATTCCATTGTTCGGCATCTGGATTCTGTCCACTAAACCTGTCAAAAGGCTTATCTGTTTGCAGCTCATACTTTAAACGAGAAATGAGTCCTATGACCGCTTTGATTTCTTCGCGCGACTTCTCTCCAAATTGGGTTATCAACTCTTGTTTATCTTTAGTCATATGATCAATAATATGAGTTAGAATAACTGGTAATTGGCTACGTAAAGTGTAGTAAGCATAACTCTGTTTATAGTGGCCGGATTGGTGAACGTTCCATGGGGTATTTACGTCTACAATGTTGTATTTTGATTCAAATTCAGATTTTAAATCCATTTTCAAAGCCTTGACTTTACGCCTACGTTGATTTTAAGTATACATATGTATATAATTTAGTGCATATGCATTTTTAAATAAATAAATTTAAATAAAAATTTTCCATATAAGTCAATTAACAATAATAAAAACTGTGCGCAGCCAGTGTAAACGTGTTTGATGTTTTTAAGTTTATACACCCCATCGAATACAATGCATATAAAAGCAGCCCTGTTTTACTGTATCCGCCCTAGTCTACGATCAGCTGTTCGTAAAAGTCGCTGAGCAGGAACTATCTCAGTTTATTTCTGAAACGTGAAAAAATTTTTGGAATGTTAACGCGAATGAGTAATTGATGCGTAGGTGTTCGCGTGAATGCCTGGAGTCGCGATTAGTTATTACAAGTTTGAAAAATTCTCAAAACACAAAAATTGAAAGTAAAGAAAAGATTTTAAGGGCAATGAATAATCCCTCTTTACGAACCTTCGAAACTTCGACGCTGATGCCGTCGCGCCTTCGTCTTTATCTTTAATAACGAGCATTGAAAAAAAGTATATATATAAAAACGACTCACCTCAACTTATTTGTTTTGTGGTTAATCTAAAAAGTGGCACTGTCGCGTTTTTCACACCGGACGACGCCGCGCCTTGTAAATAAATAGATTAGTTAACAAACAACATACTTTACACATACGTATGTGGCATAAAACAGACAAAAATAATGATCAACTAAAAGTAACAGTAACTAAAGCAGAGCAACGCGACCACAATATACCAATAACCAATAACAACAATACCATTACCAGTCAACTGACAACAATACCAATAAGCTGTACACTACAAAATAGACACCACCACCACCTCAGTCTTCTCTACTCTCATTAAAAGCAGTTATCGGCATCTGTTGCAGCATGTCTCATTTGCCAACACCACTATACGGCTTCGCCGCATTTTTTCTGATCTTCTGGTGCGGCACTTGGTGCATACATATAATCGCTATATGCTACGGTAAATACAAACTGCACAAAAAATCATGTAAACTGCCTATTATTGAATCATCGCCACCACTTTCGGGTGTATCCATATTAAAACCGCTTATGGGCGTCGATCCCAATTTGCAACATAATCTAGAGACTTTCTTCACAATGGAGTATCCTCAATACGAGCTGCTGTTTTGTATCGAAGATAAAGAAGATCCGGCAATAAAACTAGTCGAATTATTGCTTGAAAAATATCCCCAAGTAGATGCAACGCTTTTTGTTGGCGGCTCCAATGTGGGTGTGAATCCCAAAATCAATAATATACATCCTGGCTATATGGCAGCGAAATATGATTTTTTTATGATATCAGACAGCGGAATTAAAATGAAAAACGATACGTTGCTCGACATGATGCAGAATATGTCCGAAAAACATGCACTCGTACATCAAATGCCGTTTACATGTGATCGCGAAGGTTTCGCTGCCACTTTTGAGAAAGTATTTTTTGGCACAGTACAATCGAGAATTTATCTTTCCGCCGATGTGCTTGGCATTAATTGTCATACGGGAATGTCGTGTCTACTACGAAAATCGGTAATCGATGAACTAGGCGGCCTAAAGACATTTGGTTGCTATCTTGCTGAGGATTTTTTTATTGCCAAAGCTGTTACAGATCGTGGCTGGAAGATGCGTATATCTAATCAGCCAGCGCTGCAAAACAGCGGTAACTGTGATATAAGCAGTTTTCAGGCGAGACTTATACGATGGGCAAAGTTGCGCGTAGCAATGGTTCCGACGACAATTCTGCTCGAACCGTTATCTGAATGCATGATACTCGGTGCAATAGCTGCTTGGTCGGCATCAGTACTTTTTAAATGGGATCCACTTGTCTTCTATCTGGTACATGTGTTGACATGGTTCTTATCCGATTGGCTTTTGCTCTCGATTGTACAGCATGGTTCACTACCCTTTCACAAAGTTGAATTTGTTATAGGTTGGCTCTTTCGTGAACTAAGTGGTCCGTATTTATTTCTACATGCGCTCTGGAATCCAGCGATACGTTGGCGTACGCGCACCTATAAACTACAATGGGGTGGCATAGCCTATGAATTGTCTGCCAAGGGTTCCACTAACACCAACAACAATGCAGATGTTATATCGGAAGCAGCTTCATCACTTTTACCCGTTACCGCTGCATCGAGTTTAAGCTCGAAAAGGTTACTGGCTGCATCGTAGCATTCATCGATCGGCGTTTGTCGTTACGTCTACGTAGTTAAGTTCTTGTTTTAAATATACTTAACATTTATAGATAACCTAGTAACTAGACACTTAAGCTTAATGTAGTATTTTCGTGCGCGCTTAAAGATGGTCTAATTTTAAGTATTATTAGCTATGATAGTTCAAAAAAGAGATTTACTAAAAGCTTTTGCTATAATTTTTATCTGTAACTTTTAAAAACACTTTGAAAAATTTAAACAGTTACATGTAGATAAAAGTTTGAACTACAAAGTAAAAAATTTTCAAAAAACTGCAAAAAAAAAAATAAAACTAGGAATATGAATGTACATAATATTATATATAAATGATAAACAACAAAAAAAAATCCGCAGTAGGTAATTTTAATATTATTTTTTTTTTTTTTTTTGTTCTTAAAAAAAATTATCGTTTATTCGAGTCTACTATGTATAAATATTTGTATGCCAAAATATGCGTAGAAAAATCTTAAGTGATGTAAAAAATATTTTTTTTTATACATAAGAAGCTTAAAGAAGAATTATTGAATGTATGATTATAATATAAGGTGCAATAATTTGCACATACAATCGAAAGAGATCAGTTAGTTAAACTAGGTATCAATAATAAGACTTAGTACTCGTACTTTATATTTTGCGGCTAAAAAAGTTATAATTTAATTCTGTTAATTGTATGATATATTTATTTGTGTAAAGATTAAACATATATACAAGTATGCCAACCATCAAATAAATGTTTATTATTTTTATTTACGCATAAATCGAAGCGTAGCTACAAAGTTGAAAACATGAAAATTTTATTTATTAATGCTTTCTTTTGTTGTTGTAAAATTACATATTGTTCTTATCAGCTAATTATATTTCAATTAAATTATTTTTTTTTTTTTTTTGATTGACAACAATTTAATACATTTAATTATTTTATAAAATAACAAAACTGACGTTTCAGAGCGCAAGAGTTCTTAGCATGACTCAGATAGCACCATATATGTACATATTACGTACAAATTCCATTCAAAGTAAACATGAATCATTTCATTGGCTGGTATATTCCCAGCGATTTTTCTTTGCTACGGGCTTAATGATAAATTAAATAAGCCGCAAGGTATCGTAGAGATGCAAACTTAAACGATTTTTCTATTGATAAGCATTTTTTACACTTTTTTTTTTGTTGAGTTTACAATTGTAAACATTGTGCCAACATAATGTGGTTGGTTATTTTATTTTATGAAAATATCTTTGAATTGGAATGTACTCGTATTGTAAGTAAAACATACTATATAAAGGCTGTAAATCAATATTCGAAAAAAAAAACAAAATTATTGTTTCAATAAAAATAGCGTATTTGCGAAAATAAATGAAAAAAATAAAAAGATTAGATATCAAAATGTTTGGGCAAGTGTTGGTTTAGTAGAATTATTGCTTCGAAACGGAAAACGAATATATGAAATATTTTAGATTAAGAGCGTTGTATAGTATGTATTTAATCTTATTTCAATTTAAAAGGATTTTATAGGTAAGTTTTAGCAGATTAAGATACGGGTTCTTTCTTAGAAACAAAGAAGATTGTATACACAAGCGAATATATAGGTTTTTCAAATTTATCTGAGAAATCTTTTTGAAGTAAATGATGAATGTCAATGATTCGAGTATTTGAAAATCGGCGGTTAGGTACATTAAATAGTTTCATTTTATTCGTTCATTAAACCCATTGTGCGTGAATTTGGAAGTTTTTTCCTTCATTTCCTACTACTCTTAACTTATAATTAATAAATTAATAAAAACAAATAATCGAAAGAAAAAAAAACCGATTAAAATGTTTATTAGTTCGAATAAATAATTTTGTTTTTTCTCCTTTCCGTTATCATATCAGCAAATTTATACATATATATGTATGTGAGTCATTCATTTCGTCATACGATGTTGTCGGGAATGTAATCTTAATCACGCTTCAATGCACTTTTATACACGCCACTCATAGTGTGAAGGGTATATTCAGTTTGTCTGAAAGTTTGTAACGCATTGAAGGAGACATCGTAGACGACATAAAGTATATATATTCTTGATCAGCTCTACAAAACGATCGAATCGATCCAGCCGTGTCCGTTTGTCTGTCTTCCTATCTGTCTACATTTCTATGCATTTTTTTTGTTCAAGATATAAAGATATTGAGCTGAAATTTGGAACTTAAGCTTTTCTCGGCAACGACTAAGTTGAGTTCAAAAATGAAAATGCCACGCCCACCGTAGCCACCATACAAACGTACCGCTCACTTTAGATATGATAATAAATAAACTATTCCAAGATTCGTGTGGCGGGTATATGAGCTTCGAAATTCCACCGAAATTACCGTTTTTCCTTGATTTTGTTTTTATCATTTAGTAAAAGTAATTATTTAATATTAAAAATAGAAATGCAGAAACGAAATTAAATATTCTATAATAAAATAAAGAAATATAGTCCAGTCAAATAAGGGGTTTTACCTCAGAATTTAAGATAACCGGCTGGAAACCGGCTGGAGACCTTTATTTTAGCGTCCTTAAACTTGTCTCAAAACCTACTTACGATAGCATGTGAGCGTCTTGTAGAAAATTAAGGTCAAAGGCCAAAAAATCGATTTTTCCTACAACTTTTGTTTCAAAAATTTTTTAATATTTCAAACCGTTTTTGAGATAGAGGGCGGAGAACGCGCAGTCAATCACTATGTACGGTATCATGAAAACAGTTATTATTTATGAATAAATTCACTTCAAATAAGGTGAAAACACTTCTAAAGTCATCTAATGTCAAAATCAAGGTGCCACGCCCATTTCCGGGTATAGCCCCCATACAAACTTAACACTTTTTTTCCCATTTTTTTATGAAAGCAGTTATTTATGAATGTATTTACTACGAATTGATTAAAAACACTTCCTATGTCATCCAATATCAATACCAAGATGCCACGCCCATTTGTAAGTATAGTCCCAATACAAATATACCGCCCATTTTTGTGTTTTTGTAAGAAAATAGTTCTTATTTATGAAGATATTCACTCCAATCTGGGTAAAATTAAGTAGTAGTAAATTTCATTCCCTACAATATTTATAATAAAAACAAATAGCGTAAATGTTACAGGGAACCAGATATTTGCAAAAAAAAAATGAGTAAAAAATCGATTTTTTGACCTTTGACCGCTCACATGCTATCGTAATTAGGTTTTGAGACAAGTTTAAGGTAGCTAAAATAAAGGTTTCCAGCCGGTTATCTTAAATTCCGAGATTCTTGCCCTATTTTGACTAATTTTACTGGACTAATATCCTACTCTTTTTTTTATGTTTTTGACCGAAAATAATAATAAAAAAATTAAAATATTTTGAATTTTTATGTTTTGAGATAAGATAAAGAGTAATAAATTAAATTTAGAAACAAGAAAGCACGCTGAAGTCGAGAATGCTCGACTGCAAGATACCCTGTACTCAAACTTTATTTACCTTAAGTAAAGTTCTATAATACTACCATACCTCATTGTATTGAATTTTCATATAAAAGCTTAAAAATGGCGTATATTTGGATAGGAGCTAAAATTTTGTTGATCCTACCCATATTGGGATATTTTATTGGGACTATAATAGGCATAATTTATACTAAATTTAGACTTTCTAAAATAAGAAACAATGACGATTTTATGCAAAAAACCCAAAATTTTGGGGTAGATTTGTATGGGGGTACCCCTTACAATGGGGTTATAGAAAAACCGTTTGTAAGTGCACATTTGACGGACTAGGAGAGTCTAAGTTTCAAATATGGTGGCTCTATCTCCTTTAGTCTCCGAGATAATCTCTCTCATACGGCAGACAGCAGGATAGATAGCAGATAGCTAGTTCGACTCCCTTTCCAATGCTGATCAAGAATATATATACTTTATAGGGTCTATCTAGCCTCCTTCTGTCTGTTACATACATTCGCACAAACTTAATATAACCTTTTGCCCTTTAGGTACAGGGTATAAAAAATGTGTTTAATTTAAATAATTCGCTTAGTGTAGATATATATATATACATAGACATATATATATATATATATATATATATATATATATACATTATCATTCAGTTTTACGACAAGATTGCATCGTTCATTGTGTCCTCTGTACTGTCTGTCTACTTGTTTTAATTACAATAAAAAACGACTATGTATTGTAAACAAAACAAGAAAAAACGTTAACTTCGGTGGAACCGAAGCTTAAATACCCGAATATTCTCATAGTATTATTTATTACTATTTTTATACAAAAATTCGAAAATGGGCGGTAAATTTGTATGGGGACTATAGCTAAAAATGGGCGTGGCAGCTTGGATTTAACATTAGAAGTATTTTTACCCAACTTGGAGTGACTGCATTCATAAATAATAGCTATTTTCATAGAAAAAATCCGAAAAAATAACGGTAAGTTTGTATGGGGGCTATACCTTAAAATGGGCGTGGCACTTTGATTTTAACACTTGAACTGCTTAGGACTGAGAAAAGCTTAAGTTCCGAGTTTCAGGTCAATATGAGCGAATGAAACACATACATACAGACAGACAGACAGACGACATGGCTAGATCGACTCGTCTCGTCGAGCTGATCAAGAATATATATACTTTATAGGGTCTAAGATGTCTCCTTTAATGCGTTACAAACTTTCTGACAAAATGATAATACCCTCCACACTGTGTGTGACGGGTATAAAAACAATGAACTGATAAAAACAAAGTGAATAATCTTTGCGCACCGCATTGATCGTATGGTGTGGCGCTTACAGAATACTTTAATATTATTAGAGAAGCGAATGCAAACTCTTATTAATTATTATTGTTTAAATGTGTGTATACCTTTGTATACATATGTATATGCGATGTACTTTCGTTCTTTCACGTGACAATACATTAAAAAAGTGATAAGGTGCAAACAATGACTATCATTTTCAGACCAACTAAAACCAATTGATTCTTCGATTCAAAACGTAAGAAAGAATTTCGCTATAAATGAATATAATTCACAATTAGTTTAAACAATATTTTTAAAAATAACTAATATACAGTGTACAGTGTTTATTATTTGCAAATAAGATGTATTTTTGTGTAACCTTTGTATTTATTTAGCAATTATTAGTTAATTCTTAAAATAAATAAGTTTTTTCATATCGAGATACAAATAGTATTTCCGACTCAAATTTATTTTTTACGTATTTATACAAAAGAATAAAAACATAATTTAATTGTTTCTATAAATAAAACAATTTTTTTTTCACAATTTAATTGTAGCTATTCTATACCCAAAAATTAAACAAAATTTGTATTTTTGTTTCTGCGTAGACTAATGGTTCAGGCAAATTGAGATAAAACGAATTTTGATTCAATTTTCCTATTTTAAAAACTTTGTTAAAAATTTAAATTTAAAAAAAAAAAAACTGTAGCCAAATTGAAGAATGATCTACAATATTTTCAAACTTTAAGTGTAAGAACATCTATGATTGTAGAAACAATTGTAGGAACCTCGGCCATTGCACCATTTCCAGTATCGCCACACATTAGCGTCTTCGATACACATGGAATCTCCTTGTAGCCCCATGCTTTAAGTTTGTCGATTTGTTCACGCGTTATCGGATGATCGTACATACGTGTATTCATTGCTGGACAAAAAATTAGTGGTTTCTCTAGATCCCAAGCACGTAAAACGCACATAACGAGATTATCACAAATGCCCTGCAAGCACAGACAGACAGCAAATAAAATATTGCTCGCAATAAAAACATCTTCAAACTACCGTTGCAATTTTGGCCAAGGAGTTGGCACTCAATGGTGCAATAACTATTATGTCTGCCCACTTGCCCAGCTCGATGTGTAACACTGGATCACCACGTTTGTTCCATGCAATCCATTCATCCTGATTGTCCAAAATGGGTACATCTTCCGGTATCAGTGTTACTTCAAAAAAATGTTTAGCACATTCGGTAATAATAACTTTTATCTGTCAAGTAAATAAATATCGTTATATAAAAAAATATTGAGGATTTATATACTTTTTATATTTATATAAATATATATATACATATATATATATATATATATATATATATATACAATTATAATTTTGTACTCACGAAATTCAGTAACTTGAATGTTGCATAACATTTTTATAGTTTTAAATTTTTTTTTTACGTTAATGGGGCTTGCTACCTTTTCACTTACTTTTGCGTTATGTGTTTTGAACTCCGAAATTTGTAATTTTTTGTTAAATTTATAATTTGCAACTAATTTTATCAGTATACTGTTTTTTATAGTCTATTTCCACTACTGAAAGCAAGGACTACTACAATCTTATACACCATTATTTATTTTTATTAATTCTCAAGAATTTTTGTATGAAAAGTTAGCGTCTAAAGTAGGCATTGCTTTCGATATCAACAGGTTAACGCTAACATGAACGCAAAAGCCAGTGGAAATTAACTATTATTTTGTTATATTTCCATAAAAATAAACTGAATAAAATCTTATATTAAGAAATTTGGGACATCTGAGAGAGTAAAATATGCAGGTTTTGGATTCTCACAATCAGACAAATAGTTTTTTCTATACAGACTGTACATTTTAAGTACTATAGATGTCCAAAAAATACTGAAGGAGGCCGACATATGACCACTCAACTTGTCTTGCCTTATCATTTCCTGTTCCTTTATTATTAAGAATCTACATATATAAAAATTCTCTGCTCGTTTATACGAGGCTTATAGACTTGAAAATTTCTGAACCGTTTAAGCCCAAATTTTGACACAACATGTGTTGAGGTTCGGACTCGGTTTTTATCTACTTTTTATGTTGATAACATATCTGCGTTTGCAAATATATCAGTTTTTTTGGCGTTTCCCCGTGCACCTACTGGTGCGCCACCTACCGGCTGCCAGCACTCATGCATGATAAACAGTACAGAAATTTAAAACAAAACACCATATGTGTGTGAAAATGGCATCACTGCTTCTCATAGCTCTATGTTGAGAACTATGACAGATAGAATGAAAAGTGTTATCATAAAAAATTTTAGTCTTTGAAAGGCCAAAAAAAAATTGTATCACTTTCATCTATCTCTCATGGTTTTTAGAGTTCTAGGGTGAAAACTAATAATAAAATACTAATAAACGAAGTCAAGCCACCCAAGAGGTCGAATTTGGGTCGTCGCACTCGCCGCGCAGAAACACGAAGACGGGAGGTTTTGAATATAACTGAGGGAGAGCGGGATTCAATTCGAGAGACTGAGCGGCTGAGAATAATGCAGATGTACAACGCGGAATCAGCAGAAAGAAACTACATATAAGTCAATAGACACCGTTGTGGAACTAGAGGAAATCATCAATTACCCAACGGAATTTTTAAATTCACTCGATCTGCCGGGGATGCCACCACACATACTGAAATTGAAGATATGTAGGTGTGCCAATTATCCTGTTGCGGAACATCTATCAACCGAAACTCTGCAACGGCACGCGACTCGCAACCAAGAAATTTATGAACAATGTAGTGGAAGCAACAGTATTGACGAGGCCATTCAAAAGTGAAGATGTCCTCAGTACTCGAGTTCCCATTATTCCAACCAATACACCTGTTCAATTTAAGAGATTGCAGTTTCCAATTCGATTGGCATTCGCAATAGCAATCAATAAAGCTCTGGGTCAATCTTTGGAATTATGTGGCTTAGATTAAGGTGCGAATTGCTTCTCACACGGACAATTGTATGTTGCGTGTTCCCGTGTAGGTAAACCAGAAAGCCTCTACATTTATGCCGAGAACGAAAAAAATAAAGAACATTGTATACCAACAAGTGCTACCAAATTAAATGGATATGTAACTTATAGTATGCTTTGTTTATTCACTTTTTATGCATGCAACCCCAATTTGTCCCAGTGAAGCGTGGCAGGGTACAGTTAGTGTGTCATAAAAACTGACCAGCCCGACTTTACACTGCTACCGATCACTGAGTCGTGTTGTACATCAACATTTAATAAAAAGTTCATTTTCATGTCCCTTTTCGACATCTTACATTATATCACACAGATAATCCTGTATTGTTATGCATAAACTGTTTGAGAGTTATAAGATTTCATTATATTACAGTAAAAAGAGAAAACCAAAAAAAATGTACGTTTTGCTACTCTCGGAGCACGAAGTCTTTAGACTTTGAGTAAAGTTAAGAATTTGGCTCCAATTTGGTGCCAAGTAATAGGTTCGAGAAGAACTACTATAGCTAATATATGAGCTACTATGTTACTACATTTTCAAAAATTATAGCCGAAATATCTATTCGAGCACAGCATATACATATGTATGTATGTGTATATGTACATATATTCGTTTTTGACATTTTCCAAAGAAATCTCGTTTTTTACAGTTTTTTCTGCGGGATAATAAATAAGAATACTATAAAAATAAACTTTAAATAAAAATTGTAAAATAACAATTTTGTTACGTACTTACAAGCGACTTAATTACGTGAGCACAAGTGTATACATACGTATGTACATATAAAATATTTTTTTTTTGTGGCTTACATACGTTTAACTGATAAGGCAAATCCGGTGATCGTAATTTTTCTACCAACAGAGGTAATCTTACGGTAGCAACACTTCCTGTTGATACTATGATAATATTCTTTTGTGGCTTCATTTTGCTTTGTTTTTTATTATAAAATAATTTAAAATTTTATTTTTATTTATTCCAAGTCTATTGTTGCTCCTGTGGAATTCTTTCGTTTTTGTTATGTTGTTGCTGCTCCGGCGGCGTTTTTTGATTAGTCTGTTGTTTTTCCTCAAAACCAAGTTTGGACCACGTTGTTTTTTCCATAAGATTGTGCTCCATGCGACAACCTAAATAATCTTTCGCTTGTTGACGACACTTGGAGTTATCTGTTTCGTTGCGGCGCAAACAGCTCATATAAAGCAAATAGTATTTTTTGCAAATGCTTTCGTGGTCCAGCGGAAAACTACCTTTCTCTGGTGCTGTTGGCACGAATTTCTTTTGATTATATATTTGTGAAGTCATGTATGAAAACTTGTGTCTTAATATATTTTTAATTTATTCTTTTAATAAAGTTATTAAAATGTTATGAAACTTAAAGCAAAATGAAAGAGAGTCAAAAACAGCTGATTTGATTTTTATACCTATCACACATTGTGTGAAACAGGTACATTCAGTTTATCGGAAATTTTGTAACACATTTAAGGATGTATCGTAGACCCTATAAAGTATATATATAGAATATATATATATATATATATATATATATATATATATAATATATCTTGATCACCTCGATGAGACGAATCGATTTAGCCATGTCCGTCTGTCTGTATGTTCGTCTGTCTGTTGCTACGCGATTTGAAGATATTGCGCTACATTTTAAATTTAAGTTTTTTTGCGTACAAATGATGATCTGTCCACGTCAAATGTTGTGTGACAGGTATATAAGGTTCGGTCCAACCGAAGTTACCTTTTTTTCTTGTTTTACTCTCTCATCTTTACAGTTTGAGATTCACTGTGTTGTAGACATACCCTTTTTCGGTAAACATCGTTGCCAGATAATCGGATAGTAGTGTATTTGTTTTGCTCGACATTTTTAATGGTTACTTTGTAACCATGGCTACTTAGTATAAGTTTAATTAAAGAAGCCGGTAGAATGCTCCTCAATGATAATTTTATATATTTAAGTATATTTTTGTATTTAGCCCAGGCATGCTATAGCTACAAACCTGATCCTAATGGTTATGTTACCTATTGTCCTTGCATGGGTAAGTGGTTTATTAACTTAAATTCATCGAACTTCACGAATCTTATTTTCGACAGGTCGATTCGGCAATCAAGCGGATCACTTCTTAGGTGCATTTGCTTTTGCCCATGCCCTTAATCGAACGCTCATTTTGCCACCATGGGTTGAATATCGGAAGGGAGAGTTACGATCTATTCAAGTACCGTTTAACACCTATTTTCAGGTGGCGCCTTTAGAGGGCTATCATCGGGTAATACTTATGTCTGATTTCATGGAGCATCTGGCACCAAAGGTTTGGCCTGTAGAAAAAAGAATATCGTTTTGCTATATGGAAAGAAAGAGTTTACAGCATGATAAAAATAAGCCTAAAGAGCCCAATTGCCATGCAAAGGATGGTAATCCGTTTGGTCCTTTTTGGGATACGCATCAAATCGATTTTGTTGATTCCGAGTTTTATGGTCCACTTCATTTTGATGTGCATCATAGTGCTATTGCTGATAAGTGGCAAAGTAAATACACATCAGAAAAATGGCCAGTACTGGCCTTCACCGGTGCTCCTGCATCTTTTCCAGTGCAATTAGAAAACAGAGGACTGCAAAAGTATTTGCAATGGAGTTCTAGATACCAGGATGCCGCTCACCAATTCATAAAAAACACTTTGCCCAAAGGTGCTTTCGTCGGAATTCATTTGCGAAATGGCATAGACTGGGTAAGAGCCTGTGAGCATGTACGAGATAGTCAGCAGCTGTTCGCGTCTCCTCAATGTCTAGGCTATAAAAACGAACGGGGTAATCTATATCCAGAGCTTTGCATGCAGTCGAAGGAATCTATTGTTAGACAACTTAAACGAACTATAAAAAATGTTAAACAGACATACACGAAAAACGAGGTGCGCTCAATCTTTGTTGCATCTGATTCGAATCATATGATAACCGAACTAAATTCGGCGCTGAGTCGTATGAACATTACGCTGCATAAACTACAGAACGATGATCCCTACTTGGATTTGGCAATATTGGGTCAGTCTAACCACTTTATCGGAAATTGCATTTCTTCTTACAGTGCTTTTGTAAAGCGTGAACGTGATGCAAAGGGGTTTCCTTCATACTTTTGGGCTTATCCAAAGGAGCGTCAACATACTAAAGTACATGAAGAGTTATAAGCAATCAAAATGTATTTGTATTCCATTAAAACAACCGAAATTTATTTTTAAGAATCTTAACCGTATTAAGTACTTAGCTATCCTAGAAAGAGATAAAAAGAAAAAGTCTTATAAGAGATTAATAACACAATACACGTATTTCAAACATATGATTTTGACTTAATTTATTATGTTTTTTTGGAAGCTATGTATAAAACTCATAATGCAAAACTTATTTGTAAGTAAAAAATATCCGATCCATTTTGATGTTTGTGGTACAATGCTTACAAAACGCTTCCTTGTTTTTCTGTTATCATCCAAATTAATCAGCTAGAGTTGGGTCAACTTAATGAAGACTGTCTACTTATGTTTAATGCACCAACTTTTGGCTGCGTGCCAGGTCGACTTGCGCTGCGGAAACATTTGTTAGCCCTTCACGTATAGTACTTAGATTGTCTTTCCAAGCGTGCAGGAGATCGCGTAGCTGCTCCCACTGCGGTGCACCAAAAGTACGATGCATTGTCGACGATATGTGCACTTTAGAATTGGCTTGATCTAAACGAGCACGAACAAGCTTCGTTTTTAAAACCTCAATAACAAAAGGCTCTACCTCATCTTCGGCTATTTGCAGTTCCTTTGTCAGAGTGTCGAAGGACATCTCTGGATTACTTTCGGCTAACTGCATAAATGTCAGCAGGCGCATCTTCTTTAAGTTCTGCTCATGATTGAGACCTTGAGAATTGACAAATTCTCTGTGGTCCTCGTAAAACTGAATGTATGCCGGCAACTTTTCCGAAACAAAAATCGAAAGTAAATCATGTATAAGATCACCCTCAAGAAAACGAACTGGCTTTAGTGACAGCAGCGGGTCAAGAAGGAATGTGTTAGGATCGGCAAGCGCTGTTACTATACATTTCATAGCGTCTTCACGTGCCACACAGGCGTTGTCCGCCGTATAAGTGCCAAGCAGCTCGATCATCACTTTGGAGGAGAGCTCCAAGTTTGTGTCCTTAGTGACATCGTGCAATAAGCGATAGAGCTTTTGCATTTGTTCGCTTGATGGTGGACAGTTAACGAACTGCGATTTAAGTTGATCGACACCGGTGAAGACTTCCAGCACTTGCTCACATTGCTTCGCCACCTGCACAAGGTGATAATAGACGTGGTAACGTAATGGAGAAGAAGTATCCAAGTTGTTAAACAAACGCCACAACGATTGTAAACAAACTTTGGATAGAGGTGCATTGGGAGCCTTTGTCATTTTTTCGCAATAGGCTAGCACAATATTCTCACCGCGATCAAGTGGAATCTATAAATGAATAACATTATATTTTTTTTCATAGGTTTCTGACTCATTTACTTACAGTAATCATAATGGACACAATGCTGTTAAGAATGCCATCGATTTGATTGGGCTCCCCATCCTTGAAGCAAACATCGCAAACGCCGATTATTTTGTGTAGATCATCCTCAACGCCTTTGTTGGACTTTTCCGACGATATTTCAGCACCAAGATTCTTGAAATATTTACGCAGCTCCTGTACCTAATTACGTACACATTCGAATTATTTACTTATTTATGTGTAATTAATAGTGAGAATTCAGATGCATTTGAATATTTTGTTTGCTACAACAAACATAACCTCAAAATAAAAGTAAACTTTTATACTAGGACTTCAATAAATAAATAGTCAAATCCCATTGCAAATATTTATTTTAATAACTTACCTGTTCATCTAATGAAAGGTCAATAAATACAGGATGTGAGCCCATTATAAATCAGTATTTTTTTATTTAATTTAGACACCAAGAAAACCAAGCACACACGTCGTTGCTTTTTTCGGGAGGAGCGAGATAGCAATATTACAATTAATAAAACGGTGATAGAAAAAATAGTGCCAGACCGGATAGTTACTCTATTTGCAGTTGTGTACAGCCACATTATGCGAGCAAGAAAACAGCAAATGAGCGAGCGAGACACAACAATAACAACATAACCGCAAGGTTCGAGCGGTTCGGATTCGGTCCCAACGGGTTGAACCGTTCCGTTATGTATATCTGCCTCGAAAGTAGTGATGCCAGACTTTGAACGAAAATATAGGCTAAATATAAGCTACAATAATCTAAAAATTATTATTTTAATGAAATTATTTTAATTTATTATGTTTTAATGAAATTAATTTAACTTGAATTTAATGCAAAAATTAAGCAATTTTACCGACCGTAGCATCTATTATTTTATTATTATTTATTATTGTTTTTTTTTATTTATATAAATGTGAAACATCTAGCTTTAAATAAGCACAGTCCACGACGATCCGTGGACCGCGCGGACCGTCTATCTGGCTTGTAAGTGGAACAGAGTTAGATAGATCTAGCATCGCGTTACACTGTGGACCTTATCTGGCCGTAAGGAGCAGAGTTAGATAGATCTAGCATCGCGTTTACACTTACTTTTAGCACATACGTTCGCTATAAGTTCAAGGAGTACTACAATTAAACCTCTCTCACTATAAATAATAATAAACAATAATTATAAGATCTATAAATTATAAATTAATACTATTTAAATAAATTAAATACTATTTATACTTAACAATCATATAATTTATATTAAATTACTATACTATAACTTAACACTCATATTCATATGGACGATCACGTTTAAGTAACGGGTACATTAGTGTATTGCTATTATTGTTCTTGGTATTCAATATAAATAATGATGTGCGTGTCTATGTAATTTAAATAGAACATAACTAATAGTCTGAATAGTCTTACAATTAATATTTTTTTTTTTTTTTTCATTTACAGACATTTTGCGCACTGAAAGCCTCTTCCTATTTCATCCATGGAGTCAAACACGACGCGTTTGTGTTTATATTGCAACAAATCAGTTCTTCGATTACTGCGTAATGGCCACAATACTTTTTAATTGAAACCGTTGAGGAAGCCGAGTAAGTTTACATTTTAAATTTAGATATATATATTTTTTTTTTTTTTTTATTCGTTTAATTTACACCACACATATAGATATATCTTCCTCCTCGCCATTTACTCCATTGAAATGGTTATAAAAATCATTACCAAAGGCTTCCTACTTAATAAATACACCTATCTGCGCAATCCTTGGAATTGGCTCGGTTTTTTCGTAATCACCTCCGGTTATGCAACCATCGACATGGAATTCGGTTTCTGAAGACTGTTTCTATAATGACCGGATTGAAGACTATCATCAACGCACTGCTGCCCTCATTTCGTCAATTGGCTGAGGTCATGACGCTGACCATTTTCTGGTTAATGTTTGCACTTCAAGTCTACAGGGCGAACTGCGAAATAAATGCGTGCGAAATTTTCCGGAAGAATGGGTAAGTACCACGGACCTAGACTGGCGCATGAAAGTGTAAAAATGTTTTGAATAATGCCTCCGTTGCTAATATTATTTAATATATTTGTTTAGCTGATAATTGGTTGTACGATGACGAAGAAGTGCCAATGCTGTGCTAGAATAGGCTAAAAAAACAAGCTTAAAAAAGGCTAAAAATAAAACAACACCAATTGTACTAATATCTCGTCGAATTGATCATTGCAATTACAATATTTTTCGCTGGAACGAATAAACTTTAATTTTTTTTTTAGGTAATTGGTAATTATAACAACATTTCTCCTGACGGCGCAATCCATAGATGTAAAATTTAAAAAAAAAATATTAGTATTCATCAAACAATTAAATATTTATAATACAAACCTTACACTTAATATTGAGTTTAATGACTTAACAGACAGTTTGTTGCGAAGTTTATTTTTCACAATGTTCATTTGGCTAAATACTTGTTCATTCGCAGCCTTTGACCACGGAAGTGATAAAATTTTAATTGCAAATAAAGCAATTTCCTCAAAATATTCAGTTCTGCCAGCATCCTTATAAACCAATACTTCCGAACAAAACTTAACAGTATCATCTGTATTCTTCCATTGGATTAAATGGATTTTGCCATATTGGTCAAGCTTTCCATTTATATTGGTGTAATTAAACAGTTCCAATACGAAAACTTGCTTGAGAAGGTTTTTTAGCTGCAAAAACTTGCAGTTTTTTCAGTATATCCATTATGATATTTTGGCTTCTTGATTTCATTGTCAAGGGCATATCCCATATAAAGAAGACACAGCGAATTCATCCAAATCATCTTTCAAGACATCAATCGTAACATCAGGGGGTATTATTTTATCTTTTAGCGAATTGATGGCTGTTACTCCGTTATATAACTTTTTTTCCACAAAGTTGATTTTATTTGATTGATCAATGCCTCCAATTGCCGACAAGTGCTTCTTTGTTGCTGTATGCTGTCGTAATTAATGCAGTACTACCGCAAGTTGTTAACGAAAATATACCACAAATTAATACTTAAATACCAAAATACGTGCAAAAAATATGCTTCGTTCGATTTTTGTCTAAAAATATTTAAAACTTGTTTAGTATAGAAAATGCTAAAAATAAGCAAATTGAAATTCAAATAGGCTATTAAGGCTGTAAGCATTTCCACCGTTTTTTAAGCTAGTTGGTTTTTAAAAAAGCTAGATCTAGCCTTAAATAAGCCAAAATGGCATCACTGCTCGTAAGTAGAACATAGCTAGATATAATTATCTAGCATCATGTTCGCACTTACTTGCGTACTTAGCACCGTACAGCTTGAATTGAGCAGATACGTTCGCTACAAGAATGATAGAAATGTTTTCTATCATTCTTGCGTTCGCTATAACTTATAGCCTATAAGTTCAAACAGTGCTACACTTAAACCTCTCTCATTCGCACTAATCACTGATATACATGACCAATTAAATAATATTAATGCCTGGTTTACACGGTCATATATGTGCTTATGTGTCACATGTCGTCCATCTATCAAAATCTTGTCACTTTTTTTTCAAAGCGTTTAGTTTACTGTAAAGTGATTTCCATTTATAACGAGAATGCACTAAAAATGTCGGAATACTATCTCGGTCCGGTCCTTTTTTATAATTTTTCTGACACATACTGTGACACATAATGTGACACATACGATTTTTGTGTGTTTAGACAATCACATATCCAAAATGTGTCACATATATGTACATGAACGTGTAAACCAGGCATAATAATAATAAGCAATTGTTTGATATTCGCAGTTAAATTATTTTTACCCAAACATTTTTTTTATATTAAATAGAAACATTCGCACTATCAAATTGTTTGCTTAAATTCTTATTGCAAAAAGAAAAAAAAAACATATTTCTTTCGCCTACTCATGTCATGGAGGAACATGATGATTCTTTCGACACCGTATTAGCGACAATTGAAATACCAGCTCCGGCAAAAATACCCAAAATCAACAAATCAAATAACGTTACAAGTAGTAATGCAGCTGCTGCTGCAGCAAGCAATCCTCATTGTATTTTTGTGAATAGTAAGCAACGCGGCAATCCTATCCTAAAATCTATAGGTGCACCTCTAGAGTTTCGAGACGATATTGTGGCAGACTATGTTGTCGGCCGCACTTCATGTGTACTTTACCTTTCATTGAAGTACCATTCTTTAAATCCGGACTATATTTGTCAGCGTCTAAAAACACTTGGCAAATTATACGAATTACGCGTATTATTAGTTCAAGTGGATACTCCGGAACCCCACAATGCACTAAAAAGTTTAACACGCATAGCTCTTTTGGCCAATTTGACTATGATGTGCGCTTGGAATGCTGAAGAGGCCGGTAAAATTATTGAAACATACAAACAATTTGAGAAGCGGCCTCCAGATTTGATTATGGAACGCGTCGATTCAAGTCCGCATCAAAAGCTAGTTTCTGCATTGACCAACATAAAGCCGGTGAACAAAACTGATGCTGTCACATTGTTACAGAATTTTGGCAACTTGGAAAATGTAATCAACGCTAACGAGGATCGATTATCGCAAGTTAGTGGACTGGGCCCACGTAAAGCGAAGAAACTGTACAAAACATTACACGAACCCTTCCTTAGCAATTAACTTTATATTGAAGTACTATATGTTAATATTTATTAAAATTCTAAAAAAAAAAATATCCAATTTACCAGTGTGTTAGGCTTTATTCTAGAAACTTCCAAATCTTTATTGTACCATCGTCGCTGCAGGATAACAATTGCCCTGCTGAGTTAGGGTTCCACTGCACTGTGTTTACATCCTGCATATGGGCTCGATCTTCAGCAGTAATCAGAGAAAAAGTTGGTTCATGCAAATTAGAAGCATCGTCCTCTTTAAATATACGTATTGCATCGTCTCCACAAGCTGTAGCAATCAAACCAGTAAGTTTGCACCATGACACATCATAAACAGCGCGAGAATGGACGCCCGATATTGTGCAAACACATTTCCATGCAGGAATGTTATCCGGAGTAGCCACACCTTGGTCGTTACCCGGCTGATAAACACGCCATATCTTGAGTGTCTTGTCATCGCTACAGGAAACTAAACGGCTACCATCTGCATCAAAGTCAATGCTCCAAACGGTGCTTGTATGTGAGGCCAAAGTAGCTGTGCAATCCCAATCACTGTCTAAAGCATTTTCGGTATACATTTTAATTGTATTGTCGTATGACGCAGATGCCAATATCTCTTTGTTCGGATGCCAGACGACGCGCTTCACATCTTGCGTATGTGAATTAAGTACAGCAGCGCATTCAAATTCATCATCGCCTGCTACTTCCCAAATCCAAACGGATTTATCGCGAGAACAAGTCGCCAACAGTCCACCCGAACGTGACCATGCGACGCTCTTTACCTCATTTTCATGGCCTTCTAACGTAGCATTGCATTCAAACTCTCCAGATGATTTAGACCAAATAGCTGTAGTGGCATCAAAACTGGCTGAAGCGAGATACTGCCCACATGGCGACCATTTTATATCTCTTATCGTACGCTTATGGCCATCAGACAGTATCGTTTTTGTCGTCCAGGTGTTTCCAGACAATCCCCAAATCCGTATGGTTTTATCCTCTCCGCATGAAGCAAAAATGTTTCCCTTTGGATGCCAAGCAACACCCCATATTCGTCCTTTGTGCCCGCGTAGCGTGTGTTCCTAATACAATTCTCCCCATTTTATAGCGATTGAAGCGACGACGTGCAATAAGTAAAATATATATGTACATATGTAAATCCATCAGCTGTTTTTGACATTATAAAGCGATAGAATTGTACAGGCCCGTTTCTCATAAGTGCGAACCTATTTATTTTCAGTGCTTCATGGCACATGACTTTAACTGTTAAAAAAAATTTAATTGTGTTAAATAATATTTTTTTATTAGATTTAACTACTTTTTTAAAGATGTTTTTTTTTATAAGCCATACCCGTTGCTAATAGATGAAATATGAGGCATTGTCTGATAATGAAGCCACACTAAAAAATTTTGATTCGGCAATAAAATGTGTTGAAAGTATTTATTAAAGTATAAAGCTCTGTGTAATGCGTGTAAATTGTTCTAAAGTGCCCTGAAATGTTCCTTATTTTATACAATTAATTAAAACAGGATACTTTGTTTCAGCGTTCAGTAAACCTTTTTTAGGCCTGCCTTTGTCGGGTATTAATTTTCAGCAGTAATTGATGCACAACATTTTTTAACTAAAGACCTCAAAGTGGATGAAGTAAATGATCCAAATTAGGGATGGGGAATGGGTTGGGCTGTTTTCGTGTTTGAAAAATTTAATGTAGGTGCTCGGGTCCCGAAAAAGCCCAAAAAACACGAAAGCTAAGAAAAGCAATATAATAACTTGTTTTTTTTTTTTAACGTGTTGGGTTGGGCTAACACGGCCCAACCCCATCTCTAATCCATATTGAGTTAAACAAACGAGGACCCTAATTGAAGATTTAAAATCTATAATTAAAGATTATAATAATTTTTTTTACGCATTGACAAAATTATAAAGATTAACTACTTAAATATTTACCACTTATAGACTGTATTTATCTATAAATAAACACAATATATATAGTATAAACACTAAATATACTATAAACAAATAATAAAAATAAAATATAAACAAGAAAAAAAGTTAAGTTCGGTTGGACCGAAGTTTATACTATATACCTGTTACACAACATTTGACGTGGATAGACCTTCGTGTGCAGCATTTGTATTAAATTTTATTTCAAAATACTAAACAAATTAAATATATTCTTAAAAATTTAGGAAATTCGCGGTCCGATTTGGACCAATTTTAAACTGAAGATTTGGCTTAATATACGAAGCATTTGTACCATATTTGAAGCCATTTGCTTTATAAATAAATTTTTTTCTTATAAGAACTTGACAAAATCTTATTCTTTTCTATGGGAGCAATATCTAAAAGTGGGCGAGGCACATTGATTTTAACATAGAAAGTACACAGGACCTAGAAAAGCTTAAGTTAAAAATTTCAGCCCAATATCTTAAAAACTGAGCGAATAAACCGCGCAGCAACACAAAGACAGACGGACAGACAGACGGACATGGCTAAATCGATTCGTCTCGTCGAGGTGATCAAGAATATATATACTTTATAGGGTCTACGATGCCTCCTTTAATGAATTACAAACTTTCCGACAAACTGAATATACCTGTTTACACTAGTGTAACAGGTATAATATAGGTTAATATATGCAAAAATAATTAAACTAGCTAAGCCCGATGTGATTCGTTACATAGTTAATAAAAAATAGTTAATATCACTTCAAAATCATACAATTGGCATGAAAAGTGAAACAAACTAATGCCAAATAGCTCGGAAACTGTTTATAAATAATAAATTAGTTTTCTTCATTTTCCCGAAGAGCGCAGCTTTCTATCTCTTCTAGATTTTAAATGCGGGGTAGTGTAGAGACATTTGCAGGACATTGCATTCCTGACAGAAATCATAGCCAAAACATTCATTATTATTCCTTTATGAAATTGCGAAATTATATCAAACCACAATAAAATTTTAGAAACGTATTTAAAAGATTAAGTCCAATAAAAGTATTGGAATTTTTTTTATATCCAAGCGAAAGTCAAACAAGGGAGCGGTTCCTTCATGGTTCGGATTTATATGTAGTCAGCTGAAGTCGGTAACCTGAAGTTCATTGAAACAACAATGAATTAAACTAATAAACAGCAATGAATAAAACTATTAAGATATTCAGAAGGTCTTGCAAAAAATTAATAATTAACTTTGCACCCGAAGGCAAACTGGACGCTCTCTGTTAAAGTAAATTTGCGCAACTCTGTGCAACTTTCTGCAATCAGTTATTCGTGACTTTGATTTATTTGTTTTAAAATATAGTTCTAAAGTTTTGTAAAATAGGTCACGAGAAAGCATAATTAAAACATAAATAAATTATAAAATAAAACAAATAATTCGCGAGATATAATTTATTGAGGGTATGTGAACTTTATTGATTCTACTTTTTCCTCACTTTCAAAAAAAAAAAAAAATGTTTACTGATGCATTGCCAACCAAGTTACATGAAAATTGCTGAAATTCAATCTGCCACTTGCTATTTTTTCGTTATTATTTTGCAGCCTTAGCATTACACTGATGCAATTTTGTAGACATGGGCATTGGTAGTGCAAAGTAGATTAGCATTTTTGTATGCAAATTGTTCTACGTTGTGCATCATTTGTTTTGCATTTGGCTCCGTTGCTAGAGTTGCAAGACCAATCTGAATTTCTAGACAATTTAAAACAATTTTGTTTTAAAGTGTATAAAAATTCAGTCTTGAGGATGGTTTTCGTATTAAAACGAACTACATATGGAATTGTCCCACCACCGGCTCAGTCGCTTGATCACAATGTGATTGAGAATTTGTGGAAAATTTAGTACCAAAACATTTATAAACGTCAAAATTCCTAAAAAAAAAAAAGATTACCTAAAAACAAACGATTTGGAAGTTGATCAAATCTATTTAAATTATATATTACAGCATATTAATATTTACCACCGTGGGGCTATT
Source organism: Leucophenga varia (assembly GCA_018903435.1). Classification (NCBI taxonomy): domain Eukaryota; kingdom Metazoa; phylum Arthropoda; class Insecta; order Diptera; family Drosophilidae; genus Leucophenga; species Leucophenga varia. The sequence goes on along the minus strand of JAEIFJ010001507.1, from coordinate 70,524 downwards.
TGGAACAGAAAATTTTATTTCATAGGTCGGCCAAAAACACCTATTCGAAATAGACGACGTTCATAAGGTGCTGAAGCAAGTGAGTTTTACAATGTATGTATATAGTATTCCAAATTTTTATTTCACTGATAAACTTATGGTCAGTATATCCAATAGATGCAGAGTTAAATATCAATATTAGAAAAAAATAACCTTAAACCGAAAAATCAAACGAAGTAAAATAATGATAAGATTTATAAATGTTTTTATTTTTATACCCGCCACACATAGTGTGAAGGGTATTATCAGTTTGTCGGAAAGTTTGTAACGCATTAAAGGAGGCATCGGAGTCCCCATAAAGTATATATATTATTGATCAGCTCGACGAGACGAATCGATTTAGTCATGTCCGTCTGTCCGTCTAGTGCAATGCGTTTTTCTCGGAAAGTTTTAAAGATATTGACCCGAAACTCTAAACTTAAGCTTTTTGTGCTGCTAGGCAGTTTGTATGTCAGAAGCAAGGTGTCACGCCCATTTGTAGATATAGCCCCCATACAAACTTACCATTTTTTTCGATTTTTTTAATATTATTTATGAATGTATAACTACAAACCGGGTAAAAACACTTCTAATCCAATATCCATCCATCAAATATCAGAAGAAAGGTGCCACGCCCATTTATAGATATAGCCCCCATACAAACTTACCATATTTTTTTAAATTTTTTGTATGAAAATAGTTATTATTTATGAATGTATATACTACAAATTGGGTAAAAACACTTCTAATCCAATATCCATTCGTCAAATATTAGAAGAAGGTGTCACGCCCATTGTTAGATATAGCACTATGCAAATTTGTAAATGTATTTACTACAAATATGGGTAAAAGCACTTCTAATTACATCCAATTTGAAAAGAAAGGTGCCACACCCATTTTTTGATATGGCCCCCATACAAACCAAGTGCCCATTTTTCATATTTTTTATGCAAATAGTTCTTATTTATGGATATATTCACTTAAATCTGTGTAAAATCACTTCTACTGTCATCATATGAATATGCTTCCGATATGACAAGGATCGAGCCACTATAACATATAGACCCATACAAACTCACCTTCTATTCTATTTTTTTTTTCAAGAAAATGAATAAAGTTCGGTGCTTCCGAAGTAAACGTTCTTGCTTGTTTTTTATTAACCTTGAAAAAAAATTTTTTTTTTTTTTGTTTTTTACCAGATTCTATTCTAAAACAAACGATTATATCAATATTACTGAATTTTAAGGGGTATTTAGATTTGTCTATAATAAATTGATTCATTTTTTTAGCTTCTTGAGTTCGGCCAAATTTAACTAAAACGAGGAAAAAGTTAACTTCGGTGGAACCGAAGCTTAAATACCCGTCACACGAATCTTTGAATAGTTTTTGGAAATAATTACTTTTTCTTACAAATGTTCGAAAATAATCAATAAGTTTGTATGGGTGCTATAGCTAAAAATGGGTGTGGCACCTTGGTTTTGATATTGGATGACATAAGAAGTATTTTTTTCAACTTCGAGTGACTACATTCATAAATAATAGCTATTTTCATGCAAAAAATTAGAAAAAAACGTCAACGCCAAGCATAGCCATTGGGGCAATTTTAGAGCGGACATGAGAGGCAGATACCTTCAGGAAGCAGTTGTCAACTCCTCTTCCCAAATCCTAGCTACAGGTCATGCGACCTGTCCATAGCCAGCTATGTCTTCCAGTCGCCCCGATCACGGCTGAAGAAATTTCGGCCCATATAAAAGTTTTGAAGACCAAGAATGCTCCGGGTGAGGATGGGCTTCACAATTTTACTCTTAAAGCTTTGCCTATGAAGGCGGTGCTTTTTTTGGTCCATATTTTCAATGCTGTGCTGAGAATTGGATTCATCCCTCCACAATGGAAAAAGGCAAGGATCTGTATGATTCATAAAGCAGGGAAAAGTCCTTCAGCATTGGAATCATATAGACCAATCAGTCTGCTATCAACTGTAGCTAAGCTCTTCGAGAGATGCCTCCTAACAAGGACTCTTGCAATAGACGTTGTGAGAGAGAAGGTACCTTCCTTTCAATTTGGGTTTCGTAAGTCCCACGGAACACCGGAACAGCTAAATAGAGTGGTAAACTTCATCCTTGACGGATATCAGGCTAAAGAGTATGTTGTGGCAGCTTACCTCGATATAAAGCAGGCCTTCGATAAAGTATGGCATGATGGCCTGCTTTAAAAACTTAAGAGTCTACTGCCTCCACAGCTGTTCTTGCTAGTGAAAGATTATTTGGCTGAAAGGACGTTCTCCGTTGTTGTGGATGAAATGGAGTCAACTGTTAGAGCAATCCATGCTGGTGTGCCCCAAGGTAGTGTACTGGGACCATCGCTTTATTCGCTCTTTACCAGCGATATGCCTAGAGGCTCTTCTGTTCCCGATGCTAACCCACAAGACATAATGCTTACTACATTTGCTGACGATACGCCATCCTGTCCAGAGACAAATGTGTCTATAGTGCTACAGATGTACTCCAACTCTATCTTCATGAGTTTGGGCAATGGGCAAAACGGTGGAACATTGGCATTAATTTGGACAAGTGCGTCAGTGTAACTCACTCGCTGCGCAGAGATGATTGTCCGGGCGTCTACCTACAGAATCAACTTCTGGACCATCAGACTGGCCACACATATTTGGGGATTTATCTTGACAGGCGGCTAACTTTCAAAACACATATAAACAGAATTGTAAAATCGCTTTATTGAAAAATAAAAAAACTAAGCTGGCTCCTCAACTCCAAAAACAAGCTGTCGCTATGTAATAAAGTAAACATATACAAGACAATACTTGCACCTGCCTGGCGCTATGGAATGCAGGTTTATGGAATTGCTGCAAAGTCGCACCTGAATAAGATCAGGGTTCTCCAAGCAAAGGTCCTTCGCGGCCTGTCTGGCGCACCATGGTACATGAAAACGGCGAGCATTGAAAGGGACTAGTTGGTTCCCAAAATAGGAGATGTACTGCCCCAGTAAGCCACTGCCTACATTGAGCGGCTTAAAAACCATCCCAATCTTCAAGCAAGACGTTTGCTTAAAAGACGTAGGAGGTCAGGATTTGTCATGAGGCGACGGCTCCGTAGAATCCATCCAATTGACCTAGCAAACAGAGTCATTTAACTTAGTAATTATACATATGTATATATAGATCCCATCTTTATATATCTTTAAATCCCAGATCTCATATATATCCCATTATGAATTAGTTTTGTAGTTGTATTGTTAATTATTTTCTTTTAAATTTAATTTAATGTAAGTTGTTCCTTAATAACAGTAAATTAAATAAAAGTTCTTTACAAAAAAAAAAAAAAAAAAAATTACTAAAAACGAACAAATTTATAAAGCTGAACTTTTCATGGGTTGGAACATATTTTCTTCTTTTACACTACGATATGCTATTTGTGAAAATCGAATGAATACTTTTTGTGTACCAAGCGTCGAAACACAAAAAAATTGTATTTTTATTCTTTTTTTAAATGTTAATTTTCAAACCCAATTTTGCAAGAGAGAAAAACTTTATTTCTTTATTTTTAAAATTTGTACCATCGTTCCAAAATCCTTCATATCGCTTTTCAATTGTTCCAATATCCTGGTGGAAACGCTCACCTTGCTCGTCACTTTCCGTACCCAAATTTGGAGGGAAGGAATCAAAATGGCTATGCAGAAACTGCATTTTTAATGACATGCGTGCACCGTAAATTAAAGAAAGAAGATTCCACATAACATAAACGAAGAAGCTTGAATAAAACGTTTTTTATACCAAAATCTAACCAAAAAACATTTTATCCGACATACAATTTGTATGGGAATCAATATTTCTTTACTTTAACCAAACTTGTATCACATAAAATATATATGTCTAATTTTACTTTAGACGCTATAACTTCCACATTTTTATCCCGATTTGGACACTTCATATTTTCGCAATGAAATTGTCTTAATTTACAAATTTTAAAAATAAATAAATAAAAAAATTGGGTTTAAAAAAAAAAAAGAATAAAAAATAAAATTTTTTCTGTGTTTCGACGCTTGGTACACAAAAAGTATTCATTCGATTTTCACAAATAGCATATCGTAGTGTAGAAGAAGAAAATATATTCCAACCCATGAAAAGTTCAGCTTTATAAATTTGTTCATTCTTGAAATTTTTTGTAATAACTGAAAAAAGTCCACAAAACACGGTTTTTTGAAGATATCTCCTTAACGGTTCTTAAGAATAGTTTTTGGTGGCCATACATGGAAAAAGGTGGGTTAGAACGAATCCCATGGAATGTTGCCAATATTTGTAAACTTGTGTAATATGTGGAGGGTTTTTTTATTATTCACATTTTTGTGATAATTTTTGAATAAATTGAACTTAGGACATACAAAAAAAAAGTTCATGTCGTGTTCGGCGGACCAGAGGGTTCATATGTATTTTGGGTCACTGAATCCGAAATTGAAGTCAGAATTTAAAAGTTGGTTCGCGTTTTCTTTTTAACCTCAAAAAACTGATTTTTTTAGAACCTACCTACTCAAAAAACCTAATGACAAGGTAGTGAATTCAAATACATTTTGGGACGCTGAATCCGAATCTGAAGTCAGAATTCAAAAGTTCGTTCGCGCTTTCTAACATTCTAACCTCAAAAAACTGTAAATTTTGCTCAAAAATTAATAAATGCGGTTTATATTTTTAATTTCCGGTCTTGTGCGGTGGACCAGGGTAGTCATTTCTAATGTATTTTAAATCGCTGAATCCGTAAATTTAAAAATTGATTTGCGTTTTCGTTTTAACCTCAAAAAACTTTTTTTTTGTTTTAAATTTTAGTCCAATATTTAAAAACGCGTCGTAATTTCGAACTAGCTTAGTCATTTGTAATGTATTTTGTGTCGCTAAATTAGAATCTAAAGTCGGAATTCAAACGTTGCAATGCGTTTTTATCCTTACCTTAAAAACTGTAATTTTTGGTGTAATGTCTGTGTTTTGAGGTTAGAACGGACACGCGAACCAACTTTTAAATTCGGATTTGGAGAACCAAATTATATATGAAATGACCCCTCTGGTCTATCCAAAAACTATCACAAAAATGTGAATAAATAAAAGCCCTCCACAGATTATTTTAGTTTTTTTTGATTTTTCCCATCTATGAACATTGTAAATTCGGAATATCTACTAATTTTCTAGGTGTAAGACATTTTTATTTAATTTTAGTTAAGGCGCACCGTGGTAGATCTAGCCATGTCTTTCTGTCTTTACCTTGACGCGATTTACTCGGAGACTATTGGAGATATTTAGTTGATTCTTAGGTATAGCCCTCATTCACACTTTCTGCCCATTTTCGAATTTTTGTATGAAAATAGGTATTATTTATGAATATACTCACTCCAAATTGGGTAAAAACGCTTTTTATGACATTATTATATTAAAAGCAACGTATCACGCCCATTTTTAGGTTTAGTCCCCATACAAACTTACCGATTATTTTCGAGTTTTTATATGAAAATACAAAAAAATTGTTTTTTTTTTTTTTTTTACCAGATTCTATTCTAAAACAAACGATTATATCAATATTACTGAATTTTAAGGGGTATTTAGATTTGTCTATAATAAATTGATTCATTTTTTTCAGCTCCTTGAGTTCGGCCAAATTTAACTAAAACGAGGAAAAACGTTAACTTCGGTGGAACCGAAGCTTAAATACCCGTCACACGAATCTTTGAATAGTTTTTGGAAATAATTACTTTTTCTTACAAATGTTCGAAAATAATCAATAAGTTTGTATGGGTGCTATAGCTAAAAATGGGTGTGGCACCTTGGTTTTGATATTGGATGACATAAGAAGTATTTTTTTTCAACTTCGAGTGACTACATTCATAAATAATAGCTATTTTCATGCAAAAAATTAGAAAAAACGGTAAGTTTGTATGGGGGCTATACCTTAAAAATGGGCGTGGCACTTTGATTTTAACACTTGAACTGCTTAGGACTGAGAAAAGCTTAAGTTCCGAGTTTCAGGTCAATATCTTTAAAACTGAGCGAATAAATCGCATAAATACAGACAGACGGACGGACAGACGGACGGACAGACGGACATGGGTCTACGACGTCTCTTTTAATGCGTTACAAACTTTCTGACAAAATGATAATACCCTCCACACTATGTGTGGCGGGTATAAACATGTAACGCTAACTTCGAAGCTTAAAAACTCGTCATACAAATTTTTAAATAGATTATGTGTGATCATCATTGGCTTAGAAGAACTTCGAGATAGGTTGGGTGGGGGTCAATGGTCTGATGCAACTCAAGTTAAGACACAATATTGGTATCAAACTTTAAACTACAAATACAGAACTAACAATAATTTTCTTGAAAATTTTAGAACATGAGAGTAAGTTTGTATAGGGCTATATGTAATAGTGTCCCGAACCGTACTTTATCGGCGTTGTGTACATAGGATGACAATGTAAGTGGCTTTATTCAATAGAGTGAATAAATTCATAAATAATTTATCTATATATATAAAAATATATAGCCGTGCGTTAACAACGCTAAAACTCGAGAATGACTCGACCGATTTGAACTATTTTTTTTTGTTTTGTTGCTCTCATCATAGATGTGGTCAGAAAGGAAAAAAAAATCGAAAATTTTGACCCGGGCCTAATGGTGCCATGAAACCGGAAAAGCCATATCTTTGGAATGAATAGACGTAGAGACTTAAAACAGGGGTCATTTGAAAGATAGTTAAAAAAATTTTTACCGTTCAAGGTGTTCAAGGTATTTCCGGAATTTGGACCTGGGGCCCATATGTGGACCAATATAGATTTTTTGACCAATTTTTTTTTTTATTACAGGTGAGCACTTAGACGGGATTTTAGAAAAATTTGACCCGAGGCCTAATGAGAGCCTTGAAAAAAGTCATACATTTGGATTGAATAGACGTAGAGATGTCTATTTTTTGGTCCAAATTACACAAAAAAGGAAGTATGTACTTTTAGAAAAATGGGCGGTGGGCGTGGCTCCCATAGAAGTATTTGAGAGAAATTTAAATTCGGTATACATGTTAAAAAAAAAAGTTTGAAAAAAAACGGATGATGGGCGAGGCCCCATAAAAGCGATAATTTTATTTTTGCAAATAATTGAACAAGAGAAATGAAACTCCTATAAATGTTATTACACCGAGAAAAGTATAATCCATTGGAAATATGAGCGGTGGGTGAACCAAAAAAATTCGTCTTATTTTTGCAAATAATTGAGCTAGACAAATGAAATAACGTATTACTACATGACCCGAGCAAGGCCGGGTAGTTCAGCTAGTATTTTCATATAAAAACTCGAAAATAATCGGTAAGTTTGTATGGGGACTAAACCTAAAAATGGGCGTGATACGTTGCTTTTAATATTGGATGTCATAAAAAGCGTTTTTACCCAATTTGGAGTGAGTATATTCATAAATAATACCTATTTTCATACAAAAATTCGAAAATGGGCAGAAAGTGTGAATGAGGGCTATACCTAAGAATCAACTAAATATCTCCAATAGTCTCCGAGTAAATCGCGTCAAGGTAAACAGAATTCTGACTTCAGATTCGGATTCAGCGTCCCAAAATGTATTTGAATTCACTACCTTGTCATTAGGTTTTTTAGTAGGTAGGTTCTAAAAAAAATCAGTTTTTTGAGGTTAAAAAGAAAACGCGAACCAACTTTTAAATTCTGACTTCAATTTCGAATTCAGTGACCCAAAATACATATGAACCCTCTGGTCCGCCGAACACGACATGAACTTTTTTTTTGTATGTCCTAAGTTCAATTTATCCAAAAATTATCACAAAAATGTGAATAATAAAAAAACCTCCACATATTACACAAGTTTACAAATATTGGCAACATTCCATGGGATTCGTTCTAACCCACCTTTTTCCATGTATGGCCACAAAAACTATTCTTAAGAACCGTTAAGGAGATATCTTCAAAAAACCGTGTTTTGTGGACTTTTTTCAGTTATTACAAAAAATTTCAAGAATGAACAAATTTATAAAGCTGAACTTTTCATGGGTTGGAATATATTTTCTTCTTCTACACTACGATATGCTATTTGTGAAAATCGAATGAATACTTTTTGTGTACCAAGCGTCGAAACACAGAAAAAATTTTATTTTTTATTCTTTTTTTTTTTTTAAATGTTAATTTTTAAACCCAATTTTTTTATTTATTTATTTTTAAAATTTGTAAATTAAGACAATTTCATTGCGAAAAATATGAAGTGTCCAAATCGGGATAAAAATGTGGAAGTTATTAGCGTCTAAAGTAAAATTAGACATATATATTTTATGTGATACAAGTTTGGTTAAAGTAAAGAAATATTGATTCCCATACAAATTGTATGTCGGATAAAATGTTTTTTGGTTAGATTTTTGGTAAAAAAAAACGTTTTATTCAAGCTTCTTCGTTTATGTTATGTGGAATCTTCTTTCTTTAATTTACGGTGCACGCATGTCATTAAAAATGCAGTTTCTGCATAGCCATTTTGATTCCTCCTCCCCTCCAAATTTGGGTACGGAAAGTGACGAGCAAGGTGAGCGTTTCCACCAGGATATTGGAACAATTGAAAAGCGATATGAAGGATTTTGGAACGATGGTACAAATTTTAAAAATAAAGAAATAAAGTTTTTCTCTCTTGCAAAATTGGGTTTGAAAATTAACATTTAAAAAAAGAATAAAAATACAATTTTTTTTGTGTTTCGACGCCTTGGTCACCAAAAAGTATTCATTCGATTTTAACAAATAGCATATCGTAGTGTAAAAGAAGAAAATATGTTCCAACCCATGAAAAGTTCAGCTTTATAAATTTGTTCGTTTTTAGTAATTTTTTTTTTTTTTTTTTTTTTAAAGAACTTTTATTTAATTTACTGTTATTAAGGAACAACTTACATTAAATTAAATTTAAAAAGAAAATAATTAACAATACAACTACAAAACTAATTCATAATGGGATATATATGAGATCTGGGATTTAAAGATATATAAAGATGGGATCTATATATACATATGTATAATTACTAAGTTAAATGACTCTGTTTGCTAGGTCAATTGGATGGATTCTACGGAGCCGTCGCCTCATGACAAATCCTGACCTCCTACGTCTTTTAAGCAAACGTCTTGCTTGAAGATTGGGATGGTTTTAAAGCCGCTCAATTTAGGCAGTGGCTTACTGGGGCAGTACATCTCCTATTTTGGGAACCAACTAGTCCCTTTCAATGCTCGCCGTTTTCATGTACCATGGTGCGCCAGACAGGCCGCGAAGGACCTTTGCTTGGAGAACCCTGATCTTATTCAGGTGCGACTTTGCAGCAATTCCATAAACCTGCATCCCATAGCGCCAGGCAGGTGCAAGTATTGTCTTGTATATATTTACTTTATTACACAGCGACAGCTTGTTTTTGGAGTTGAGGAGCCAGCTTAGTTTTTTTTTATTTTTCAATAAAGCGATTTTACAATTCTGTTTATATGTGTTTTGAAAGTTAGCCGCCTGTCAAGACAAATCCCCAAATATGTGTGGCCAGTCTGATGGTCCAGAAGTTGATTCTGTAGGTAGACGCCCGGACAATCATCTCTGCGCAGCGAGTGAGTTACACTGACGCACTTGTCCAAATTAATGCCAATGTTCCACCGTTTTGCCCATTGCCCAAACTCATGAAGATAGAGTTGGAGTACATCTGTAGCACTATAGACACATTTGTCTCTGGCCAGGATGGCGTATCGTCAGCAAATGTAGTAAGCATTATGTCTTGTGGGTTAGCATCGGGAACAGAAGAGCCTCTAGGCATATCGCTGGTAAAGAGCGAATAAAGCGTTGGTCCCAGTGCACTACCTTGGGGCACACCAGCATGGATTGCTCTAACAGTTGACTCCATTTCATCCACAACAACGGAGAACGTCCTTTCAGCCAAATAATCTTTCACTAGCAAGAACAGCTGTGGAGGCAGTAGACTCTTAAGTTTTTATAGCAGGCCATCATGCCATACTTTATCGAAGGCCTGCTTTATATCGAGGTAAGCTGCCACAACATACTCTTTAGCCTGATATCCGTCAAGGATGAAGTTTACCACTCTATTTAGCTGTTCCGGTGTTCCGTGGGACTTACGAAACCCAAATTGAAAGGAAGGTACCTTCTCTCTCACAACGTCTATTGCAAGAGTCCTTGTTAGGAGGCATCTCTCGAAGAGCTTAGCTACAGTTGATAGCAGACTGATTGGTCTATATGATTCCAATGCTGAAGGACTTTTCCCTGCTTTATGAATCATACAGATCCTTGCCTTTTTCCATTGTGGAGGGATGAATCCAATTCTCAGCACAGCATTGAAAATAAGGACCAAAAAAAGCACCGCCTTCATAGGCAAAGCTTTAAGAGTAAAATTGTCAAGCCCATCCTCACCCGGAGCATTCTTGGTCTTCAAAACTTTTATATGGGCCGACATAGCTGGCTTTGGACAGGTCGCATGACCTGTAGCTAGGATTTGGGAAGAGGTTGACAACTGCTTCCTTAAGGTATCTGCCTCTCCTGTCCGCTCTAAAATTGCCCCAATGGCTATGCTTGGCGTTGAAGTCTGCGCCGATTAAAAATTTCTCACCTAAGCCGCTGGGAACCAAATCAAAGTCTGCCGTGGACCAAGTTATCGTAGGGAGGAGATATAAGGAAGACACTACCAAATCTCCTTTACTGGTGGCTATTTGGATGGAAGCCATTTGTAAGCAGGAAGTCCTTACTGGTTCGAGTTGAAAGTATGACATCTCATTCTTATGATCTGCCTTGAGGGTAGTGTAACCTGTTACAAAAATTGACACTCCAGTCTGGAGATGGGTTTTAGTAATAAGCATTATGTCGATCTTGTGTTCAATTAGGAACAGCCTTAGCTCCTCAACATGCCCTGTTATCCCTCTGGCATTCCACAATCCAACAAGGCTGAACGGATGGGGAATAATCCAATGTTCATTAGTTTAAGGCATAATTGTTTAAGGAACTGGTTGTTCTCCTTCAGTTCTTTAAACATAATTTGAAGCGAAATAACTTTTGCCGTAAGGGCCGCTATTGAATCTTCTAACCTGCTACTACTGTTAGGCAATTGTGTTTGATGTGGTACTTGATGATTCGCTGAATGGTTTTGCACTTTGTCAGATTTCTTCGAAGGTTTATTTGTCTGCAACCCTGTTCGCAAAGTGTCCGCGTAAGACATGTCCCCCCTAACCATCAACGTCGGGACATAGCTCAGTCTCCTGTTAAGAGCTTTCTCCGTGTTATTTCGCATGACAGTTGAGATGCTGGATTTTAAATTGTTTGTTTTTGAGCTAAAAAATTTGCAAACCTTGCTCCAGGCCACGTGCTTCTCTCCACAATTGATACAACAAGGGTCGTACACCGATGTACATTGAGTGGTGATATGGTTCTCACTACATTTTCCGCAAACTGGCTGTCTCAGACAATAATTTTTGGGGTGCCCAAAACCAAAGCATCTATAGCACTGCGTAGTAGACAAGGATTTTCTTGGTTTATCTATTAAAACCCGATGTCTTCCAATTCGTTGGATTTCGAACACCTCCGAGTTATTAGGTGCTTTGACGAGGTTGATAAAGAAATAATTATTAGGAATCAACCTTTCGACTTCTTCTCCATTTTCGGAGGTGATAATTTTCCGTGGATTGGGATTATACACTCCGGTAACTTTATGCCCTTTTGCATGGAAGGCTTCCTTTATGACAGAGTGGGGAGTGGTGCTTGCCAGATTGCGAATCACTACCCTGAATGCTTTATCTTCTTTTAGCTGGTACGTGTAATGCTTAGTGCCACGCTCCTTTAGAAAACGAACTAGACCACGATTCGAGTCAGAATCTTCAGCAAAAACCCTGACAGTCCCATTTCTTAAATTTCTTCTAAAACCATTTCTTCGGCTTGGGCATTTTTATCGGCCATCTCTTGATTTTCAGAATCGGCAAGCACAGTAAAACGATTTCTGGTACTTTCAGACAGAACGGAGGTTGCCTTTGGTAGTGCTGACATCATTTTACCATTTTTTAAGCTACCCACTGGGGGACGAGGGCTGGAAGGCCTCTTGGTTATTGGAGGTCTTTTAATTTTTGGCGTCTGCCAGTTCACCTTTTAGCTATAAATTCCATTGTGTGACCTTGGGCAGTGCCAAATGCAGCTGGGATAGATTTGGGAGCTATAATGGCAGTAGAAACTGAACACTGGGCAGCATCAACCAAGTATTGATTTTGCTCGGACAATTGCGCTCTGAAGAGCAATGTGGTGTCAGATGTTGACGTGACTGTATAATGAGAAACACTTGGCGTCGATGTTGTTGTTGTTGTCATTGTTGTCGTTGTTATTGTAGGTGAGCCATATAACCAGGTACTTACCAAGAATCCGCCGCATATCGGAGTCAGATGGATTAGAGCTGCTGCTCATGTTTATTTTATTTTTTGCAGGCATTTATAATTTTCAACAAGAAAATCAATAAATGTGCAAAATAAAAGATTTTAGATTACTTGTTGCTAATTTGTCAATAAACTAACACAAGCAATAACTGTATCGTCGCGACTGATAAGCGATAAACTTTACAACGAATCGAAAACAAATTCTTATCTCCACTGCCGTAAACAATAATGAGAAAACAAGAAAAAAAAAGGAAAAACTTTAAACAAAATATTTTAGACTTCAAAAGTTAAAGATTATTGTTCGTGAGCTGCACATGCGCTTGCACAACCACACAAATTATTTCTAACGAAACACAACTGGGCAGGAGCGCCCGTAGGCTACCGTTAATGATTTACTCTAATCTGTAATTGTTTTTTTATTTTTAACCGATGCCGGTACCACAGCTGCGGTACATAAACACACTTATGCTTTGTTAATAGTTAACAGAGATAACAACAAGAATTTGATCAGTGCGCGCACGTCCGTTCAGTTAGAAATCTCGAAAAGAACTCGGTTTTTAGTAATAACTGAAAAAAGTCCAAAAAAAAACTGATTTTTGAAGATATCTCCTAAACGGTTCTTAAGAAAAAATTTTAGTGGCCATTTTTGAAATCTACGCCCCAAAATACATGGGTGGGTTAGAAAGAATCCCATTTTTGGTGTAAACTAGTGTTATTTTTTTTTTTGATTTTTTTCCATCTATGAACATTGTAAATTCAGAATATCTACAAATTTTCTAGGTGTAAGACCTTTTTACTTAATTTTAGTTAAGGTGCACCGTACTACTCGAATATATCCGTTTACACTATATGTAAAGAATATATACCGTGAATCACAAATATAGGGTTGTTCAATAAGTAATGTCGTATCTGTGATCGAATTTTGACCGAATTTTGTATGTCTTATACCCAGTTCCTGGCCAATCGAACGAGTGCTAACATGCCGGTCTACTTGGATGATTTCGACTATTTTATCGGTTTCTGAGAGGATTGGCCTACCAGTACGGGGTACATCTTTGACATCCACTACACCAGAACGAAATCGATTGAACCAACACTGTGCTGTGCGAATCGTTACAGCATCGGGCCCATAAACTTCACAAATTTTTTCGGTCGCCTTCATTGGATTTTTACCTCTCAGGTAGTAAAAACGTAAAATATGGCGAACTTCTTGCTTGGTGGACTCCATCTTTGGCGCGCTATACCTTGAGAATGAAATATATGATCACAACACAGTCAAAGAAACACTTGTAGCACAGGGTGTCCTCTTTAAATCTCCGTACAGGATGCGATTAGTACAACCTAAGATATGTTAAAGAGTCGCCATCTATTGAAAAAATACGACATTACCTATTGAGCAACCCAATATTTATGATACAAAATTCATAAATTCTAATCTAGTCACAATTAATGTTGACAACTCATGGAAATGAAAATAATTTTCTAATTATAAAACAAGGAACAACGTTATCTTTGGTTAAGCTTCAATATATGATTACATTAACTTTTCTTAAATGAATAATTTAGTTCGGTTTGTATGGGGCTGCGGGCTCTGTCCAACTTCAATCATGTATCGAACTGAGAACATTGGTTGTTGTTTTGACCATGTTTGACACTAATCACTTCATAAATAAAACATTATTTATATAAAAACTAAAAATTGGCGGAAGATTTGTATGTGGGCTATACTGCTGTATCCAAAAAGTAGTCGGAATGGATGGAATAAATCAAAAAATCTTAATTTATTTTTCCTCATCAATTTCGTCCCTGGTTGCATTTTTGGCGAAAAAGCCACGAAAAATCAGTGCAGAAAATTTAGCATTTTTGTTACCAATTGAGTCGTGACACATTTGAGGCCCAAAACATCTTTCAAAATATTATTATTAATTGATCCTTTTGACACGCCAATTTCATTAGCAATGTCTCTTATAGTTAATCGACGGTGTGGAAGCATTAGTTTTTATATCCATCACACATAGTGTGGAGGGTATTATCATTTTGTCAGAAGGTTTGTAACGCATTAAAGGAGACGACGTAGACCCTATAAAGTATATATATTCTTGCTCAACACAACGAGACGAGTCGATCTAGCAAGGTCCGTCTGTCCGTCCGTTTGTATTTATGCGAATTATTCGCTTAGTTTTAAAGATATTGACCTGAAACTCGGAACTTAAGCATTTCTCAGTCCTAAGCAGTTCAAGGGTTAAAATCAAAGTGCCACGCCCATTTTAAGGCATAGCCCCATACAAACTTACCGTTTTTCCGATTTTTTGTATGAAAATAGCTATTATTTATGAATGTAATCACTCCAAGTTGGGTAAAAATACTTCTAATGTTTTTTAGCTATAGCCCCCATACAAACTTACCGCCCATTTTCGAAAATATAAAAACCAAGGTGCCACGCCCATTTTAAACTATAGCCCCTATACAAACTTATCGATTATAAGTTTTGTATTATTATATAAAAAAGTAATTATTTTCAAATATATATTTAAAAATGTATATAAACCACTGATGATTACACATAAACTATTCAATGTTTCGTGCGACGGGTATTTAAGCTTCGGTTCCACCGAAGTTAACGTTTTTCCTTGTTTTTACTTTTTGAATCTACAGGGCTTCCGAAAGTATGCAGCCCTGCGCTGACAACCGTTTGACATAGCTGTAAACCAAAGCATCATATCGTTAGTTGAATATCTGTCATTTTACAATATGGATCGTTTTAGCATCGCACAACGTGTTAATTTTGTTAAATTATACTATAAAAGGAAAAGTTAACTTGGTGGAACCGAACAAATACCCGTTACATGGGCGTGTCGTCTTGGTTTTGACCCGGATGACCAAAAATGTTTTACCCAATTGGGAGCGAGTACATTCATAAATAATTACTATTTAAAAAAAAATCGAAAAACGATAAGTTATGGGGCTATACAAAAAGCTCACCTCATTTTAAATTTTAAATTTTTTTTTTCGAAAAAAATTTTATTTTAAAATTTTCACCCCATTTTTTTTTTTTCTTCATCGAAAAGATCGCATACAACAAACAGCGAACAGACGCGCTAGATCGATTCGTCTCATCGGCTAAAATATATATACTTTATAGGGGTCTCCGTCCTCCTTCAATGCGTAAAAAACTTTTTGAAAATGAAAAACCGGTAAATGTAAACCGGTAAATGTTTTTCGAGCATTACGAACGGATTTTGGTCGTCATGGACGGCCTACACAACACACAATTGCTAATGTAGTGCGTAAATTCGAACAAACTGGATCCGTAGTGGATATTGTAAGACCTGTGCATCATCGTAATGTGAGTTCGGCCGAAAATATTGCTGCAGTTGCTGCCAGTGTGGAGGATGACCCGAATGTATCGATTCCACGGCGTGCTCAGCAATTGGGATTGTCAAACACATCTCGAATTTTGCATTTGGACTTGCACCTACATCCATATAAAGCCCAACTGTTACAAAAATTAGAGCGTGGTGACCATGGAATGCGTCGGGCATAGGTCGATTGGGTGAACGAACAACAGCAGCAAAATGCTGAATTTCCGCATCAAATTATCTTCAGAGATGAGGCACATTTCGAGCTCGGTGGCTATGTGAACACCCAAAATTTCCGTATATGGGGCTCAGAAAATCCACACGTGATTGTTGAGAGGCCATTGCATCCGCCAAAAGTCACTGTTTGGTGCGCATTATGGTCTGGCGGAGTCATCGGGCCGTATTTCTTTGAAAATGACGACGGCGAGACGGTAACTGTGAATGGTGAGCGCTATGGCCGCATGTTAACCGATTTTTTTGGCCACAATTTGAAGATATGGATACGGATGACATGAGGTTTCAGCAGGAAGGCGCCACGTGCCACACAACACGACCGAACATGGCCATATTGCGAACGAAATTTGAGGGACGCATAATTTCGCGTTTTGGTGATGCCAATCGGCCGTCCAGATCATGCGATTTGAACCCGTTACACTTTTTTTGTGGGGTTATGCGAAAGACCGTGTCTATGCCGACTCTCCGCAAACTCTTCAACATTTGAAAGACAACATTCGTGAAGTTATGGCCGAGATACCGCCCCATATGTGCCGAAAAGTCATCGAAAATTACCTGTTCCGGATCAAGGTGTGCGAGGAAGCCCTAGGTGGACATTTGAATGATGTTGTATTTCACACATAATGGCATAAACCAAACTTTAATTTGAAATAAAAGTTTCATCGAAATTCGAATTCTAAGTGTGTTTTATTTCAATTTACTTTCGGTTAATTTAATTTAAATTTAAAGTTGGAAAACCCTGTACTAGGCAGTTTAATAAGTCCTTTGTCAGATTGATAATTTGTATCGCTATGCTCAAACAAATTTTTTTTTAAATCTCGCATATACATAAATATAAAAGTGTACATGTGAAAATTTCAGTTTCGTGAAGTAGTTTGTGTGCGACAATCATTTAAAGTGAACAACTGTGGTTTTGTTGTGTTTTTGGCCGCTTCGGAGAACTTCCACCCATGGTACAATAATAATGTATGTACCATAATCACGTTATTGGTATTGATCGCACACAAATACATATGAAGCTTTCCAAAAACAAATTAAAAATTGGTAACTGCAATGTAAGTTTAAGGCAATGTGCGTTTCTTGCAGAATGCTGAATATATATTTATAGCTAATATGTTTACATTATACAGAGAAAAGATTATTACAAAGTTAGAGTTAACAACACCGGCTTACTTTTACTTTTTAAAGTTAGCAAAAATCCTCATTGATTATATCTGCATTAACCAAGCCACGCTCCTTAAGTGCTTTAGATACGAGTCTGTGCTTTTCTTGACGTGTTTCTTGCTCCCGACGTTGCGCATCAAGAATTTCATCCACCGATATTTCTTTCAACGGTAGCTTATGTTCTTTCTCCCGATCCTATTGAGAAAAAGCATGGTTTAAAGATGACATAGATCATAGTTATAATTACATACAATTTCACCCAACAGTACTACGTTTTCGCCACGTATAATAAAAACTCCTCGAGGTATGTCGCCGTATTCATTACCTACATGTATGCGTTCAATGGTACGTTGCAGAACAAGATTGGCAAACTGATCGACGGAACGCAAATAGCCAATTAATGTACGACCGTCACGCAACAATACCATCAATTTTTCTGCAAACATGCATAAGCAAATTAATAAAGTAGTTTCATGACTAATTTAACTGATTTACTTACTATCTACTTCTTCCAATAAATGTGCAGTGCCAGCAAGTGGATTTAGATCATCCATTTTAATATTTTTATTTTGTATATAATAGTCGCTTGGCTGAATTTTTGTTTACTTTTTGCTTGTCTGTACATTGACATTCGAGGGTGGCAGCACTTCTGATAAAGGTGTTGCCATGTCATTAACAATGGTGCTGCCATGGCCAGCTGGTATATAGGTTACCAGACTAATATTTAGAAAAAATATCGATAAGACCAATTGATGCAACCAAAGACTAACTACAAATATAGATATACCTACTTGCAAAATGCTCATGAAATATTCCACTGTACAAATTATTGAATATTTCATGAATCTTATAAATTTTCGTCCACTTTTTAGGAATGCGTTGATATCTAAAGACATTAATATTTTTTTTGTATTTTATATTGTACATGCATATATATTTCTATTCAATTTATCAGTAGTATTAATGTTAATAGATAGAGGTGGCCAACGAGAAAACCCATATTTCCCACATAATAAGTATAAGAATGACGTTTTGCTATACATGCGCTTTTACTTTTTACTTAGACCAGGTCAAGGCAGTTTTCTTTTTTATACACAATTTGTACTAACAGTTTAAACCTAATTGTTTCTTACATTGTGTGATAACTGTTATCGTTGCTTGTTTATTCTTCTTTAATGTTAAGACATGGTCCTAAGGGTTGGTCACTTGACCGCAAAATTTTCATGCAATATTTTCAAGTTTCTTGTACCACATCGTTTGAATGCGAGTAACAAGTAACAGCTTCTTCTGAGAGAAATATTATTTCGTCAGTTATAGCTCAATTTTTATATGTATCACATATGTAGTTTGTCTGAAAGTTTTTAATGCATTAAAGGAGATATCGAAGACCCTATAAAGTACATACACATATGGCCAAAATAATAAGTACACTAGCACAACTTCGTTTTATATTGATACTAGCAGGTACCCGCGGCTTTGCTCGCGTTTTTTTTTATACCCGCCACACATAGTGTGAAGGGTATATTCAGTTTGTCGGAAAGTTTGTAACGCATTGAAGGAGACGTCGTAGACCCCATAAAATGTATATATTCTTGATCAGCTCGATGAGATTAATCGATTTAGCCATGTCCGTCTGTCCGCCTTTCTGTTTGTCTGTCTGTTTACTTCTACGCATTTTTTTCGATGAAGATATATAGATATTACGCCGAAATTTGGAACTTAAGCTTTTCTCGGCAATGACTACTTTGTATGTTAAAATCAAGTTGCCACGCCCATTTTTAGGTGTAGCCCCCATACAAACTTACCAAAAATTTCTGAATTTTTGTATGAAAACATGTATTTTTTATGCATGTATTCACTCCAAATTGGGTAAAAACTCTTCTATTGTCATCCAAAGTCGAAACAAAGGGGCCACGCCCATTCTTAGGTATAGCCTCCATACAAATTTACCGTCCATTTTCCAATTTTTTAATAAAAATTGATATTATTTATGAATTTATTTACTCCAAATTGGGTAAAAACACTTCTTATATCATCCAATTCCAAAACCAAGAGACCACGCCCACTTTTATATATAGCCCCCATACAAACTCACCGATTATTAAATTAATTATTTTCGTCTATATATTTTTAAATGTATATAAGCCACTGATGATCACACATAAACTATTCAAAGATTCGTGTGGCGGGTATTTATGCTTCGGTTCCACCAAAGTTAACGTTTTTCCTTGTTTTGCTTCTCTTTGGTGGCTAAATATAAATTGTTCAAAAAATGTGGGATCAAATTTCATTCAAATACGCCCAGTTTCAAGTCTCTACGTCTATTCAATCCAAATGTATGACTTTTTTTCAAGGCTCTCATTAGGTCTCGGGTCAAAATTTTCTAAAATCCCGTCTAAGTGCTCACAAAATCTATATTGGGTCCACATATGGGTCCCAGGTCCAAATTCCGGAAATCCCTTGAACACCTTGAACACCAAAAATGTTTTTTAACCATCTTTCAAATGAGCCCTGTTTCAAGTCTCTACGACTATTCACTTCAAAGATATGGCTTTTTTCAATGCACCATTAGGCCACGGGTCAAAATTTTCCATATTTTTTCCTTTCTGACCACATATATGATGAGAGCAACAAAACAAAAAAAAATATCAAATCGGTTGAGTCGTTCTCGAGTTTTAGCGTTGTTAATGCACAGCTAGAAGAATTATGTAGAGGCACTTATTTTCAGAGATATAACTGTTGAAAATATGTAAAAGAAACAACATTTACTTCGGTAGAACCGCAGCTCAAATACCCGTCACTCAAAACTTTGAATAGCTTATATATGATCAGTGGCGGGGTTAGTATTACTTAAAAAGGATGACTAGATGCTACTCAACTTTAGACACCATTTTAAGGTCCAATTAAAATTTGACACATGTGCTTCATTATATGTACCTTAAAATGGTGTCTAAAGTTGAGTTGCTTCTGGTCATCCTTTTTAAGTAATACTAACCCCGCCACTGATCATATATAAGCTATTCAAAGTTTTGTGTGACGGGTATTTGAGCTGCGGTCCTACCGAAGTAAATGTTGTTTCTTTTACATATTTTCAACAGTTATATCTCTGGAAATAAGTGCCTCTACAGGACTAAATTTGGCCAACATTAATATACTCTTTCAGATGCTGTGTATAAACATTTTGACAAAGCTAAGTTCGTACCTTTACATGGTAATCAATTTGTTTTACTTTAGTAAAGAACGTACAAATAATTTTTCTTACAACACATATCGTTAAATTTTTGCGTGTGTTCTGTCATAGATAATATCGATAGTTATCGGATAATGCAAAATTCCATCAAAGTTATTGAGTTTGTACTTGTATCAACACTAAAAAGTTTTGCTAGAGCTACTGATGCTCGATATAAAAGTTTACAAAAATATAAGTGTTGGTTTTGGAATCATGATATACGTATATCCCTCAATCTCGTCCGATGAAACTGGCTACATACTGCACAAATACCGAACCGTACAATAGTTTTTTTTTAAACATCTGGCAACTATAGTTGCAGAATAAAAGAAAGCGGCAATGTGCGAGCGAGAGAAAACAATAACAACATAACGGGACGGTTCACGACCAGTCGGCCGATCCCGTATCTAGCTCATAAGTGGAACAGAGTTAGATATATCTATCTAGCGTCACGTTTACACTTACTTGCGTATTGAGCACCGTACAGCTTGAATTGAGCAGATACGTTAGCTATAAGTTCAAGCAGTACTACACTAAACTATACTAAAACCACTCTACATCTGAGATTATAGTCTATATGGTGCCTATCATATAGGTTTCGTTTCACTAAGATTTTGCTGAAGTGCATAAAATAAATCGAAATTCTAGTTTCTTAACACGAAAATTATTAAATGTAAATAAAAAAAAAACTTTTGCTATGCATATTGTATGTAGTAATGTTTGTGTGTCACTTTAGAGTGAAAAAAATATATATAAATCGGATGATGTGTAATTTCTATACATGCTGTTTTGGCTAACATCATAATTTGCACATTGTTGTTGTTTTGAATATACTATTTAAAAAAGAACATAGTGAAAATGTTGCTGTAGTTGTGTAATTTCGTTTTCATTAGTCAAACACCCAAACATATTTTTTTATTTAAAAAAAAAAAAAAAAAAAAAAAAAAAAAAAAAAAAAAAATAGCTGACACTGAAATAAAAATAATTAAACGTAAATGAACCTTTAACAATAAAAATAATTAATGTTCGGAAAATGCTCTAAAGTATTCAAAGTGAATAAATTCGACGACAATTAAAAACAAAATCAATTAATAAGCAGCCGATTTCATTTTAAAATATTTTTAAATTGACAATAAAAGCCAAAGTTACTTTAAAATGCATTTGTTTTGTGCTTACCAAAGTGACATATTGGTAACAAAAAATTTAAGAGAAATGTCTTAATAAATTAATTATACCTCATAAACGTAGTTTGCAGTTTATAATAACTGCGCTGTTTTAATTATTTTAAAAAATAAAGTTTTATTTTTGCAAATATTCAGAGCAGACGTCGATTTATATATTATATTTTTTTATTATTTCTTTTTCTGTTTGTGAAATTATCGTGACGTATGTGTTAAAATTTTAAACTTATTTTTTGTTCAATCTTTTTTCTGGTACAAATTCAT
This sequence comes from Leucophenga varia, assembly GCA_018903435.1. Taxonomy (NCBI): domain Eukaryota; kingdom Metazoa; phylum Arthropoda; class Insecta; order Diptera; family Drosophilidae; genus Leucophenga; species Leucophenga varia. The sequence goes on along the minus strand of JAEIFJ010001507.1, from coordinate 48,638 downwards.
CTGTCTTCCTAAATCTCGGTTCTTCTGTTCCTTACTTTTTTCTTATAATTCCTAAAAAATAATCATTTTTTTTGCAGTTTCAAAAGTCAACGTGAATTGCTGCAGGCAAAAAAAAAAAATAACAAAATAAATATAAAAAATACCTGTAAATACCAAAATTTTAAATTCAATAATTTTGGCTTAAATTACAAAAGAAGTGTTTACATACACACACACACACAACTGCACAAAAAAGCAACACCGCAAATAAACTGTATAAAGAGCTACAAAGAAGCAAAATCGAATAAACAAAGCAATAAAAAAAATAACAAAGAAAAATAGAACAAAAAAAGGAATCAATATGAATACAATTGTACGACAGAATGGAGGTATTTTAAGGCCGTATCTGTTGCAATGTTTGAAACGATGTAAGTAAAATTTATGCATTAATACGCAAAATTTTATTGTAAATATTTGAATGCATTGTAAGTGTGTGTGTAATAAAATACACGCACACACATGAATCATAATAATATAAAAAACTTTCCATAGCCATACTTGCTTACACGTTTGCTTCGCACTTAGCACATTTTGTTTTGACATTATGTTCGTTGTGTTGTGTTCTTGTTTGCCTAACAGCTGTTTTGCAGCAGTGTTACGATTACATTTACACTTACATATGCCGGTTGAATTTGGTTTTCTCTTTCGCGCCGCAATGATTTAATGGCCTTGAAGCCCATTGAGATAAAACAATTTTAATAATTATAAACTAAATTTTTCGATTTTTGATTTGGTTTTTTATTTCATTTCGTGGTTTATCAGTTTCTACTAATCTTTATTTAGCGATAAGCATTTCTTATGGAAAAATATACTTATTGTTAGTTTTTAGATTGCAAAATTTTTATCAGTTCTATTAGTACTTTGAACTTGTGTGGTTTCTGTGCCCTTTTTTGTTTTTATAGCATCCAATAAGATTTTTCTAAAGACATCTTTTCGTTTCATCTATTTTATCATAGCTGTGTTTATAAATTCTTTGTTTTTTCGCTTATTTAATATTTTGCGATATTCTGGGGTATATGAAATCGTCGACGTATTGTAGCTTAATATTTTTGAAATCGCACAAATAAATTAAAAGTTTTGCAAGGCCACCTTACTCTGAACTATTAAAACTACTTTGTGTTCAAAATTTGTTTTATTCTCATTTTTTATTGTATGCAAGGCTGTCAATATAAGATAAAAATGAGTTCTCCGCCAGTACCATTTTTAAGAGGAATACTACATGAGTTAGAAAATAGTATTAATTTTGAAAAGGCTGTAATGGTCGGTATAGAGAAAAGAGTTAAAATTTTGCGGACTGGACAGAAAATTAGTATCATTCCAAAATATAAAATAAGTGTACAATTTTATTTATGAAACAATATAAAAAAAGAGTGTAGAAGGTCATATTTTGCGAAGAAGGTGAGTGGGGGTCAGTAACCGGATATTACCTTAATTAAGATTCAAATAAGAAGAATACATACACATATGGCCAAAATAATAAGTACACTAGCACAACTTTGTTTTATTTTGATATATTTTAAGTTTTATTGAATATGATTATAAAAGTTGTTTATTATTTTCTTTGTATTAACAAAATAAAACATTAAAGCACCGAAAACATCGATAAAAATAAAGAACAATGTTTTAATTCAGTCAAAACATTAAATTCCATAAAAATGGTTGGACAAAATGATAAGTACACTCGTAACAAACTTAATTTACTACTTATATTTATGATGACAACCCTAACAAATATATACTTTTTTGAAAGGTTATTTCATTACCTTTAATTTAAAACCATAAAATGTATACGTATTTATAAAGTTCTGTTCAGTTTTAAAATATCTATAACCCTTCAAAACAAATTAAAAAGGCAAAATTTGTTGACTTATTTTGTATAACTCGAAAACTAGAAGAGATATCAAGTTCTATGTGGTATCAAAATGTAGAACTACTGTCTGCCTTCAATTTTGTAGCAGGTTGCAACTTTTTATCTCCTCCTGATTTTGAGCGAGTAAGGCTCCAAAAAAAAATTACTTAAAGGACCATTTTGTAGGTTCGTGGAGAACGACTGCAGCTCGAAAAATAATAAAGATAGGACATTGCATTCTTCATTGTAAAATGGGCGTGGCACTCTCATTGTCGAAATTAACCTAGTTGTTGCCAAGAAAAGATTTACTTTAAAGTTTCAATTAAATATCTTTAAAACTAAGCGAATGAATCGCATAGCATGAAACAGGCAGACGGACGGACGCTGCTATTCGATTCGTCTCATCGAGCTGATCAACAATATATATATAGGTATATACTTTATGGGATCTTCGATTTCTCCTTTGATGCCTTACAAACTTTCTAACAAACTGATAATACCCGTATATATATAAACACAAAATATATATTATATATGTATATATATATATATATATATATATATATATATATAAACACAAAATATATATATATATATATATATAAGTGGCACTACAGCCGATTGTCGGCCTTGGCATCACATAAGATTCGGCACCAGCGGTTGTAATCCAGTGCCTCGTCATACCATCTTGGGATTCCGATCCTGCGGATGTCATCTAGGACCTGGTCCTCCCAACGCAGCGGCGGACGTCCTCTCTGCCGCGCCCCTCCGATTTAATTCACGTTTTGCTTCCAAACTTTTCTTGCTGGAGCTTCTCTGTCCATCCGACACAGTTGACCAGCCCAGGACAGCCTTTTGTATTGGATGTTCTTGACTATGTCGATGTCATCATATAGCTCGTACAGCTCATCGTTCGTGCGCATACGGATGTCATTTTCCACTCTAACTGGACCAAAGATTCTCGGAAGTATCTTCCTCTCAAATACGCCCAACACCGACTTATCCGATTCTGTCATGACCCATGCTTCTGAGCCATACATTAGGACTGGCATTATCAGCGTCTTGTAGAGTTGGACCTTTGTTTTTCTGGACAGCACTCTACTTCGCATCTGCTTACCGAGACCAAAATAGCTACGGTTCGCAAGAGTGATTCTTCGTTTAATCTCCTGACTGATGATGTTGTTGTTGTTTACATCTGAGCCCAAATAAATGAAGTTTTCTACAGCCTCAAAGCTGAAGTTCGCTGTACTCAAAGACCGCCTGCGACGTGCAGATTGCCTGCGAGTGGATACCAAGTACTTCGTCTTGTTCTCGTTGACCGTCAGTCCCATAGGACGACATTGATTTTCGATGTCTGAGAACGCGCCGGTGATCGCTCGAGCATTTTTGCCGATAATATCTATGTCGTCGGCATATGCGAGCAGCATAGTTTCTTTATAGAAAATATTGCCCGTCCGGTCGACGTTTGGGCATTGCCTCAGGATGTACTCCATCAGGAGGTTGAAAAAGTCGCATGACAACGCATCACCCTGTCTGAAACCCCTCGTGGCTTCAAAGGGGTCGGAGAGATCTTTTCCGACCCTGACAACGCTTTGGGTGTTTTCCAGCGTCATCATATAGAGGCGAACAATTTTTGACGGGATTTCAAGATCAGTCAATGCTTCGAAAAACTTTGACCTTATTGGCGTGTCGAAAGCGGCTTTGAAATCGACGAATAGGTGGTGTGTGTCGATTTGCTTCTCTTTGGTTTTTTCCAGGATCTGTCGCAGCGTAAATATGGAGTCGCTGGTTGACTTCTTTGGTCTAAAACAGCACTGGTACTGTCCAACTATATGTCCTACGTACGGTTTCAGTCTATTGCATATTACGCCAGATAGTATTTTGTATGCGATAGAGAGGAGACTTATTCCGCGATAGTTTGCGCAGACTGCAGGGTCTCCTTTCTTTAAAACGACAAAGGACACTTAGGTTCCAGTCATCATATATATATATAAATTGTTCAAAAAAGGTTGAGAACGTGTTGAAGTCGAAGAGCGCCCTGGTCGACCATCGACCACAACGGACGATGGTCACATCCAAAAAGTAAAAGAATTAGTGCTTGCACACCGTCCATTAACTATAAGAGACATAGCTGATGAAGTTACCGTATCGAAAGGATCAATTAATACCATTTTGAAAGATGTTTTTGGGCCTCAAACGTGTCGAGTCTCGATTGGTACCAAAAATGCTGATTTTTTTTTTTTAAACTGCACTGATTTTTCGTGACTTTTTTTGCCAAAAATCCAACCAATATCGTTCCGCAAACACCGTATTCCGTATTCGCTTGATTTGGCTCCGTTTGACTTCTGGCTATTCCCAAAACTCAAGAGACCACTCCGGGGAACGCGCTTCGAATCGATTGAGGAGATAAAACCTAAATCGAAGAAGGGGCTGAAGGCTATACCGGAAAGGGACTACGTGGCATGTTTAGAGGATTGGAAAAAACGTTGGCATAGGTGTATTTTATCGGGAGGGAATTACTTTGAAGGGGACAAAATAGATATTCATGAATAAATAAATAATTTTTAAAAAAACACAAAATTCGCGATACTTTTTGAACACCTATATATATATATATACGAAAGAGAGAAGAAAATAAAATCAGGAAAAAAAGGATTAGGGAGGAGAAAAAAGGGGGAGGGAAGGAGCAAAGCCTCGGGTACCTGCACCCATGTGAAGATGGGGCGAGTAGCTAGTATATATATAAAATATATATATATTTTTTTTTTTATTATTACCAAAAAAACTTAAAAAAGTAGCCCTTATATAAATATATATATATATATATATATATATATAAATATATATATATATATATATATATATATAAATACTAAAAATCTTCACGAGAGGTCCTACACCATTCCATGAAAAACAGCCCCACAGCATCAGCCTAAGACCGCCGTGTTTAACGGTCTTACAAGTAAATTTAGAATTGATTTCCTGTTTAGGAGGGCGTCTTACGTACTGTTTGTATGAACCTGTATCAAAATGCACCACTTTTGTTTCGTCTGACCACAATATGTTGCACCAAACGCTGTCAGATTCGTTTCTGAACTTTTTTGTTCTTCTTATTTCGAACACCACTGTACATATATTTATATTTATATATTTGTTTTATGTTTTTTTTTTATTTACTTACCTTGAGCTTGTTTAAGATTTGTTGATAATTTGCCAATTTGAAAAGTGAATTACTGCAAAAAGTAATACGGTTTTCAAATGATTTTTTGAATTAATTGATCCAATTTTGTTATGAAAAATTAAAACAAAATTCAACCTGATTTTTTATTTGGTCGAGCAAAACCTGACGATTGTGAGAAATTTAAGAGCTGAAAAGAAAGTTGGCCTTTCTTTTATTATAGTTTGTGTATACAAAAATACGGTACGGTTGTCTTTATCTAGTCGGAGAGAGAAGTGGTTCCTCCATAACATAAGTGACTCCTGAAGATCTTTCACCATTGTGGTTCTTTTACAAGGATGTGCAATAATATTGGTGAAAAGTCTAACACAGAAGCCGTAAATTACTGTTTAGTTTTATTTTTGAGAATTATTTTTTTTTTATCAAAAATATTGATTATGGTCTAAGTTTTATAAAACTGAAAACTAAAGTTTGTTATTGAAGAAAAAATGTAATAAACTGAAATATTATAGTAAGCATGCAATGTTTATAATATAGTAATAACGATCCCTGGTTCAGAATCAAAAATAATTTGAATCAAATTTTATAAAATATTTTTGACAAACTTCATCTTTTCATATTTTTTTAAAGTAGTAAGTCTGAACAACAAACTTGAGTTTGATCAAAACTGAATGACTTTCTCCAACTTTTTAGACACAAATTTGATTTAAATTATTTATGTGTCTGAACGCATCATTATGGATAAACATTTTCCAATTTCACTTCAAAAATCTAGCTAGACTAGAAAAGCTCCAATTGGGATTTTTCATGTGAAATCAATTTTGCTTGACTGGCCGTGTTCAAGTTTAAACTTATTCAATCTAGCGAATGCCCATCTTTTTATACAATGCGTTGAACCAGGTTCACTTTAAATAATTGTCACACGAAACTAACTTAAATTTTTACATGTACTCTTTGATAGATGACAGATTTAAAAACAAAAAATTATTTGAGCGGTTCAATTTATGTAGACCTTTGAACTGCCTAGTAGGTTCAAATTTTCCAGTTTAACTAAAAATCCAAATGATACGGTAACACGAAAATAAGAGGTAAACAAGAGAGTCCCAATTACGGTTTGGCTCGTTTCGAAGAGGACTTCCATGGACTGATGTCGAAATGGATATTATAGTATATGTGTTGCACTGTGTATCAGTTGTATTTGAAACTTTTTTTTCAATATTGTATCTACGTTTTTTTTTCTGAGTGTGTACTCGTATATTTTTTAATTTGCCTGATAATAATTATTAAGGTCATTTTTTACGTTACCTGTTTAAATTTTACATTTATTTTCCATAAGGCTTTGAGCAAAGGCTTCGTATATTGAATTACATATTTTGTTTTTTCAGGCATTAATAACTATTATCTATCAGGCAACTTAAAATATATTCGTTGAAGAATGTTCGTTAAGAAAAACAGTTAACATTTGTTTTTATTTTTTCATTATTTTGTAAGAGTTATACTCATTTTTATACCCGTTACACAGAGTGTAACGCACTTAAGCGTACGGGGTCCGTTAGGTATATATATTCTAGATCAGCTCGATGAGACGAGTCGATCTTGCCATGTCCGTCTGTTTATTTCAACGAGATTTACTCGGAGTCTACTGGAGATATTTAATTAAAATTTGAAACATTTGGTTTATAAGTTCGAAAATGAAAGTGCCGCACCTATTTTTGATTATGGGCCCCATACAAACTTACCGACCATTTTTGAATTTCTGTATGAAATTAGGTATTATTTATGCATGTATTCACTCCAAATTGGGTAAGAACACTTCCTCTGTCCTCCACGCCCAACTAACTTACCGATTACTTTCGAATTTTTTATTAATATTTGTATTTTTAGCTTAACATTTGATTGTCTAACTTGATTGTATTGCGTCTAAACTTGAGTTGTATCAGACCATTAACCCTCCCATCCCATCCCAAATTCTATCTAAGCCACATAAATCACACTTAAATCGAATTAAAAACTCGTGAGGCGGCTATTTATGATTCGGTTCTACCGAAGTTAACGTTTTTCTTTCTAACCGACCTATTTTATAGATAGATTATATATTCCAAAAAAGCCACCAAAATTTTTCTTAAAAACCATTTAGGAGATAACTTAAAAAAAACAATTTTTTATAGGCTTTTTCAGTTACTAAAAATTCTCAAGAATGGATAAATTTAATTTATAAAGCTTAACTTAAGATGGTTTACACGTGATAATATATAATATACTAGCTGTACCCTGACACGCCTCGCTCCGGCATATTGTGGTTGCATGCATATATAGCAGAGAACGAAAATAAAAAGTACACTACACGATCAAATCATGTAGAGAACGAAACGAATCAATAATTCTTAGGAAATAATGTTGGAGAGAAAAAACTTAATTCGAAACTTTTCAATTAATTGATGACAAACTTTATATATTTTGAATATGCTCGTACATGTGTACTGTATTGTTTCTCATTAAGTTTGTGCTCTTGACAGAAAACAGAACGAAACACATAAAGATTTTTACAACAACAATAAATTGATGAAACGTTTTATTTTAGTGCTCTTTTGAAAAGTTTCGTACTGTTCTTTACTTTTCTTACTTAAAATTTTAAAAATATTATAATTCTCAAAAAGCTTATTTTAAAAGTTGAGTAGGTGTATATGTTTCCAAGTTCTACATGAAAAGGATAGTTAATCTACATAATTCAGTCATTAAACACAATTCAGATGATGTGCGCAGTCTTGTCCAATGGCATATGTATGTCAAATGATGCCGTGACCAAGCAAAAATTGCAATTTTTGGAAAAATTTTAAAAATTTTGAAAGTACTAAATTTCCAAATCTTAAAAATAAAGGAAAATATGCAATTATTCGCAAAGTTGCAAATTTTTTGAAAAATTTGCAAATTGTCTAGAATTTTTTGTACAAACTGATCATTTAATTATTTTATTTGTATTCAATTACACCATTAGCTCACGAAAAATGTGCTCTAAGCTATTTGGGGCACACGTTAGCTTATTTCGTACATCTGATAAAACAAATTTTAATGCTAAAAGCAATCGCTCTGCACTGACTTGGGTACATGGTGTAGTTAATATAATTTCTGCTTGGCAAGTTAGTGAGTTGGCTTGGTTTTTCCAAAATTCCATTAGATTGCTATTGAGTGGTTGTCTTGTTTGCTTTTCATACATGATAAGATCAGTTTCCCAACGTAAGTTTAAGGATGTCGTATGATCTACAGTGTTGGACACAGGATCAAGACTAAATATTCTATTAAGTACAAAAAGAACAGTACAGTACAGAACTTTTCGAAAGAACACTAAAACAAACGTTTGCTCGAATCATTATTATTGCTATGTTCTGAATTTGTTTCGTTTCGTTTTGTGTCACGAGCACAAACTTTATATTTTGTTTTGTTCCTAAGGTTAGAGTACTTTATTGATTCGTTTCGTTTGTGTTTGGGAACGTAAACAAAAACGAAGCAATCATTCACATAAAGTTCTCTAAATGTTCGATCGTTTTGTTTTGCCGCTTCAAAAGTTCAGTACGAAACGAAATGATAGTGTACTTTTTTTTTGTTTGTTTTCTGATAAATAGTGAATACACAAAACATGAGTTACATATCCATTTAATTTTGTAACACTTGTTGATATACAATGTTCTTTGTTTTTCCGTTCTCGGCATAAATGTAGACGTTATTTGGTTTACCTACACGGGAACACACAACATAAATTGTCCGTGTGAGAAGCAATTCGCGGCTAAATCTAAGCCACATAATTCCACAGATTGGCCCTAAACTTTATTGATTGTTATTGCGAATGCCAATCGAATTGGAAACTGCAATCTCTTAAATTGAAAAGGTGTATCGGTTGGAACTATGTGAATTCGAGATATGAGGATATCTTAACCTTTGAATGGCCCAGTCAATATTGTTGCTTCCACTACATTGTTCATTAATTTCTAGACTGCGAGTCGCGTGCCGTTGCAGAGTTTTGGTTGATTGATGTTCCGCAACAGGATAATTGGCACACTTATCTTCAATTTCAGTATGTGTGGTGGCATCCCCGGCAGATCGAGTGAATTCAAAAATTCTGTTGCGTGATTGACGGCTTCCTCTTTTGTTTGAATAATAAATATAACCTATACCAAAAATCAGGTCGGGAACACGCGATGCCTCGTGCCACGTGGTTCACATGCGACTGCGGTTGCCCTTGGCAACACTTTGCGAGTGTTGAGCTGGCGGCCAGCAGATGGCGCAGAAGTATTGGCACGGGGAAACGCGAAAAAACTGATATATTTGCAAATGCAGATATGTTATCAACATAAAAAGTAGATAAAAACCGAGTCCGAACCTCAACATATGTTGTGTCAAAATTTGGGTTTAAACGGTTCAGAACTTTTCAAGTCTATAAGAATCGTATATACAAACATAGCATTTTTATATATTTTTACCCTCATATAATTTGTTTTTTGTTTAAAGGACCCGAACAATTAAAATTTCAAATATGAAGTGTTTTGAACACTACTTAAATTTTCACTCTCTTCTTTTTCTGTTATTTTAGATGTTAAACCAAATTTTCGCACATATACCAGCCTACAGTACAACTATAACGCGGAACGTTCTATTTTGATGCTGTCTAGTAATACGTGTACAACTACGACAAAAACTGTGGTATATGCAGTCCATAATGATGACTATAATTATTTACATAGAGTCTATAATAGACGGATTCACACATCATCGACTTTTTTTTGAAACTGGATCTAAGGTTGATGCAACAGTCAAGACACTGAAAACAAAGCAAAAGGAGAAAGTTGATGAGATAATGAAAGAAGTTGTCGCTACAAGTACTTCAAACGGAGATTCAAATAGTACATTGTATAAAGATGGCAACGGTACATCGACAGCCGCAACAACGACGCCTGTGGAAAAAGCCGTCGTAAAGAAACCTCTCAAGGAACGGATTTGGGAGGAGATAGTCCATTATTATCATGGTTTTCGGTTATTGTTTATCGATATGGCAATTTGCTCGAAATTACTATGGCGTGTGCTAAATGGTAAAACTTTGACGCGTCGTGAGAATAAATTGTTGCTGCGTACAACATCAGATTTGTTTCGGCTGATACCGTTTTCTGTTTTTATTATTGTTCCGTTTATGGAGTTGTTGCTGCCAGTGTTTATTAAATTCTTTCCTGGTATGTTGCCATCAACATTTCAAACGGCCAAAGAGCGTGAGGATAAGCTAAGACAATCGCTAGCGGTGCGACTTGAGATGGCAAAGTTTTTGCAGCGCACATTGGATGAAATGCCGGTGCAACATCGTGATCATTCATGCGAAGAAGCAAAAGAATTTGACGAGTTCTTTCAAAAAATTAAAACCAGCGAGGCTGTCAATAATGAGGATATCATCAAGTTTGCTACTCGTTTTGATGATGAGATCACTCTAGATGCGCTTTCACGTGAGCAGCTAGCTGCACTTTGCCGCGTTCTGGAGTTGAACACAATTGGAACGACGATGTTACTACGTTTCCAACTGAGATTGAAATTACGATCGCTCATGGCTGACGATCGTGTTATTGCAAGGGAAGGTGTTGACTCACTTGATCTTGTTGAGTTGCAACAGGCATGCAAAGCGCGTGGCATGCGAGCTTATGGATTGACGGCTGAACGGTTGCGTTTCCAGTTGAAAGAATGGATTGATTTATCATTGAACGAAAAAGTGCCGCCGACATTGTTGCTACTATCACGTTCTCTGCTTATATCTGATGATAGTAATACTACCGACAAACTCAAAGCGACTATGCGTGAACTACCCGACTCTGTAGCAGCGCATACAAAGCACGCTATTAGTGAACGCGAAGGTAAGGTTGATCACAAGACTAAGATTCAAATTATCCGCGAAGAAGAGCGTTTAATTAATGAAGAACGCGAAGAAGAACGTGAAGAGATACAGGCTAAGCGTACTGCAGATGCGCTGAAGGAAGATGAACCATATATATCATCGGACCAGCTTAGATCTGGAAGTTCGTTATTAAACGAAAGGCTAGACAATATTAATGGTACAACACAACAAAATGATATAGAAAAGGGTATTTCCTCGAGTGACGTAAGACTGTTGTCGGATGCATTGAAAACGCTTTCGTCAGACAAAAAACTCGTTGTTGAAAAGGAAACTATAAAGGAACTAAAGGAAGAGTTAGCCGATTACAAAGATGATGTTGAGGAACTGCGCGAAGTGCGCCAAGTGGTTAAAGAGCCTGTCAGGGAGAGTCGTGCAGCCAAAATGCTTTACAATCGTGTAAACAAAATGATTTCGCAATTGGATACAGTGTTAAGCGATTTAGAACACAAACAAGAGCAGATACGCACAACCAGTGCAACTGAGTTATATACAACGCGTCGCGAAGATTTTATACACATCGATGAACTTGTACAAACAATAAAAAGATTGAAGGAAGATTCCGATGAAACGCGTTTTAAGGTTGTAGAAGATTTACTTGTTAAGCTGGATAATGATAAGGACGGCGCTATCACAGTTAACGAAATCATGAAAGTAGGTTTTCAGAATTTAGTAATACAACTTAACACATAAAAATTTGTATTTGTAACAGGTCGTTAAGAGTATGGATAGTACGCATAATATTGAAAAGAAACATCTTGATGAATTTGTCACATTGCTAACTAAGCAGGCACAAAAACGTCAACAGGAGGAACTTGTGCGCATTGAAGATTTGATGTTGAACATTAAAAAGGTAATATAGTGCAATTAATATTGTAGTAAGGAATGTTTTTGTTATCTATTTTTTTTTTTAAATTTAAACAGTTGAAAGAAACTTCTGATGAGGCACGCCTCAATCACATCGAATGCGTACTGGATAAATTCGATGCAGATAAGGATGGTGTTGTTACAATTAATGATATTTTGAAGGTACTATACAAATATTACAATGTGTTTAGGGTTATTTATTGACTATTTACATTTATTTTCACTAGGTACTTGAGTCGATTGGACGTGAGAACATAAAACTCAATGAAAAACAAATTGAAGAGCTGATTGCGCTCCTCGATAAAGAGCAGATTTTGCATGCAGAAGAGAAGATCGAAAAAGCAATTGCGAAGAGCATTAAAGAAGCCGAAAAGATGAAAGCTGAAGTCGAGAAAGGCGACAAAGCTGTGAATAAACTTGTCGAAGATATAACTGATTCTGCACAGGAAATCAAAGATATTGCAAAGGAGCTAGGTGCACTGGAGCATAGCAATGAAGCAAAGGAAGCAGCACGTGAACTTCAAGACAAAGCAAGAGACCTAAGGAGCGAGGTATGTTTAATATTTTCGATTCTTAACGTAAACGTAATATTAAAACGTTATTACTTTAATAGAAACCATTTAAGGACACTGCAAAAGAGCTTAGGGACAGTGCACTTGATCTGAACGCAACAGACGAGACACGATTAAAAAAAATCCGATACTACAAATAGTCAAAAACAGAATAACAATACACCAAAGTCATCAGCAAAAGCAGCTACCACAGTTAGTAATATACTGGGCACGGAAACCGCTCTTCGTGAGGCAACTGAACGTCAAAAGGACAAAATAATACCCCAACAAATAATTGATGCAAGTAATATACCTAAAACGATACCGCCGCCTGGAACGATTAAAACTCCACCAAAGGCATCTGCAAATGCAGCAAAAGCAGCACCAGCCAGCAATGTTAATGGAAATTCAAAGAAATTGCTTTGACTTGAGGAAGCGGTAACCGATAACGCAATAAATAAACGAGCTCTAAGGCCTTTGACAACTGAATTACGTCAACAAAAAAATAGAAATGATAAACAAGTTGCTGAAACAAAAAGATGCAAAAATAAGAAGCAACTAATTACCGAAGAAAAGCCACAGGAGCCAAATTAAAATATTTTTGTTGCTAATGTGAAACGTGTCACAATTAAAAAAGAAAAAAAAAAAAAAGCGAAGAAAAAGGAACGTATTTGTAGTATACAATGGATGGAAAAAATTAATGTGATGTGTTTGGAAATCTATTTTTTTCGACTGTATAAAAAAGAAAAATTTTTTAAACATACTAACACATTAAGTTTTTTGTCGTAGCTCAGCAAATGTATGTTCCTTAATCAGGTAGTAATGTAATAACGTTGTGAAGGCAGTAGAGGCTTAAGTGTGGACACGATTTCTTAGTTATAAATATATGCAATAAGATAAACCATTAAAACGACATACTTTACGAAAAACAATTTAGATTGAAAATTGCACAAATTACACTTTACCTTTAAAAAAATGTTGCTTTGTGTGGATGGTATTATGTAAAAAATTGAGAACGCGAGATAATTTTTTTATAAGTGCGTAATTTTGTCGTATATTTAATGTTCTTAAAATTTCTTTAATGTATTTTTTTATGGCGAAAATTTGAAAATATTATAATAAATTTTTTTTTATTTTTTTAGTTTAATATTCGTCGATTAAATTAATTTCTAATACATTCTTTTTTTTGAGAAAAGAATGATACATAATTGTATAAAATAATGTGAGAACTAATAATAAAAAAAAAAAACCCCGAGTGATATGGAAATTTAAGCAAGAAATACAATAATTATATTAATGTTGAAGTGCTTAATGGATTTAGATTAGATAAGTTTTTAATGTGTGTAAGATACAATTAATTATAAATAAAAACTTACACCAAAAATTACTAAACATATGTGACATATTTAAATAAATTATGTGTGAATGTTTTATTTGGAATGCGCTTAAATGCTACATTACAAATGTTTAGAAACGTTTTTCATATTTTGATATTTTCATCGATTTTTTAAGGTTTTCACCATTTTTAATTCTAGTGCATCGAAATAGTTACTTATTTGGAAAAAAGGGAGGTCCTCTTATTATCAAATATATTTTTTTATGACTTCATTTTGGAAATGTTTATCTTGCCAAAATAATAAAAATAATATCAGACTTTTGTGCAAGAGTTTCAAATTACTACTTAAATTAAATTAGAAGTTTATTTAAAATATACGTAACACTTGAGTACAATAGTATTTCATTGGTTTCCTATCCAAACCAAGACAATTTTAGTTCAAAACTTATTAATTTTCAAACGAGCTAGCTCATTTTTTCTTTGCGTTTTTATGACGTTTATAAAAAGCAATATTAGCTATTAGTTGATCTCTTGTTATACTCAAATTACCTATGCCATTGGTGGTCAAGAAAACTTAATTTTTATAAGTTCAACTCAAAAGTTTGATTGAAGCGATCGAATGCTTATCGGAGAGAAGCCAAGCAAACAACACTTCAATTAATGCTTCCTCTTCACCACGATGTTGGCCGTCAACCGAAAACCTCCACAAACAAAGGAAGAAAATGCAACACGACCGGGAATCAAAGCAAATCGAGGAATCGACTTCAAAGTTATACAATGATTTATTTGGACCGGATTTACCAACAGTAAAGCGTGTTCCGAAAAACACTTACGGCAAACAGCTTGAGGAAGTGGGAAGTTGAGCAGTTTCTCAAAATGTAACAAATGGGAAATGGTAGCTAAACCAAGGCAAACAGAAGCTCAAGTTTCAAAGACATTGAGTGAATCAAATTCAGAATTCAAACCAGATTTACCAACAGTAAATGATGTACGAAAAGCACTAACTGCAAAACAACTTGAAGAAGTGGCTCGTCGAGCTGTGCCATTACTTCTAAAAAAGACATTCTCAATGGAAGAACATCGAGCTATGATGACGAAGAATTCGTACAAACCAGAAATAAAAAATACAAACTTACCATTACATTACGTACAAAGGTACGAACAAAATATGTCATTAATGAACCGACCACCTCCAATAGATGTGAAGTCATGCCATCTTCAAATAAGCCGATCGGAAACCCATTTAAGGCAATACAACAGAAAAGAACCAGAATTAATCCGATAGCGCCGAAATGTTATTAGGATTAGGTTCTATAACAAATTATAGAACAGATTTATGTAGAAATTATAATTTCATAAAGTAGTCATAATATTGTAACACTTTAGTGGAGAGAATAAGAACAATAAAAATATGTATAATGTCTAAATAAATATGAAACTATTTCAATTTTCGTCTTGTAGAGTTTGATTTTCGTTGTTCCGGATAAGACTCTACTTCGCGTTTGCTTACCGAGACCAAAGTAGCATCGGTTAGCCAGAGTAATTGTTCGTGTTATTGCTCTTGTTTTTTTGAGAGCCCAAGTAGAAGAAGTTTTCTACAACCTCGAAGGTGAAATTTCCCATCGCAAAATCCTTAGGCCGTGTTGTTGAATTGCGAGAGGATACCAAGTACTTTGTCTTACTTTCGTTCACCGCTAGTTCCATTGTTCGGGAACTCTCTTCAATCTCTTTAAAAGACCAGCTTACTGTACGTGGATTTTTGCGTGGATTATGTCGCTTTAATCGGCATACGCGAGAAACATAGTTTTTTGTAAGAAAATATTGCCGGTCAAATCGACGTGTGGGCAATAGAGTAGTATATATTCCAACAAGAGATTGAAGAAGTCGCACGACAACGCATCGCCCTGTCTAAAGCCTCTCTTGGTGTCAAAGGGGTCAGAGAGATTCTTACCGACCCAGGATGTGGCTTAGCGTAAATATGGAGTCGGTGGTTGACTTCTTCGGCCTAAAACCGTACTGGTATTTTTCAACTATACTTGCTACGTACTGTTTCAGTCAATTATAAAATGCGCCAGATAGGATTTTATAAGCGATTGGTATGAGACTTATACTGTGATAGTTTGCGCAAATTGAGGGGTCTCCTTTCTTAAGGACGGGACAGAGCACACTTACGTTCCAATCGCTGGGCATGCATTAACCAGTCCATATTTTGCATTAGAGTTGATGAACCCCCCCCCCAAAACCCTTTTTAAAAAATGGTACCCCCCCCCCTCTCTTTTTTTTTTTTTTTTTGGCCTTTTTTATTCTTTTCCCTCCTTATTGTTTGGTGGCTCCCTCTGTGGGGGGGGGAGATTTTTCCTTCTCCCCCGCGGGCGCTTCCCCCCCCCCCCCCCCCTAAGGAAGGGGAGAGGGGTCCCCCACATAATAGGCCTCTAAATATTTTCCCCACCTCCCCTCTAATTTCTTCCCTTCCCCTTTTTTGTTTTTGTCTTCCTCCCTCCTCCCCCCCCCCCTTCCCCCCCCCCCCCCCCACTTTTTTCCTTTTAAAGCGTTTTTCTTCTCTCCGTTTTTCTTGATACAGCTCAACAACAGCTCGTGTTCTTCCCGCTTGCAGGTTTCTCTTAAAGGCAATGTTCTTTTCTACCGTAGCAGTGCGACATTCATCATCGTACCAAGTTTGCCTCCGAGGTTCAGTATAACCAACAACCTCTTTGGCCGCCGTACTTAACGAGTTGGAGATATGTTTCCACTGATCGTTTATACAGTCGGATGCCGGAGTAGTCTCTCTAAGCAGTTGAGAGACCCTTGTTGAGAAGGCAGCGGCGGTATGCTGCGAGTTTAGGCTACCAACATCTAGCTTTCGTTGTATGGTAGTTCGCTTGGCGTGTGCTGTACTAAGTCTGGTACGTACCTTTGCTAGAACAAGTGGTCCGAATCGATGTTGGGACCCCTGTTTGCTAGTACCTTAATCACACTTGATGCATGTCTGGCATTGATTAGCACGTGGTCTGCTTTGGGTGTGGACGCCTGGGATGCTACTACTACTTTTGACCATGTTGCGGCCCGCAGCAAGTTGATTAGCTTTTCTCCATTGTTATTGGTGGTGTTATGTATTCAAAATTTTCCGATGGTTGGGAAAAAGATTTCTTCTCTCCCAATTTGGACGTTGAAATCACCTGTTAATTTGGAGACGAGGCAACGTAGTTTCTTACTAACCACGAAGCCACATCCAAATATGCGCTGACTCTCATGGCCATTGTAGGAAATGTCGCACGTTGCTTTTTCTAGGTGTCCAGTTCCAATCCATCGCATTTCCTGGATGGCTGTAATATCAGCCTTAAGTCTGTCAAGAGTGTCAATCAGTTGTTCAGTTGCACCATTCCTATTAAGGGATCGGACGTTCCAGTTGCATATTTTTAAATCGTGTTCCTTAAATCTTATCCGGGGTTTGTTATCGTGAGTAGCAGATTGACCGGTAGTGGCTTTTCACTTCTGTGTCTGCCACCTGGAATAGTATTGCTTCTTCTACCCGTCTTATCCATGGTTCGTGTGTTCTTATGGTTTTTAGTTGTTTTCCGGTTGGGTGGCCAACGCCCTGCAAACTAACCTTATCCTGAGGGTTGTCTCTTTAGACGTCAAGCTGAGCCTGCTGTGGTGGTATTCTTGACAGCCCGCACACCACACCTTGAAATAAATGCAAAACACAAAATCTCTTAGAATCTCTTATCTCTTAGAATTACTTTTTCTCCAAAAGTATCTGCATCTGAGTATTTCCTATCTCATGGTTTAATTAATGGCTTTGGAAATATTAACAAATTATGAATTTTTAATGAGTTGGAAATCTCAAATCACTCACAGCATACTTAATGCGTTTACTGTCACAGCTACTTGATGTTATTTATTTTATTTTATTATTGTGCAATTGTTTTACCAGAAAACGTTACTTCTCCAACACAATTCAGCCGTTAAAATTGAAAAGGAATAGAGAAACACATTCTCCAAGTAAGCAAACACAACAAAAGCAAAACAATAACCAAAAACCAAAGAACAAAACACAAACAACATTACAAAACTATTGGCTCAGCGAACCAAACACAACAAATGGATTCGAACTGTTAGCAGAAGACAAGTCTGACGGACAAAACTCTTTAAAACCTTCAGGTCAAATATTGCCAAAAGTGAATAAACCACCTCCAATATATATTCAGGGTGTCGGCCAGATTAAAGTTTTATATGATGCCCTTAAAAAAGTGGCTCAAAAAAACTTTGAATTAAAAGCGTTAGCTAACAACGAAGTAAGAGTGCTGGCCACAGATTCTCCTTACTATAAAAATATTATAAATATGTTGAAACAGAAAGAAACCAATTACTATACGTATAAAGCTAAGGAAGATAGAAACTTCAAACTCATTTTACGAAATATGCATCCTTCAGGTGATGTTAAACATAAACAATGTTGAACATATTTATAATATTCAACAACGAACCACAAAGGTGCCTCTTCCATTATTTTCAATTGAACTTCAAAGCGAAGAAAACAATAAAGATGTATATAAAATTTTACATCTTCTACAGACAAAAATTTCATTCGAGCCACCTCATATTAATCGCACACTATCCCAATGTGCAAATTGTCAGAAGTATAGGCATACCAAAAATTATTGCACAAGAGATCCAGTCTGTGTTAAATGCGCTGGTTCCCATACAACAACAAACTGCACTCTATCTTACGACAAAGGTCAGACCAAATGCGCCCTATGCAGTGGTAACCACACTGCTAATTATAAAGGCTGCGAAGTTTATAAAGCACTTAAAGTTATACGTTTCCCTAAGCTTCGAGAAAAGTATTATCAAATAAAAATGTAAATGCGCTGGTCTCTCCCCCTCCAAGTACTACTATTAGGGTGACCCCCAAAAGTTTCTCAAATCAATAAGTTTTACACTATCTAAAAAAAAACCCCCCCCAACTTATTCAACCCGAAACACAACCCACTCTTCCATCTTTAAATCACTTACCACCTAACATAGATTCCACTTACAACTCCTCACCATCCAACCCAATTTCACATGAACTTAATGACATGCAAGAGCTAAAACTTATGATGAAGCAATTGATGCAACAAATGTCAGCTATACTCAATGTAGTGACACTTTTAGTATCCAAGACAAATTCGTAGATATGTGCTCAGATACACTACGAATTATATTCTGGAATGCTAACGGGCTGAGGCAACATATACTAGAACTAAAGCACTTCCTTTATGAAAATAATATTGATCTGGCTCTTATTTCAGAAACACATTTTACATCTAAACATTTCCTGAAGATATCAAGCTATACTTTATATAATACAAATCACCCAGATGGCACAGCACAGTCCGCCTCGACACAATGTCTCATCAGCTGAATATAACACATACTTTAAATCTTTAGGGCCAAGATTTATTGCTGCTGGTGATTTTAATGCAAAACACATAGCCTGGGGCTCAAGACTTACCAACAAAAAAGGAAAAATTCTTTTAGAAACAATAAATACAAATAATGCAAATATATATCAACAGGCGAGCCTACCTACTGGCCAACAGACCCGCGCAAAGTGCCAGATCTTATTGATTTCTGTGTTATTAAAAATGTTCAACTCGATTACATCGAAACGCTTGCCACAAACAAGCCTACGCCCAGCCTCTATAACCCAAAAACAGATTGGCAAGCGTACAAAGAACTCCTTAACATACACCTACGTTTGGACATTGCACTTAAATCTCCAAATGACATAGAGAGCTCCATAATTTATTTTAATGATGCCTTCGCTTAAGCAGCAATGAACTCTACCCCGCATTTAATTCAAAGGGATACTAAAAACTTGTTTACACCTGCTTCAATTCGAAATCAAATAGAGAATACACGAAGACTGAGGAAAATCTGGCAAACTACTATATGTCCCGAAGATAAAAAGAGACTTAATCGGGCAATAAGGGAACTAAAATTAAAGCTTAATCAGAATAAAAATAAAAATATAGAAAATTATCAGACTAATTTAAGCCCAACCAGAGACACAAACTTTTCCCTATTGAAAGCCACTAAAATACCCAGAAAATCGACAACCTTTACCGCACCATTAAGGAAACCAGATGGTACTTGGGATAAAACAGAACGCGATAAATCGACCCTACTAGCTGACTTTTATGAAAATGCTTTTACAAATGACACACAGAAACCTCTAGCAACTCACAAAATATCAAAATTAGATATGCAAGTACTGACATATGTTATTATCTGCGGAATATGTTTAACGCAATAATAAGATACAAATATTTTCCCAAGACGTGGAAGGTAGAAGAGGTCATAGCTATTCCAAAACCTGGTAAAGATGTCACAAGTGCAGCGTCTTACCGTCCGATAAGCCTTCTTCCAATACTATCAAAAGTTTTTGACAAAATTATTCCTTAACAGATTTTAACCCATCCTTGATAATAGCTACATCATTCCTGACCATCAGTTTGGGTTTCGGAAACATCACTCAACCATTGAACAAATTCATAGAGTAGTTAACAAAATTTCTAGAGATCTAGAAGATAAAAAGTATTGTATAGGAGTATTTCTTGATGTTGGAAAAGCATTCGACAAGGTATGGCACATTGGTCTATTGTATAAATTAAAAAAACTACTTCCATCAGATTTGTACCACATGCTTAAAAGTTACATATCTGATCGACACTTCTATGTAAAAGTTAAAGACGCTCACTCTACAATAAGGCCAATTAAAGCAGGTATACCTCAAGGTAGCGTTCTTGGACCACTCCTATACGTCCTTATTACACAAGACTTACTATCCCAATAGAACCCTCTTCTATGATAGCAACTTTCGCAGATGACACAATTCTTTTTTATTCACATAAAGACTTAGCTACAGCCTCTAATAAGCTTCAAAACATACTTGATAACACCAAAAAATGGTTTGAAAAATGGGCCATAAAAATTAACGAAAACAAATCTACACAAGTTGTCTTTCCAACCAAAAGAGTTTTCGTGCCCATTCCTTTAAAAATAAATAATGTAGACATACCTATTGAGAAATCGACCAAATACTTGGGAATTCACTTAGACAATAAACTGACTTGGAAGTTACACACAGAAAAAAAGCGAAATCAAATTAAAGAGAAATGTTGTCAACTGAGCTGGCTTATAAACAAAAAATCGAAGCTCTCTATGAGCAATAAACTTCTATTGTACAAAAGCATCATAAAACCAATTTGGACTTACGGCCTTCAAGTTTATCAATATAATACAACGGCAGCAGTCAAAAATTCTTCGACAAATCACAAGAGCGGAATAGTATATTTCTTACGCAGATATACACAGAGATCCCAAAATACACACCGTTAAAGAAGAAATAGTAGCAGTTAGTAGAAGTTACCACACCAGAATTCTGTCACATTCAAACAACGAGATGAGTAACTTACCCATACTTGAGTTAACTGGGTAAGAATACGAACATATTACAATACCGTTCTTTACTTCTGCAAAGTATTGATCCCAATGTTGAACTGAATTCCATAGAAGCTATTGATGATTGCGTTGAGAGAGCTTGCTCAATTTGTTAACGAATCTGCAAACAGAGCTACCCCACCTCTTAGAGCTAACCATAGTTCACATACAAGGGACCTACACCTGTGGTCTTTTGAGGTTGCTCAAAGAGTGGCCGAAAAAGACACTCTAGAAAAATGTGGCATGGCAGTCGGAACCAAAGAGACAAAACTGCATTAAAAAGATCGTCCAAAGAACTCAAGGAACTACTCCACAAACTACGTTTACAATCTGTTGATGAGTTCTTATCTAAAGTTGGTGATTCCTATCACAACCTTTGGAAAGCCACCAAGTATCTTGAAAAGACCAATCAAACGATTGGCACCTATTCTTAATCAAATGGCTCTACCCATACCTTCTGTGAGCACAGATGATATTCAAGATGAGATAGCAGTATATATGCTTCAGCCATCAAAGCATTACCGATCAACTGTATTGAGTTATTTGGAAATGTGCTGAGGTCATACTCATTCCGAAACCAGGCATACCTGAAAACCATCTCGCATACTATCGCCCAATTAGCTTGTTGACAGTGTTTTCTAAACTGTTTGAGACTTTTTCTGCTCCGATTACTTAAAATTCTGGATGAAGGAAGATTGATTGGTTTCAGGCGTGTCATGGCACTCCTGAACAATGTCACCGTTTAGTGGAGCGAATTTTGGAGGCTTTTGAGAAAATACAAATTTTGCTCTTCTGTATTTTTAGATGTAAAACAGGCTTTTGACAAAGTCTGGCATGCTGGTATACTGTACAAGTTGAAGTTGTGGCTGCCATCACCTAACTATCAGCTCTTGCGGTCTTATTTATCAAATAGAAACTTATGTAAGATGTGGTGAGGATATGTCTGATCTAAGGGATATCTCAGCCGGAGTTCCCCAAGGTAGTGTTTTGGGACATGTTCTATACTAGTTGTTTACGGCGTATTTTCCTATAATCTCTAATGAATCGCTCACTGTTGCCATATACGATGACGACACAGCTATCTTGGCTGTCTGAAACCGGTCTGGCATTCAACTATGGGGAGTGGCAAGTGATTCCAATATTGAAATCATTCAAAGATTTCAAAACAAAGTCCTAAGAATGATTTCATAAGCACACGTCTTAAATGAAAAAAAACCATTCACGATGTTGTTGGAATTCCGTGGGTCAAGCAGGAGATCTTAAGATTAAGTTCACGATATTTGCAAAAGTTATCTAATCATCCAAACTACAATACTTGGTGGTAAATTTATTGGACAACAGTTTAATAGTTCGTCGACTAAAACGACGTCACCGTCTGGATCTTTCCTTCAGAAACTAAAGTTGCCTTCCTTTCCTTTTTTTTCTTCACATGTCTTAACTTAACTATATTTACTTAAAATGTTATGCTATAAAAAACATTTTTTTTTAAACTCAAATTAATTTCTTTTCTTTTTTAATTGTTTTGGTTTATTTTACATATTATATTACCGATGATATAATTAGTTAAATGGTTGAAAGTGTTTTTGGCTCCTAAATTTTGATAAATTTTTTCGATTTAAATTTTAGTATTTTATTTGTATAATTATCAAAAGAAAAATATAGTTCTTTAACTGCATTTAAAGTGTATCAACGTTTCGATTTAATTAAATCAATTTTCCAATTCGTTTCTTTAATATTTTTTCTTTATTTATTCAAATGTCATGTCAACGGTTATGACTTCGTTCTTGATAGTATTTTTTTGTCTGCATGATGACATCATTGACACCAATGTATACCATTTCAATTTGTTAGTCATGGTAATTTTTTTCAGTTATTTTTTAAATATAACTATTTATATTGTAAGAAACTTGAAGGTTGCCAATATTTCTCACAAAATTTGGTCTTCAAATAGTCGAAAAATTATATATATGTATATATATATTTATTTGAGTGCTAAAAAAAATGGTGTAGGTTTGTATGTGGACTACTTCTTTAGATGCGCTGCGCATCAGAATCTAAGTTTCAATTTATGACCTTGTTTTTCATAGTCTCTGAGATAAACAGTCTCAGGCGGCAGGCAGACAGACGGACATTACCTAGATGACTCGGCTTTCGACGGTGATAAGGAATATATACACTTAAAGGGGTCTGTCATGCCTCCTTCCGTCTATTTCAAACACCTGTCCAAATTAAATATATCTTTTATATCCTCATTACACATTGCAAGCAAAACAAGGAAAAACGTTAACTTCGGTGGAACCGAAGCTTAAATACCCGTCACACGAATCTTTCAATAGTTTATGTGTGATCATACTCAGTTTATATAAATTTATAAATATTTATAACTACTTTTTCATACAAATCTTCTAAAGTAATCGATAAGTTTGTATGGGAGTTATAGCTAAAAATGGCGTTGCACCTTGGTTTTGATACTGGATGTCATTTAAAGTGTTTTTACCCAAATTTGAGTGAATAGTCTCATAAATAATACCTATTTTTATACAAAAATTCGAAAATGGGCATTAAGATTGTATGGGGGCTATAGCTAAAAATGGGAGTTATTTAAGACAGCAAGCGAAGATTTGATTCGATGTGTGCATCAACTCTTGTGCAAAATATGGTCTGGTGAGCGTATGCCTGATGACTGGAACCTAAGTGTTCTGTGCCCAGTCTTTAAGAAAGGAGACCCTGCAGTCTAACTATCGCGGACGGGCAATAATTTCTATAAAGAAACTATGCCGACGACATAGATATTATCGGCAAAAATGCTCGAGCGATCACCGGCGCGTTCTCAGACATCGAAAAACAATGTCGTCCTATGGGACTGACGGTCAACGAGAACAAGACGAAGTACTTGGTATCCACTCGCAGGCAATCTGCACGTCGCAGACGGTCTTTGAGTACAGCGAACTTCAGCTTTGAGGCTGTAGAAAACTTCATCTATTTGGGCTCAGATGTAAACAACAACAACATCATCAGTCAGGAGATTAAACGAAGAATCACTCTTGCGAACCGTAGCTATTTTGGTCTCGGTAAGCAGATGCGAAGTAGAGTGCTGTCCAGAAAAACAAAGGTCCAACTCTACAAGACGCTGATAATGCCAGTCCTAATGTATGGCTCAGAAGCATGGGTCATGACAAAATCGGATAAGTCGGCTTTAGGCGTATTCGAGAGGAAGATACTTCGGAGAATCTTTGGTCCAGTTAGAGTGGAAAATGACATCCGTATGCGCACGAACGATGAGCTGTGCGAGCTATATGCTGACATCGGCATAGTCAGGAACATCCAATACAAAAGGCTGTCCTGGGCTGGTCACCTGTGTCGGATGGACATAGAAGCTCCAGCAAGAAAAGTTTGGAAGCAAAACGTGAATCAAATCGGAGGGGCGCGGCAGAGACGACGTCCGCCGCTGCGTTGGGAGGACCAGGTCCCAGATGACATCCGCAGGATCGGTATCCCAATATGGTATAATGAGGCACTGGATTACAACCGCTGGTGCCGAGTCTTATGTGATGCCAAAGCCGACAATCGGCTGTAGTGCCCCTTATATATATATATATATATATATATATATATATATATATTAATATTATTTCTAATGCCAATCCATTAATTCAGTATTCATTTGACAAGGAAAGGTATCTTTAACTTATAATCCCCATACAAACTCTTCCCAAAGAGCTTTCGAAGCCCTTCTACAGCCGTCGTCCTTTAGGATGTATTAACCAGACTAAGAGAAAGCGACGTATTTCCACAATAATGTTCAAATAAGAATTAAGTTTTTACTTTAAAAAAATAAAATAAAAATAAAATTACTTAAAAAAATAAAAATTAAAATAATATCCCAATTTATGCAACTTATTGGCGTTATATAATTTTGCTATTTACTTTTGAAAAAATAATTAATTGCAAACATAAATAAAGAATAAAGTTAAAATTTTTAAATAATTAAGATGATTCAGCATTTTTATTCTAAACAAGGAAAAACGTTAACTTCGGTGGAACCGAAGCTGAAAACCGTTACATGGGCGTGTCGTCTGGTTTTGACCCTGGATGACCAAAAATGTTTTTACCCAATTGGGAGCGAGTACATTCATAAATAATTACTATTTAAAAAAAAATCGAAAAAAATCGATAAGTTTGTATGGGGGCTATACCTAAAATGGGCGTGGCACTCTCATTTTCGAACTTAGCCTAGTCGTTGCCGAGAAAAGCTTATGTTTAAAATTTCAGCCCAATATCTTTATATCTTCATCGAAAGATCGCATAGCAACAAACAGACGGACAGACGGACAGACGGACAGACAGACGGACGCTAGATCGATTCGTCTCATCGAGCTGATCAAGAATATATATACTTTATGGGGTCTCCGATGCCTCCTTCAATGCGTTACAAACTTTTTGACAAACTAAAACCCCTTACCCCATTTAAACGGTATAAAATGTTATTAATCAAAATGAATCAGGGATCACACTGAAAACTCAGAGTTTTGGTGTTAGTGTTTTGGTGTAAATACTGAAAATTTACACCTTTCACTGATACTTCAAGTGTTTTCATTGAGTCCTTAGGGGAGGAAAGAAATTTTTTAATACTTTTAATTTCTATACAAAAAATTTAAAGTTGTTTACCGCTAGACTGAAGATTAAACCTTACAACTCAATTTAAAATGTAAAATTAAAAAAAAGTGTTTTCGGTGTCACCCTTTATTTTTATCGATGTTTTCGGTGCTTTAAGGTTTTATCTTGTTAATACAATGAAAAAAATAAACAATTTTTCCAATCATATACAATAAAACTTCAAATATGTCGATATGAAACGAAGTTGTTCTAGTGAACTTATTATTTTGGCCATAGGTGTATGTCGTAGCAACTGAATGTGAACAAGTAGAATTTTTCAGTCTGGCACATTTGATAGAAACATGCCTGCAAATTTTTAAGATTTTTTTTTAAAGATGCCTTGTTAAATAAATCAACACAAAAATATTTAATTATAATATTGAAAAAAAAAAAAAACAATTTTGAATAATTTTATTCTTGTGCAAGATTACAAAAATACTTATGCAAGCAAAAAACAAACAAAAGTGCTTTAGGATACAACAAAAATATGCTTGGCAAATTTTGCTTCTGTATGCCATTACGGATTGGAGTTTTTGTGACAGCAGTATTGGGTATACTCTTCAACATTGCCATCTTCATAGTGAGCATACTACTTTTGTGCGGTAATGAAATTTATTTATTATTTACTTTTAAGAAATGTTTTATGTCGTCATAACATTTAATCTATATAATCATTAGGAATGCTGCCCAATTACAAAAATCATTTCGAGAATGACTATGTCGATATTGATATATGGCATACAGTACTGATAATTGTGTCAATTTTGAACGTAATTGTTGATATTATGTTAATTATTGGTGCAGCAAAGGTATGTTATAATATCCAAATGTTTAAATTAAATTAAAAGAAAATAAGTTTAACAATTTTTAGAACTTATTGTATTTATTTATACCATGGCTCGTTATGAACACATTTGCTATGCTATTAACTTTTATTGTCGTGATGATGGGTCTATATATAAAAATATTTTCTATGGCATTTGTAAATTTATTTTTGCTTGGTAAGCTAATAACATTTAATTGTTGTTTAAAATAAAAAAATAAAAAATGATTCTATTATTTTTTGTTTCTGGTTTTTATAGGTGTGCAATTGTATTTCTTTCTTGTGGTATACTCATATTTCAAAACAGTTTGGAATGATTTGGACGATGATATTTTTTAGTCGATTAAACTATATAAAATATATATATTCGATTTTATTATAAAATAAATTTGATAGGTATTATGCATTAGTTGATATATTTACTCGAATAAAGGATTAAACTTTGAATCAATTTTCTAAAGTTTGCCGGTTCATGCGATTATTAGATCTTCCGAATATTACTCGACTTTATACTCGATTTAATGAATATTTTTTATTGTTAGTTTTAAATGAAATAAAATAAGAATTAAGATCTGTGGCTATGGTGAATAATTATGTAGTATTACTATATTTACTGTAATTACCAAAATAATACGATAACTACTTTAAAACTAAAACTTGAAAATGGGAGGTAGGTTTGTATGGAGGATATACATAAAAATGGCACCTTGTGGCACCTTGGTTTTGACTTAGGACCAAAAAAAAAAAAAAAAAAAAAAAAATAATAAGTTTTTTCTTACAAACCTTCTAATGGGTGTAAACCTAAAAGTAGTCGTGGCACTTTTATTTTTATACTTGATTTCTAAGAAAAGCTCTTAAATGATAATAGCTTCCACACTACGGTGGGTATAAAAAAAAAATAAAAAACTTTAATTAAAATACAAATACCAAGTGAAAACCCCACCACCTTATAATGATCGATCTTGCATAAAGTCGAAGGCCAAAAAGTGAAAATTTATAACATTGTAATGTGTTATAAATCATAGAATGTTCCGAATCTCCCACTGAACCAAAAGCTCGTAGGAGATATCGCAAGCGATACTTACGCGACCTCCTAACTCACAACGCCAAGCCCTATGTTTAAAAGCACCTGTTTAAGGTTTTAATGTGTACCCACTGAACGAAAAAGTTCGTAGGAGCTATCGTAAGCGATACTTATGCGAAAGAAAAGCGAATAAAAATTATTGAGAAAAAACTCTCGCTTGACTCTCGTTTCATAGTTTTGCGATAGTTTTGATAGTCTCGCTTAACGCTCGCTTCATATAACATATTCGAGTTCGAGCTTGATAGTTTTGCGACATCTTCGCTTTTCTTATCGCTTTCGAGCTCGAGAGCGATAGTTTTGCGATGCGTTTGTATTACATTTTATCTTAAAATACTTAAGAAATTAAAAATATTCTGAGCGAATAAATAGCGCAGCAAGAAACAGACGGACATGGCTAAATCGATTCGTCTCGTCGAGGTGATCAAGAATATATATACAGCTATCAAAATAATAGTAGTAAAAAAATTATTTAGTATTTGTATAACAACTTTAGTGTCTTAGCAGCAAATTAAAAAAACTGAGTTCGATTAAATTTAGGCAGAAATGACTAAGCTAAAAAAGATTATCAAAATGCCGCTCAAAAATAGTAGTGATTTGCTCTAGGAGAAATAATAATAAAAACACACTTGAAAGTTAAATTTTTAATTCTTTATTACTTCTTGTGTTTCATTTGAATTAGTATTTGTTGAATGTCCTTTGTTTGCAAAACAGCAACAGCGCCGATGCATGGAATCAATCTGGCATCTTTCTTCAGGTATGAGTTCCAAACCTTCTTTACGCTTCCCAAAGTGATGGATTGCAATTAGCACTGTCTCTTCACATCACAAAAGATTTTCAATTGGATTGAGGTCCGGCGACGATTCCAACACTACATCATTTCAAACCATTGTTTCAGGCTGTGCTGCATGCTTAGGACATTATCATGTTGGAAGACCAAATCAGTGGCATTTCTTCAGAAGCATATGGGAGCATTGCTTCTGCATTATTTTAACATACAAATGTCGGTATATTATTTCTTTACCCAATAAATGGGACCAACTCTACTATTATTTTGAGCATTTGAACTGGTTCATTGAGAAATGGCGAAATATTTTGTGGTCCGACGATTCAAACATCGTGCTGTTCGGTGGAAAAGGTCTCGTGAATATGTCCGACGACCACCAAACACCGGATACAAGCCTCAATTTACCAGAAAAACGATAAAACATGGCGGATCGAGTATCATGATTTGGGCATGCTTTTCTTACTACGGAGTTGGACCCATTTATTGGGTAAAAGAATTAATAGACCGACATTTGTATGTTAAAATAACGCAGGAAGCAATGCTCCCATATGCTTCGAAGAAATGCCACTGATTTGGGTCTTCCAACAGAATGATCCAAGCATCCCACACCGTGAAACAATGGTTTGAAGTGTGTCAAAATGGCCCCCCAGTCGCCGGACCCAACCAATTGAAAATCTTTGGTGTGATGTGAAGAAGACAGTCGCTAATTGCAATCCATTAACTTTGGGAGTAAAGAAGGTTTGACTCAATACCTGAAGAAAGATGCCAGAATCTGGTTGATTCCATCATCGGCGCTGTGTTGCTGTTACAAACAAAACATTCAACCAAATACTAATTCAAATGAAACACAACAAGAAGTAATAAAGAATTAAAAATTTAACTCAAGTGTGTTTTTATTATTATTTCTACCTAAGACAAATCACTACTATTTTTGAGCGGCATTTTTGATAATCTTTAGCTTTAAGTCATCACCTAAATTTAATCGAACTCCAAGTTTTTTTTTAATTTGCTGCTAAGACACTAAAGTTGTTATACAAAATACTAAATAGATTTTTCCAAGCTCAATAATTTTATTTTTAAGATTTTCAAATTTTTAACTACTATTATTTTGATCGTATTTATAGAGTCTACGATGCCTCCTTTAATGAGTTACAAACTTTCTGACAAAATGATAATACCCCGGAAACGAGGACGCAGACCTACTGGCCAGGAAGGGATCAGGTAGCCGGTTCAGGTAGAGACCCCAATGGGTGTAGTAATTTCTGCCATTAGCAACTATTTCGCCAAACTGGCTTATAATAATTGGTCAAATCTGAAAAGCTGCAGGAAAGCTATAACGGTTTGGCCCAAGCTGGACGCAAAACGTTCAAACAAACTGTTAGAAAACTCGCGTAAAGACCTCGCTAGACTAACAGCTACTATAACGGGACACTGGCCCATCGGGGAGCATGTGGCCAGACTAGGAATCCCGTTCAATAGGCACTGCAGAAATTTCAAAGAAGAGGACGCAACGTTGCATTGGAATACTATATGTTATAATGTGTGAGGCATCCTATATACAGTTGCAGATTTCGCCTATTGTTTCAGTTACATGTATTTGCTTAATCTATATTTGTCGAAGAGTAGCAAAATCATGTTAATTTCAAACTTTGCGTAACCATGGAGTTTTTTTCTATTTTTGAAAACTTTTTTTGCAGAAAATAGAGTTTTTGCTTATGACAAAATCACAAGAAATGACATCTTTTATAGGCCATCGGTTATAAGGTTGTCTATGTTATCCATTGCTGCCTTGGCCGTGTTGTCTACAATTTAATTTTCTTGTATATTTGAATGTCCTGGGATATAGTGAAAACATATTTGACTTATGATTTTTGTTTGTATTTTGTTCACTATTCTTATCGCAATGTAATTGTTATAAACCTCGTCGTTTAAGCTATTGATACCGTTGATACTTTGTGGAAGCAAGCAGCTCCAGTTTTACCATTTTTAACAGAACCATCCATAAAAATTGTTTGAATATATAGATTTCTGAAGTGACTAGATCGTTTGCATATTGTTTCTTTTTAACTACTCCTTTATAAAAGTTGTAAATTTATGAGCTGTTTATGTATTCCTGAATGAAATATTCAATATCTCGAAAAATATATTCATATTTTTTGTATATTTTTCAATAACTTGTTTTTATTTTAATTTCTGTTCCAGTAAGAGCATCTGATACAGGTGACTTCTGTGCAAAAACTTTAATCTATGCTTAGATGGTAACTCGCAGACCATGTGCTAAAGACAATTTATTGGGAGTAGATCTGATCAGTCCCAATGCTTATATGGTGGTTGTAGCATATTTGTAATTTCTTCAAAGCTATTTTGGATATAGACGCAAATGAAGAGCATGAATATTCTAATTTTGATCTAGCAAAAGCTTTGAAAAGTTGTAAGGCTTTGGATGGATGAATACCGTATCTGCAACCGCTTAGTATCCAGAACATAGTTGACTTGTTCTCAATAAGAATTATTGGATTTGATGAATACTATCAACTTGCTTAGTTAGTAAAGTATATAACCTTTGATTTGGCTAGACTAAATAGTAGGTTAGTCAAGCTACACCTTTCATTAAAATCAAGGATTTTATTTTTTAAATCCTCTTTTGTTTTATTTAGCGTTTTATGGTAGCAAATTCAAAAGAAGTCATCAGCGTATTGAAAAAGTGTACTTTGTGAAGATCAGCTGTATACTACTGTGGGCAAAAAGTAAGAATTTGTTTGTAAAATGAAAAATCTTTATTTGTTCTTATAAATCAATTACATTCCCTTCAAAGTAATCCTCTCCCGATAAAATACACTTATGCCAACGTTTATTCCAATCCTCGAAACATGCCAAATAGTCCCTTTCCGGTATAGCCATCAGCGCCTTCCTCGATTCAGCTTTTATCTCCTCAATCGACTCGAAACGCGTTCCCCGGAGTGGTCTCTTGAGTTTTAGGAATAGCCAGAAAAGAAGAGAAAAAGTCACGAAGAATCGACGCTGTTTTTCAAGAAAATTCACTATTTTTGGTACCAATCGAGACTTGGCTCGTTAAAACATCTTTCAAAATGGTATTAATTGATCCTTTCGATACGTCAATTTTATCTGCAATGTCTCTTATAGTTAATCGACGGTGTACAACCACTAATTTTTTTTACTTTTTGGATGTGAGCATCGTCCGTCTCTTCGTCTTCAACACGTTCTCAACCTTGCTGTTGATTATTCCATTCAGAAAACAAAATTAAATCAGACATTGTAAAAATCGAAAAAATGCACTCTTGGTCGTTTGGTAAACACAAGTGTAAATATGTGTTATTAACAGTCCTGCCAACTCAAGAAAAAAAGAACTAGCCCGAAATGTTAAGCCCGCGAAGTTTAAATAGAAAATTCACCTTACTTTTTGCCCACAGTAATATATATTCATTGAATAATATTTGGCACAATATGCTTCCCTGACATAGTCCTTTATTGGTTGATATCTGTTGATTATTTATGCATAGAATTCTGTTGCTTAGAAAAGAGTGTATCCATGAAATGGACTTAATTTAAATTTAACAACTTTTTTGTCAATAATGATATTTTGACAGAGTCGAATGCATCATGAATATCTAAATATGCAGCCATCACCAGATTTCATATGGGCTATTTATGAATGCTTTTTAATTCGTGGAGTACGATAGCAGCTGAACTATAAAATTTAAAGAGCGTCTGCGCAGGAAAATTGCATTGATTTTTACTACTCTTACTATCAGCAATATTCGACAGTTTGGAAAATTTTTGAACGTAGAGATGAATGAACAACATTACAGTAGCCAATGGCAATTTTGTCATATTTAAAAAAATAATAAATTCCGTACATGTAAATAAATATATTTTGACGCAGAAATGGAGCCGAGTAAAGGTAATAAATATAGTGAATACACATATATACATGTACATTTTAATGTACATTGTTACATACTATATATGTATGTACGTTTCGTATTTTAATTTGTTTAAAGTTGGTCAAAAACTGATTAAAGTTTAATAAAAGTTTTATCGAAAATGTTTGTTTCGTGCATTTTATATCTGTATAACAATGTATACCTACAATTCATTATATAACAAGTTTACATGCATATGTACATATATTAATATATTTACATACATTCTTGTAAATATCTTGTATATATTTTATAAATATGTGTGTACATATGTACTTACATATATACGCATTTTCAGTTGATGTCTCATTTGTAAGCAGTCGCGTTTCAAATCAAATAAGATCAAAAATGCCGGCGCCGCTCTGGGCCTGTGGTAGCGGATGTAATTCGACTGCCGTGTCTCAGCCGTTCTCCCACGTGTCCAAGTCTTTGAATCCAAATAAGGCCGTTTTCACTATCGATGCAAATTCCGGACACATTTTTATTGTTAACAATAAGGCGTGCCAACTTTTAGGCTATTCATCGCATGAACTGCGAAACAAACCGTTTTTCGAGCTTCTCAATACTAAATCAGAATCCCATATTAGCGCACTAGCCGAAATGCAAATCGATAGCGACGAAGGCACCGTTTCGATATTAAGCGGAAAAGTCGTGGAAATGAAAAGTAAACAAAACGGCAAAATAGTTGTTTCTCTGTGGATTCGCCCAATAGATAATGAGGGTCGTTGTATTGCTGTAGCGGAACCAGTGGAACGGCTTGTCTGTCAGGTGCACGTGGATCGATTTGGTATTATAACATGGGCCGATGCAGAGACGGCCACTATTTTTCAATATGATTCACAGGATCAAATTGTTGGAGTAAACATTAGGTCATTGATTCCGTCGATTAAACTTCCCGAATCGGACTGCGTCGTTATACCAAAAGGGATACGCAAACAACGCGCTACAGGTCGCACAACGGAGAACATCAAGTTTCCTTTGTGCTTACTTTTTGCTGCACATGAATGCACTGGTAGCGGCGCATATTCGAGTACGAACACAAGTTTCGACATCACAGTGTGGGTCTTTCAAAACCTCAGCGGCTTAGTTGTTGTTGATGATTTCGGGAACATACAGACATGCAATCAGCCATTTTCGCTTCTAATGTTCGGATATACTCAAGAGCGAATTTTAAACATGCACATTTCGTCATTGATTCCGAACTTTGGAAAGGATCCGTATGAAAACCGAAGCTGCAACATCTCAAACTCGTCACTAAATAGCAACGAATGGGAGGCAGATTCTGATCCAGTGTTGCTTGACATTGAAATATCCATTCCGGCAAATAAGCGAATAAGTAGTGTCAAGGAAACATCTGACGAACATAATGTCGAAGAAGACGATAATTGTCAACAATTGAGTATCGGCTCTGTTACAAAAGAGAAAGATCCTAACGCGAAGGTTTTGAATTTTGATTCGACGACTGTCGATGGTGGAAACAACACTAAAAAAGAGTGTGAAACATTTATTGATGATGCCCAAACGCCTGTTAATGCGAATAGCAACGAGTTTCCACCAAAAGCGCCAGCGAAACCTATATCGTCCATTTCGATTGAGTCGACACCGAGCAGTGCATCATCGAAATTTGTAAGCTGTGTTGGAAATTTTGTAGGTGAAGCGATTCACGCCGATGGAAACATCATTGATATAATGTACTCCGTGTCGACGCAGAACCTTCCATGCTCCCGCCGTGTACATTGTGTTTGGATATGTCGTGATCCTAACACTGTATTCGACAACGAAAAAAATACCAACCCAACTATGACGTTCAATAGCTTTACGAGCACCGTGGAGCACTCACTTGGACAGGTGATCAAGACAACAGCAGCACAAAATTCAAGTCGACCCAATTCACTGTCACTAATGTCTAAATATGAGGACGAACTTTTGACGGGAGAGTTCGGCAAGTGTTACACGACGTTGAAACAGATTGGAAAAGGTGCATATGGATTTGTTAAGATGGGGTTTCGAAACTCCGATCGTCTACTAGTGATAACAAAATTTATATTAAAGGATAAACTTTGTTCACAGTTTATGGTACAAACCGGTGACAGTAAAGAAATGCCAATTGAAATCCACCTATTACAAACATTGAACCATACGAACATAGTTTCAGTGCTAGATGTGTTCGAAAATGATCTCTTTTACCAGTTAGTTATGGAAAAGCACGGTTCTGGTATGGACCTTTTTGAATTCATTGAACGACGCCCGCTAATAGATGAGAAATTGGGTAGCTTTATTTTTCGTCAAATTGCAGACGCTGTACATTATTTACACAGCCAAAATATATTGCATCGGGACATTAAAGATGAGAATATAATCATAGATCATCATTTTCACATCAAACTGATTGACTTCGGATCGGCAACCTATATGGAGGAGGGAAAACTATTTTCAACATTCTACGGCACCACGGAATATTGCAGTCCTGAGGTACTCGCCGGCAACAAGTATGCTGGCCCAGAATTGGAAATGTGGTCGCTTGGCGTAACACTTTATGTACTCATGTTTTTTGAAAATCCTTTCATCGATGTGGAAGAGACATTAAAGACAGAGTTACAGATTCCAAGTAAAGTATCTGATCAGCTAGAAATTTTGCTGAATGCCATGTTACATAAGGATCCAATGCAAAGATGCAGCATGAAGCAGCTAATAAGCGATTCGTGGGTCACACAAGAGGTAAATCCGTTATTATATAACTTCTCATGGATAGTATCATGCAAATCACATGAAGCCAATCCGGAAACACACTTTTCTGGGCAATTGTACTCCAGCGCATCAGTGCTTTCGACCATATCGCCTCAAGAAAGTTTATCGCTGGTAGACGAATGCTCAATTGGATGCAGTGAAGATGGTGCTTGCAATATTAACAAATCTACTGCGGATCTTTTGCAAGTCGCTGGTAAGTTATATATATATATATATATATATATATATATATATATATATAATGTATATATATATATATATATATGTATATATTAAAATAAATATTTAAATACACATACATATGTATATAAAAGGCATTCTTTCTCCCTGAGTTTGATTTGACAAATATGACTCATTTTTAGGTAACTACGTCTACTTTGAAAAGCCAACAAAAAGATGGATCCAAATTGAGGGGTAATTAAAAAAGGAAAAATTGCTTTGACTCGGTTAAAAAACCATTTAAGGTCTTGTAACCCTTGTAAAATGCAAACAAAATTTTGCACAAGTAACAGCAATTTCCATTTAATAATGTCCGCAATTTCAGCTCAATTTCTTTAAAATAGAGCAAATAAATCGTACAGACAGATAGTTATAGCAATAATCGTCCAATATTTTAATGTGACAAAATGATTTTGACTTTGAATTCAACTTTAACAACCTTAAAAAACATAAAATATACAAGTCAGATGAATAAAATTTGTGTGTACATACGGACATAACTGAATTGATCACAATTTCAGTTCAGCGTCTCCAAAAGCTTACGAAAAACTTTGTCAGACCTCTAGGTCAGAAAAATAGGGTTTTAACCGAATCCAATCCATTTTTTTCTTCCATTCGCTAATTTGATACTACGAATTTAATATCTACAGCGATATTTAATATCTTTAAATGAGCTTCTATAGCCCTTGAACTGAAAATTTTTCAGTGTTCTGCCTTTCCCGATATTGGCGATATTAACGAATATATGCTCGTATGATCAAAAATGCACAAAGGCTTAAACACTTAAACTCTTTTTAGAACTGAATAACAATTGAACATTCTTAAATACTATTTAAAATATTGTCGCAGCCGGATATCTTGTCTATTCTTACGGCGTATTGAATGAACATAAACAGATAAACCGATGTTCTTGCTTGAACATTCTGCCGGGGACCAGAAAAAGAAACTCGTAATAATTTCTTGTTCTGGAAACCGTTTAGCCATGCATTTTTTTTTATTTTTTTATACCCGTCACACACAGTGTGGAGGGTATTATCATTTTGTCAGAAAGTTTGTAACGCATTAAAGGAGACATCTAAGACCCTAGGGTCTAAAGTGTATATATTCTTGATCAGCTTGACGAGACGAGTCGCTCAGTTTTAAAGATATTGACCTGAAACTCGGAACTTAAGCTTTTCTCAGTCCTAAGCAGTTCAAGTGTTAAAATCAAAGTGCGACGCCCATTCTAAGTTATAGCCCCCATACAAACTTACCGTTTTTCGGATTTTTTCTATGAAAATAGCTATTATTTATGAATGTAGTCACTCCAAGTTGTGTAAAAATACTTCTAATGTTAAATCCAGGCTGCCACGCCCATTTTTAACTATAGCCCCATACGAACTTACCGCCCATTTTCGAATTTTATATGAAAATAGCTATTAATTATGAATATAGTCACTCCAAGTTGGGTAAAAATACGTGTAATTTCATCCAATGTCAAATCCAAGCTGCCACGCCCATTTGTAGCCAACCCCATACAAACTTATCGATTATTTTCGAACAAATATATGAAAAAGTAACTATTTTCGAATATATATTTATAAATGTATTTAAGCCACTGATGGTCACACATAAACTATTCAAAGATTCGTGTGACGGGTATTTAAGCTTCGGTTCCACCGAAGTTAATGTTTTTTCTTGTTATTAATACAATTTGATCTACGAGCTATCTTAAGACAATAAATAGATGCATATGAAATCAAAATTATAATTACTAAAATTATTAGTATCGAGAATGAATGCCAGTGCAGCACTATCGCATTTTCATCAAACCTGTGGCCGCTTAAAGCTCAGTGTGTATGAGAACTACATTTTACATTCAGTATTGATTGGAATCTCAAAGCAAACGGATCGCGTTGTTGTTTCGCGGATTGAAGCAGATTCTATTTCTTGCAAGAAAACAAAAACAGTTTTATTTATTCTTTATTCCAAAACAATAGAAAATATTAACAACAAATAAACAAAAGAAATTAACTTTACAAAATTAAACGAAATTTTGAATGCATCGATAACGGTATGGCTCGAGGTCACCGTAAGAAAAAAAACAATAGATACTGGTCAGTGCGCGGTCAATGACCAGAACTATTTCTCCCCGCTCCAAACTATTGATGCTGGTTACGGCGACGATGAAGTTGAACAAATTGTAGCAAAAACAACAAAAGTGTACGTGCCTCCTATAACAGTGTTTAAAAGTTCAATTAAACACCTTCATACTTTATGCAAATCGCTGAATATAAATAATTATTCAATAAGAAAAATTTCGATTGGTCACAAATTACACCTGAATGAAAAATCAGATTTCGACATTGATTGCGAGCATATGAAAAACAATTTTGAGTTTTTCACTTACGCTACTAAAAGTGAAAAACCTTATACTCGTAAGGCACTGCTGCTTGGTTTAGACAAATATGATCCGGATTTTGTCAAGGATATTATGTATGGGGCTCAGTTGCCTTAATGTTAAATAAATGGAAAGAAAAAGGCAAAACAACAGCACCATTATTCTCTACGTTGTATACTTTGAAAGAAAGTCAATTACAATTAATAATCTCCGCAAAAATTACTCTGTAATTGACTATATAAAAGTCAAATGGGACTTTCAACGACAAAATAGCAATAGAATTACGCAATGCTATAACTGTCAGATGTTCGGGCATGGCTCCTACCTACTTTAACATTAAAAGTAAAAGTAAAGTAAAAAAGTGCCAGTTTCGAGACCAAACTGGAATATATCCTCAAAGCAGCAACATCTGTAACGCCAACCTATTTTCTATTCAAGAAATAAAAACTCTAACGTTCGAGCTTATTTATAATTTAAAAAATTGTAAAACAAAAGCAGATCAGCGACATAGACATGCCCCTGATCTTTTTCAAGTCAAAAGACTAAATTATTTCATACAGCTAGATATTTCGAAATTTCGGAACCAATCCAAGTATTACTTTCATCTTTGGACAAAGGATCTTCTCCCTTTTGGAATTTATCAAAAGCATTAAAGAATAAATCCTCAATTGTACCAAATATTGGGGAAAGCTGAAATCAGTTGTTTTTTATTTTTGTTTTTTATTTACCATATGTTAAAAAAACAAAACATTTTTGTATGGGAAAATTAAAAAATTTATTTCTTAAATGAACCGAAAATGGATTAGGCATTGTTTTAGTGGAATTTCAATTTACTTGTATGGTTTACTTTCAAATGTAACCGGTTTAGGGCTCATCGGTTGAACGGTTTCAATGTTAATTGAGGACATAGAAACATTTATACTACTTTTTGTATATAGATTTGTAAAAAATTTTAACTCAAATTCTGTGTGTGTATGAGCAGAGAAACCTCATTTAAAGATATCAAATATCGCTGAGGCAGTTCATCCATGAAAATCCTACATCAAACCAAGTCTCTCCCTCGCCTCTCCCGTTGAGAAAGAATGCCTTAAATAAATATATATTTATTTTTATTTTTAAATAACGAACTTAATGAAAACGATTTCAGAAAAAAGAGACACAAACAATCAAGATGAGACGACAAGCTCAAAAACGATCATAGAAGACATTATATTGGACTTTGATAATGGTGGCGAATGTGAACAGTGTAACGGACGCGAGGACTGCGGGGTCATTGCCGCCTCTTATATGAGTTTATCGAAAATGAATGTTTCTAACATGTCGCTCGATACGTCAGCGATTGGCGGTTCGATGCTACGACGGGAGCGTGGCGGTGGTCTTATGCATGCCATGCTTGACGATTGTCATTTGCAAGTAAAAGATGTTTCTTCGAGTAAACTTTCCAGTTCAAAATCAGAAAATAATATCTTTAAAGAGAAAGGTGAAAATGTTCCAAGTGGTAGCATGTGCAATGTTGTTAGCCTCCACGATGTTAACATAAAAGAACCGAGTCTTAATTATAAATTGGATCGTGATTTTTCAAATTTGAACATAAGTAATGAAACATTTGACATTCATCTAAATGATCTATCGTCGTTACCAACCAAGTAGAATGAAACCCCTTCACAAATATTGTAAATGACTCAATTGTAAAAAAGGCATTATGTTTAAGTGTTTTGAAACGTTTTAATGTAGTAAAGAACCCGTTAGAGATAAAAAAAATGAATTTTATTTTGTTAAGAGC
Source organism: Leucophenga varia (assembly GCA_018903435.1). Classification (NCBI taxonomy): domain Eukaryota; kingdom Metazoa; phylum Arthropoda; class Insecta; order Diptera; family Drosophilidae; genus Leucophenga; species Leucophenga varia. Next base: position 8,986 of record JAEIFJ010001507.1, on the reverse strand, counting down.
AATTTTTATTTACTTTGATAAAGACCTTGCCAATCTAAGATTACACAGTAAAACAGTGATTTTGTTAAACGATCTTTACGTACGATATATTACCAATATAATTTCTATTACATCTCAATTTCGTGTAAGTTGGGGTCCAAGCTGTAAGAAAACACTTTTGGGCAGTTTTTGAACCACTAAATAATAATTATAAAGCTTGAACCTAGAACTATAAAGTCCAATAGCAAAAACGTACATAACATCAAAATCTGCTTGAGAGGAATCGTTTTTTCCCGACCAGACTTTCATATTTAGTTATTAATTGGCGCTAATTGTATATCATCGTATAGAGCAAGTAAACACCTGTGTGTATAAGATGTTGAAAACATTGGGATGTGTTTCATTTCGGCTAAAGAATCTTTGGTATTTGCTGAACACTAATGTGATATAGAGATGACATGATAATAAACTTCTACAAGTTCAATAAGAATTTCTCCATCAATTGGTCTGATAAGAAATGGAAGTCTGAGAAGACATATTAAGCCAAACACCATCATATAGTATACTGACGGGTCCCTCAGGAGCAGGTCTCGTGCTAGAAGGTCCAGTGACCCTATTCTGGAAAACACTGGGGAATATTCATTAGCATCTTTCAAGCAGATTTATGTGGAATAATAAAATACGCACAACTTAGTTTCGTTAGGAGGTTTCACAACTGTGATACAGCAATCCTATCGTACAGTCAAGCAGCTCTAAAAGCCATGAATCCGAAAATTATTGAAATTGGTCCCTGAAAATCCTTTTTTAATTGAGTATATTAATTTAATTTTTTTCTAATGTATATATCAAATAATGTTACTGTTTGAAGAAATAATGTAAATATGTACAAGAATACTTGTTATGTTGTTTGGCTCGATGGTATAAATAAAGTTGACATTGCAAAAATCTAAAAAAAAAAAACTTGAATAATTCTATTTTTAACAAAGCATTTCGTTATTTTATTCACCAAGGTTACATATGTATACTAACGCATAAACAGGAATAATGTGCATGATAAACGTTCTACTTAAATACTATTAACACTTTACATAAATACACAAAAACAATTTTGGAATTATTTATTACGTGTGCGATTAAAATATTTCGACAACATCGTCATATTTACGATCCCAGTAGCCTCCAGAATAAAGCCAATCCTCTTTATTTGTGCAAGGATTTGCAACATTGCAAAACCATCTGTAAGATAAAAAAATTAATATTGAAAATGAATCTATTGAAAATTAATTTATAAAAAATGAAAACTTCTAACCGTGGTTTCCAAGTTTCTTCACTTTTAGACTTTCGTTGTTTCCTAGCTTCTCTTTGCTTTTCTTCTAAACGTGTCTTTTCTTTTGACGAACTATCAAGATCTCCTCTCTCCAAACAATGGATATCGGGTCGCAAACGCGAATCGGTTGGGCATAGAGTGTTTGGTGGTTTCATGTCCGGTTCGAGTTCATTCAATTCCATGGCAAATTGTGTAAATTGGTAAAACTAAAAGTTTGTATTATTAGTTTTATTATTTAATTGGCCTAGTTATAATTTACTTCATCGCTATTGAGCGGCCTTGTCTCGCACTTCCACAGTAGAATCGAATCGGGTATATCTATTGAGTATGTTGAGTCACTTCTCGGTATTTCACCCTCAATTTCTGGCGGTGGTCCGTTTTCATTCTTTAAAATAGAAAGAGAAAAAATAGAAAAAAAATTATAATGTACTAAAACTATCCATATAATTTTTTTCGTCATTAAAAAAATAGAATTAGTCCCCCAATTCTGGAGTTATAGATTAGAAACGTAATAGTTCATTTAAAATACCTTTTGTGTTTATAACCAGAAGCATAAATTCAAAAACCTCTATGTAACAACTATACAATTACAGTACAGAAACATGTTCCAATCAGATTTACTTAGGATGCGTTCAGACACAAAAATATTTGGATCTATTTTCTACAATTTTAATTTGCTTTTTAATTTTTGGACCACGATTTTTTATTCAATACGGTATTTACAAACTGATATCTCTTTCATGCTATAGGTGTGTTCAGATATGCAAATATATTGAATTAATTTATTACTGTTTCAACAAATCTGTGGTAAAAAGGAAAAACTGCTTAATTCTGATTTTCTTGTTTTGCAGGAGAGCACTTTCTAAGTTTAAACCTAATTGAAATTTTACGCCTAAGTGAGATAAGCAAAAATTACTTTGACTATAACTTCCTCAAAAATTGTAAAAAATAATTCAAATTTAGCATGGAGGTACTTTTCGATACGGAGATCAGCGTAGTATTCTTATCTAAATTTTTGCTTAAGTCGACTGAAGCACTTTTTCCTTTTCACCACAGAAATAGCGAGAGGAAATTCAAAGAAATATGAAAGTTGTAAAAATTTGATTAAAATATTTGGGTGTCTGAACGCTACTTTAGTATATAGGGTTTTAAAACATGGATAGGTTAATTATCACTTGTTTATATACACAATTAGCAAATATCGAATTTCATGAAAAAAAAAATATTCCTAAAAAGCAACATTCAATATGAAAAAAACACTTTTGAATTCAAACTACATTAGTTAAAATTTTGTAAACTATTTTCAAAATGTTTGCTTTTTTAGTTCAGACAATTGCCATTAATATCGAGTTCGTGAAAGGTGTTTTTAAAGGATTTTTTTTTACGATACATTAAAAAATATTATACGTTTAATAAACTTTAAGTATACGACTCACTTAAAAAGCTCGTGTCAAGAATAAAGGAAAACTATATGTAATAAATAAAACATCTTCACTTACATCTTGTATAGACAAGCTACGGAAAGAGGTCATCTTAAAACTATGCAACTTGGAGAACACTTTCTTCGGCGTAACATCAGGAGAATTGGATAAATCCTTTTCTCCGTTCTTACGATTGGATTGCTTTACATAATGCTCATAGTCCGTGACTGAGCAACACTTTATAAATTCGGTCCATTTACCGTACAAGTATATAATATTCTTCTTGCTAAAAAATATATGAAAGTTTGATTACACATTTGTTTTCAAAAGTTTGCAAATTAAATTACTGTTCGTCTTGAACGAAGCCCTCCACTCGATGAAGATTTTTTGGTGTCGATCCAGCTGATTTAAAGTTTAATACGGCACGATGACCTGTGGAATGATTAATTATTTCCATTGAACCATATTGCTCGATCCACAATTTGCCAACAATAATGTTGTGCACGCAACAATTGACATTACTCCATGTATACGTTTCATTCCATCTAAGATTATAAAAACTTTCTATTGTAGTGTTATAAAAAACAATGTTATACAAAAATGAACCAACAAAATGCAACAACACAAACAAGATCTTGTTGTAGTTTGCAACTATTCAAAATGGATATAAAAGCATTATTTAAATAGTTTACATACTACACAAACTGTTAAAAACGTTTGAAAATTTACTTTGGGAATTCAATGGTGACAATTCCTTTAGGTTGGATTTCAACACTTTTTCCCCAGAATTTAAGTTTAGGACTGATCGAACCGTGAAACTTAAAGTCTGAAGATTCAGCGTGAAATGCAGAGACTGGGGGATGATGCGAAACTTGTTCACATACGACACGATAATCGCCCCTTTGAAGCTCAAATGTTTCGCCTAACAAAGGATTAAATGGCTTGCCTAGTCGATCCCAATTGGAAGCAAGCGCTGAAACGGCAAAAGCTAAAACAGTTAAATTTATTATTAGTATTAAATTATTTTTAGTGATTCTATATTAGTATCTTACCGGCAACAAATTTCATGCGATCGGCGGGACTTTCCTGTTGCGCAGCTTGTTTCAGCAGCGGAGCATATTCCATATATTCGCAAAGCCTTTGCAGAAAACTTAATGGTTCGTTCAGCATAACTGGCATTGTTATCTTGCTTAAATCTTTGCCAATACAATTTTTCAGTATAGACCAAATACTAATTTCCTTACGTGAAATCATTGCAGCTGGAAGCTCCGTTCTAAACAAAAAAGAACAAAAGAAAGAGTACAAAAAAAAAAAAAAAATATATATATATATATATATATTTAAAGTCGATGAATAACATTTTTATATATCGAATTATTAAATCATACATTGGAATGGTGACTAAAAATCTAATGAATAAGCTTACCTGTGCTGAAATTTCTTATCTTTGCTTTCAGCCATTTTATAACTCTTTTGTTTTTTGTTTCTTCTGCAATTAATAAAAGTATTCGTTTAAATCAGAAATTTGTATGTTATAACTTGTTAGTATGTATAAAGCGAATATAAATGACAATAAATAAATAAATAAATACAACTATTAAGGGACCACCATCATACCTAATTGTGGTCAGAGTCAAGGTTAAGAAAATCAAAGGTCGAAAGATCTTAATCAAGCAAAGCCAATATACATATGAACGTTAATTTTGTGAATATATATTTTTTATGAAGACAGTACGTATGCCTATGTGTTTATGTATGTCTACACAAAATATAACCAATACACTATTTCAATACAAGTCAAATAAATCTATATTTTAACGTTGACAGAACTTTATTTAAACATCTGTTGCTTAGAAGAAACTTAGGTAAAAAATATATATATATATGTAGGTACACATAAATATATAAATATCAGTTATAGAAATATATGTATATATATGCATTAATATGTGCCTTTCACTATATTTTTTTATTTTATTTATGCTAACAGTTATAAAAACGAACGTGAATTTATTTCAGTTAGCAATATTGTTCTAATAAATGAAAATTAGTTTTACTCACGACTCCGTTGTCGACTAATCAATATTTCATTTTTACAATTGCCAGTTCGATTCACTACCTCAGGGGTTTAACAAACTTTGAATTCCGCTAATAATAATCTCTACTTTGGCATTTTGAATAGCACTGCAGTTTTGCAGTTTGCCAAAAAAATCAATAAGACTGATAAGTGATAAGCAACGTAACCCGATGCGTTAAAAAATACCACCTAAATGATGTTAGCTAGCAAGACTGGTATTTTTCGGAACAGGGCGATTCGTTAAATATATTTTTTTGATAAAAATGAATAAAATATAATAAAACAACAAAAAACGTTGTATTTTATTTTAACACCTTTTTTGCATATTAGATTTCACTAATTGAGGTGAAACTAAGCTTTAATTGCATAATGTTCATATAATTTTCATGGCTCAACTTTTTTTCAAAATAATTAAAAAACAAAAGAGAAAGGTCGACAATATAAGAGATATTAGGTTCGAAAAATATACATCAAATCCATAAATAAAGCTTTCAAATTAACCCGATTGCGTAAAGATTTCTCAGGTAAAAAGGAAAAACTGCTTAAGTCTGATTTCCTTGTTTTACAGGAGAGCACTTTCTAAGTTTAAACCTAACTGAAATTATACGCTTAAGTGAGATAAGCAAAAATGACTTTGCCTTTAACTTCCTGAAAAATCGTAAAAAATAATTACAATTTAGCATGGAGGTACTTTTCAATACGGAGATCAGCGTAGTATTCTTATCTCAATTTTTGCTTAAGTCGACTTAACTTTTTCCTTTTCACCACAGATTTTTAAAGCAAAAAACTTTCTCTTTGTATGCAAATTTTACAATATATAGAAAGGTTGACAGTAAAAGGGGTTTTAAAACTATAAAAACAGTTTTCAAATAGAACATATAGAGTAATTTTTCATATATTTTTATTAAAAAACTTTATAAGGATGGGTACTGGACTAGTCTAAATCATTTGAGCGAGAACAGGATGCTATGAATCCTGTGTCTTTTTTACCCATTCAATTGGTACATTAAACGAAATTTTTTCAAGATATACAAAGAAAAAAAGTACCTGCGTGAAGTAATAAAATTAACCGAAAAACTTTATATTTAAATTAAACGCACATTTTTTCACTGAAGTTTGCATGTAAATAAGCCAAAATAATGCTATTATTGTATATTGTTCATGCGATATTTTTTGATGAACCTTTTTTTTCTCCAAATTATTCAAAAAGGAGAGAGGTTGCCAATAAGAAGTGTATGGGGATAGAAAAAAGTTCGACCGTTTTTTTTAATTAATCAATGAGTATTTGTTCATATGGTTTTTATTGGTGAACCTTTGTTCATAAATTATTCAAAAATGAGAGAGACTGTCATTGTGAGAGGTATGGCGTTCGATTCGTCTTGAAATAAGCTTCAAATCGAGTTTTAAAAAATTAAAAAAAGACAGTTTTTTTTAAATGTTATAAAAGAATATTTATAGCTGAACCTTTTCAATTTTAATGACTCTCATATTGGCAATTTCTCTACTTTTTGAATAATTTGGGGAAAAAGGTTCATCAAGAAATATCGCATGAACATTATATAGGGTGGTTAAATTTCAAGAGCCGATGTTGAATATGAGCCACACCTAAATGTCAAGTTTTTTCCTGCATTTCTTTTTACATTTCTCAACTTCAGACTAACTCAATTTGAACCATGGAAAGATACACAATCGAGCAACGCGTTAAAGTTATTCAGGCCTATTATGAAAATGGGCGTTCAAATCAAAATGCATACCACAGCTAACGAAACAATGGCTCTTTTGCGCGAAAAAATTTGATGGCCAAATAATCTCACGTCGCGGCGATGTCAACTGGCCGCCAAGATCATTTGATTTGACACCGTTGGACTTCTTTCTTTGGGGTTATTTGAAAGAAAAGGGGTACGCCAATAAGCCAACAACAATTCAAGAGCTAAAGGATGAGATAATTCGGCACATTAACGACATTGAACCTCAATTATGCCTCAGCGTTATCGAAATTTTAGACCATCGGATGGACGTGTGTTGCCGAAGCCGTGGCGGCCATTTGGCCGATGTTTTGTTCCATACATAATTGAGTCATACCAATATATCATAATAAAAAGAAATGTCAATAATTTCCTAAATAATTCGTGTTTTATTCAAAATCAACATCGGCCCTTGAAATTTAACCACCCTATACAATAAAATCATTTTTTGGACTATTTACATGCAAACTTCAGTGCAAAAATGTGCGTTTAATTAAAATATAACGTTTTTTGGTTAATTGTATTGTATTTTATTCATTTTTCGTAATTAATTATAAAAAAAACATGTTCTTATTTAAATGAGTCACCCTGTCTCTAAAAAATACCAGTATTGTTAGCTAGTTATTGCTAACTTCACACAGGTAAGTAAGGTTATCAGATTGAACGAATAGCACGAATAGAACGGTGCTGAACTAGTCCAACTTGCTAGAGCGAGAAGAAAATACTGATAAGAGTAAGGCAAGTAATGACACAACAGGAGCAGAGTGAAATATACTGTATGTGAACTAGGAGGGGTTCAGTTTGATACATTAGTAAACTGCACAATTCAGTTTTGTTAAAACTTATAAACTATTGCTTCGATTTCAACAAGTTTAATGCTGAAGATTTGTCTTGATATAAGAAACATTTTTACCATATTTAAACCCAATAGCCCTATTAACAACTTTTTTTCGAACTAGAACTGGATAATATGTTTTTGGTTTGTATGGTCATATAGCATATTGATTTTAACATACAAAGTACATAGGACCTAGAAAAGCTTAAGTTTTAAATTTTAACCGAATGTTTTCAAAACAGAGCGAAAAAAATTGCACAGTTCCAAAGAAACAGGCAGACGGCAGTGCTAGATCGATTCTTCTCATCGAGCTGATCGAGAAGATGTATATAATGTACATACACATATATACAGCCATAGTCAAATGTTATTACACAACCAAATTTTTTTTTGCACATTCAACTTCCTTCATTCTTCCTACTGTTGCTATTGATGTCAGACTATAATAAGATATGTTGTTGTAATCCTTGATCTATCCTGAATCGATCGATGTCTTATTGGAAAAGAAATGAAGTAATGAGTAGCGGCCGTCAAAAGTTATTACACACATTTTTTTTTGCGTCAAAAGTAATTACACAAAACTTAAACTTGAATATCTTGGTCTCTATTGAGATAGCAATGAAATCTTATAGTGTAGGTTGTAGGTCTCTTCGAGTAGAAGAAAACGGTATGCTTAGAATTTCGGGGGACCCTTAGGGTCTGGAGCAATAAAGAGCAATATCTCTGATATTACGGTTATCTTTTTAGTTCGTAAACAAAATAGATCGAAAAACAAATTAATGAAAACGGTAATGTTTCCAAATAGTTCGAAAATAAGATCCCGTTAGTTTTTAAGACTTATTATAAAGGGTGTTTAAATTATTAAATTGGTATGTAATACAAAATGTGTAACTATATGAATATAAATATACATATAGTATATTGTAGCATTTTATACGATGACGCGCATGCTCGGATTACTGCAGTGTGTAGCGTGCAGTAACTTTCTCTCATCGAGAGAACGTAAATGTGCATGTGCGTGTCTATATAAAGCTTTGAGTTGTTGGCAAAAATATAAATTGTATCACATCGTATGCTATGTATGTACGTATGTTTGCAAAACTATGGTTAATTGTTGTTATTGTTATTTTTGTTTCTCTTTCTTCTAACCAATATCGTGGATGGTTTCTAAATTTAATTAATTTAAATGTACTCAAATTTGAACAACATTTTAATTAAAATCCGAAAAACAATAACGAAATACTTTTTGTTGTGCGATGGAAGCTTTCCATCGTCACACCAGAAGCAATTAAAAGTATGAGAAAAGCATACAGGGATACACTGATCGCCACACTATGCATACCAGCAAATCAATCCAAGATAATGCTCGAAATTGGAAAAATACGCATTGGGTGGGTGATATGCCACATACGCGAAAAATTCTCCCGAAACGTTGCATTAGGTGCATGACATTTGGCCACACAGCTAGATACTGCCAAAGCCACAACGACTTCTCGAGTCATTGCTTCAAGTGTGTAGCTAAGGTCTGCAAAGCCAAACCAAGCTGCATTCTCTGTGGCCTAGAAAATGAAGATCATACAACTCAATCTAAATCACTGTTAG
>JAEIFJ010001505.1:0-90143 GCA_018903435.1 Leucophenga varia | reverse complement strand
CTTAAAACTTGCAGGTACTGCATAAGTTAAAAAAAATTATTAAAAAAAATAGCAAGTACTTACAAACATGTTGATTGCTTCGTTACCTTTTTCCTTTTAACCGCGAATTCAAGATCTTTCGATTTTGGTACTTTTTGCATATATGTATGTGGCAACATGTTTTTTATGTTGCTATTAGATTTACATTGAACACTTTTCTCTGTACAGGCGAGAAAAAAATCAGTACAAAATATGTAAAATAATTATAAATTGCCTAATAACAGAGTATTGTTTAATAATGTACAATAATATACATATTATAATTTAAGATTTTATATATAAAGGAATATTTTTCAATTTTTAAACATATACTATATGAATATAATCAAACAGGGAGCAAAATTAATTTTGATACACACACAAGCATATAGGCTTGGAGTGCAATTTAATTGCTTTGTGAGATTTCTACTAAATGCAAACAATAAGCACTTGGAACTTATTGTTTGGCTGAAAATGAGAAAATTTACATTAATGAAACAACATGCGTGTTGTTTTATACGAAACATGCAAATGATACTTTATTCAAAAAATGTTTGCCTTATTATTACTTACTATTTTACATTTCGAAATAAAAGGACTTTACAATATTTATGAGTAACAGATGTGTACAGACTTCTGTTAGGAAAATACAATATTTTATGACTAACAGATGTATGCTGTTAGGAAAAACACAATTTATGACAAACAGATGTTTACAGTTTACAAAAAAGGATAAAGATAAAAACAAAGTGTTGATTACTTATTCTAAAATAGAAAACTATTAATAGATTATCTGCTGCTTGTTTTCTGTCAGCATGTGGTAGATGATAAACTCAAATTAGTTCGTTGCTGTGAGAATTTTGTTGTTGAAGTATTTTTGTTGTTGTTGTATTTTTGTTGTTATCATATATTTTTGTTGTTTGTAACAAAGTATATGAACATTCTCCGGCCCGTTGAATATGGATTCAATCTTAATCTAGTTCGATCGCAAAAGACTGACCCTTTCCCTTTCTTTTTTTTCCTTAAGTAGATTGCCCTTGTAATACATATAAAGGCAATAATTAGTGATATTAATAGTACTAGTCATATGATATAGTAGCCGTCTCCAACCGTCCTCCTACTCGGATGACGCCTTTCTCGTCGATAAAGGGTTATAAACTGCTAACTGAACTAGAATTGCTCACCACACCATCTTTTCTTAATTGTTTCAGCTCTTCATGAAAATCTTCACGTTGTATGCATCTTATTATAACAGCAAGAACTGATTCCATTTCATCTACTGACAATGTATTATGTTTGGATTGACATTCTTTTGGTAATTAGAATTTTGAACGAATCGTAGAATGTATGCAACTATTCGTTGAAGTTTTCTTAACGAATTACCATGATTAATACCATAAATTGATTTTCCATTTGTCAATGAAGTTCCCGTTGTAGCTATCAATGGAGTCTTTCTTTTCCGTTCTAAATTATTCGATATCGATAGGTGTTTTGCAAACTTCTGAGGCCAACAAGATTCTTTTCCATGTAAGAATAAAGGGCCATAAAACCATAAATTACAATTTACTAGTTTACGAGGCGATAACCCTCAGGAACTGTCAGATCTTGAATAATGAACACTCTGTTTGCAACGAATGTCTAGAAGGATGCTGATGGTGCGTTTAACCAAGAGATTTAAATCGGTTTGAACTCTTTTCACTAGTTGTGCTCCTATAACTGCTGGGCATAATTCCAAACGAGGCAACGACTGTCATTTCAGTGGGGCGACACGAGACTTGGCACATAGCAATTTAACTAATATGGTTCCGTCTTGAAGTAAGGAACGGACATATATTGCTGCTCTTTATGCCTTTTCAGATGCATCTGAGAATACATGTAATTGAATTGCCTTCGGTTGTTGTCCTATTGACATGTGTCGGCTAATTTTCAAATTATCCATATCTAAGAGCCCTTTGCGAAACCCTGCCCATTGTGTGTGAAGATCAACAGGAAGAGACTCATCCCAATCTAGGTTGAGTTTCCAAAGTTCTTGTATGAACATTTTGGCTGTTGCGACGATTGGACCCAGTAGTCCTAGAGGGTCAAATAATCGTGCTATGTCAGAAGTAACTGTTCGTTTGGTTATTTTATAGTGTGACTGCAATTTTACCTTTACTCTGAATTCGTCCGTACATGGTAACCATGTCAAACCAAGTACCTTGGTCCCGCTGTCGTTGTCGTTGTTAAAGTCAAAGATTTACTTCTTGATTAGTTGCTGATATATTTTGTACGAACCGTGGATGGTTGGCACACCATTTTCGTAGATGGAGAATATGCTGCAATTGTTTTTGAGTTTCTATGGCTGCAATCAGACTGTCTGATCCACAAATACCATCATCCACGTAAAAGTTATCTCTTAGAAATTGTAAGCCCAAGGGATACTTCCTAATATTATCCAAAGCCACCTGTTGTAGACATCTCGTGGCCAAATATGGTGCAGATCTAGTTCCATAAATTACAGTATTTAATTGAAAATACTGTAGTGGTAAACTTGGATTTTCTCGCCATACAATTATTTGAAAATTGCGATCCTCTGGATGAATGAGAATTTGTCTGTACATTTTTTCTACATCAGTAGTGAATACAAAGCATGGCATTCTAAACCGTAGTAAAATGGAAAGTAGTTCACATTGGCAGTTGGGCCTGTACGCATTAAATCATTAAGTGCATACCCTTCTGAAGTTTTAGCAGATGCATCGAATACTACTCTTAATTTTGTGGTGCTACTATCTGGCCTCAGCACATGATGATGAGGTATGACGTAATAGGGCGAAATTATGTCTTCTAAATTAATTCTCGTCATATGTCGAAGTTGTTCATATTCATTCATGAAATTAGAAAATGCAATTTTTAAATCCTTGTCCTTTTCAAGACGTCTTTCAAGAGCCATAAACCTATTAATGGCAATACTATTTGGATTCTCCTAGATTATTTGGATCTTCCTTGAATGGGATTTTTACAATAAAACGCCCATCTATGTCCCGTTTTGTTGAATGTGTGTAAAGGGTTTCACACTGTCGATCGTCGACCGATAATGTTTGGCGTTAGGGCTCGTCTAAGTTATCGAGTTTCCAAAATTTTTCGATGATGTCGTGTGTACTGATTTCAGTACCTACGCCGCATGTGCTTACTTTTGGCAATGGCCATGATGAGGTATCTGGTTGACAAGCAGGTTGCATTGCTACAATAGTGGGAAATACCAAAGCTTCAAGGCGTGAAGAAAAATCTCTCATTCTTGATTGAAATTGCACATTGATCCGATAGTTCGATTTTTTTTTATTCCATTACCGATACCTTCAATACACATGGATGCTTATTTTAAAGGAATTTCCAGACGCTTGACAAGTCTTTCAGTAACTATGTTTACTTGGGATCCTGAATCCAAAATGGCTCTGCATTCTACAGTTTGTTATTATGTTGATTCTTGCAGTGCCCAACAACACATAGCCTTGTTGCGATGTCTTGTTATTTGCTGCCGTTGATGCGGCTGCTGGTATTTAATTTTTCATACCGACGCTGATGCCTTGTCAACAAGATCATCCTTGTTTATACTTGTGAGACGATCTATTTCGTTGCTGAATATATTTCTGTACTTATGGAATGCCTCAGAGATTCCATTGTAGTAATTGGTTTTCAAGTAGTCATGCTCAACAGGCTCCTTTGTGATTTATTTGCGTATCCGTTTGTTCAAATCGAGCCCACTCTTCTTCTAGACGCTGCAGCCGTTCGTTGTAATAGGCAATCTTTTTTCCAATCATCTGGGTCCTTTTTGGAGTTTCTAATAATATTTTGTATATTTTGTCCATTCTTGGTTTGTTTCATGAACAACACATTGAAGCTAGTCCAAATTACCTATGTGTGTTTGACCCGTTGGGAATTGTTGATTTGTCAATAGACCGGATGTGCTCCGACTCACACCACTAATTGGTCAAACACAATAGTAACTTCTTAGCCTTTGGTCGATGCGAAATAATGATCCTGATGTGGATCTCTTATACCCTGTGCAACTGTCGAGAAAATGGAATCCGTATGTAGATTTTCGTTGAATCCTTTTGATTCTCGATCCTAGTAGATTGTATGTCTCTACAGGATCACGTCGGGGTAACCAAAAATGTATATAATCAAACAGGGAGCAAAATTAATTTTGATACACACACAAGCATATAGGCTTGGAGTGCAATTTAATTGCTTTGTGAGATTTCTACTAAATGCAAACAATAAGCACTTGGAACTTATTGTTTGGCTGAAAATGAGAAAATTTACATTAATGAAACAACATGCGTGTTGTTTTATACGAAACATGCAAATGATACTTTATTCAAAAAATGTTTGCCTTATTATACTATTTTACATTTCAAAATAAAAGGACTTTACAATATTTATGAGTAACAGATGTATACAGACTTCTGTTAGAAAAATACAATTTTTATGACTAACAGATGTATGCTGTTAGGAAAAACACAATTTATGACAAACAGATGTTTACAGTTTACAAAAAAAGGATAAAGATAAAAAACAAAGTGTTGATTACTTATTCTAAAATAGAAAACTATTAATAGATTATCTGCTGCTTGTTTGCTGTCAGCATGTGGTAGATGATAAACTCAAATTAGTTCGTTGCTGTGAGAATTTTGTTGTTGAAATATTTTTGTTGTTGTATTTTTGTTGTTATCATATATTTTTGTTGTTTGTAACAAAGTATATGAAGTTTTTTTTTCTTATTAAAAAAAAAAATTAAAATAATAAACTTTTTTTTTGGGCCATTGGTTTGCCCATTGGCCGCTCCGGGTGGAGAGAAAAAAAAAAAGGAAAAAAATTTTAATGTGAAAAAAAGTCATTAATGCAGTAATTATATATTTTTTGCAAATTAAAATTTTCGTCTATATACTTAGTAGACTCAGAGATATTTGATAATTTCAATAAAAACAATTACGCATACCAGTTCTTTGAAAGATCCATTATTTCTAACATCCTCGATTGACAAGATTTTTGATAAGATTTTAAAAAAAAAAAAGTGGTTATTTAACAATTATATTACATTTGAATTAAAAAAAAATATATATATTATAAGAAAAATAAAAATAATACACAATATAAAATAAATAAAAAAAAATTATTTTTAATAACAATATTAGTTTTATTGTTCATAAAAAACAAAATCATTTGTATTTATAAGTGTATAAATATAAACAAGAGGATCCTAGATCCCCCTTTGAAACAATTTTTTTCACAGCGACACTGTTCTACTTTAAATGTATCTGTCCCGCTTTTATCACTACTATTTCGTACTCAGTCGCAACTACTCAAATTTACGTATATGTACAGTCATTCTTAGTTTTTTGCATTTTATTTAAATCTCCTCGAAAATTTTTTCAATTTATCGCTTTCTATTTATAGACAAATTTAATATCTATCTTGTACAACAAGTCTTATATTGGAGATATTTGTTTATAATCATATAAATTACATTTTTAATGTAGCAAGAAAATACCAGATGACGGCATTTTTAGGCTCAACTAGATGATTTTTCCTTTCCGGTTAACATATTTTTCCACTTTCAAATTGCATCGACAAGCAATAAAGTTTTTTAATTATTAAAAAAAGCTACCGATTTTTTTTTAATTTCAGAGCGTCTAATGAAAGCTTACACTATTGCGAATCGAACTCTATACCTCTTATTTCTCCGAAAATTGATTATGTTGCTTATGTATGAGTACTTTTTTTATTAATTAAAAAAAAACTGCCGACTATTTTTTTCAATTTCAAAGTCTTAAATTAAAGCTAATGTCAATACAATTCAAACCCCATACATGTGACGGGTATTTAAACTTCGGTTCCACCGAAGTTAACGTTTTTCCTTGTTTTTTTGTTCTTCTAAAATTGCTAGGTTAAAACCTTTGTCAGAATCATTTGAGAAAAATTTACAAAAAATGTTGAAAGATAAAAAAAACAATAATGACACCTTTGTGACTTGAACATACACATATTTTTGTAACATGTATAACCATTAGGCTATTTTTGGTCAATAAGACTATACTATGTACTACTACTTCTTGCAACGATTCCTATATTTTGTTTTTAACAGGTTTAAAAATGTTCTTTACTTCTTCCATCCTGCGTATTGATGTATAGATGATTTAATATTTTTAAATTAAATAAAAAAATTTTCTGTTTAAAATAAGTGTTCATTATTTTTCATTACATTTTAAGTATTTTCTTGATTTTTGCCCACTGTTCGTATTCTTCAAAACCAAGCTACAATAATATCTGAACAAAAAATGTTGTATACCATATGGTTTCTTTGAACCGATAACTTAATAGAAAGAGATAAATCAGACCAATATGTTATGATTTGTGTTTCGACAATAACTCAAATCGTTTCTATTCGGTGTGATAAATAGGTGGTCAGCTAAAATAAGAAACGTGAGAGTTCAACCATCTTTCGCATTATTTTACATAAGGAAGTTAAACGATGGCGCCGAACGTAGCAGTTCCTCTTGAACGATATGAACCACAATCTTCAGGCATAAACGCCATCTTGTTGGGCCCTCCTGGTTCAGGCAAAGGCACACAAGTAAGTAATTCAGTTCGGTGTTGTATTACATAACTGTGTACCATACCAATTGCTTCTCTTTTTAAAGCATGTGTTTATACACACATACATACATACATATCTACCTTTATGCACATATATGAGTACATATGTATGTACATGCATGCGTACATATCCATATTCACAGTGCCGATAAACTAGTTAATTGTTTTATGCATTTTCGCAAGTAAATCAATTAAATGAACAAAGTCCAATTTATAATATGCATTTTTATTTGCGGCAATTTTATATAGCTTTGATCTTAGTATCTAATCATAAAAATAAATTGATTAGTCGTGGCGCTGCGATCAATTTAAACTGATAAGCATTTCCTATAACTTTGTCACGTAATCCATTGTCTTCATTTTAAAAACAAAATACATTTCAGGTCATTGCTTTGCATTAATTAAACTTTTTGACGTTTCGTATCTGCATTGCGTTTTGTATACGTACGTGGCTCAAAGCTTATTTCGTGCAGCACATAACAATTTTTTTTGGAAGAAAATATTGTAAAAATTTAAACGCAATTTTATTAAGCGTATTTTAGAGGTTTAAAATTAATATTGCAATTATTATTTTTCAATAGATAATTATGAACTAGGTATAAAAAAGTAAAAAAATATACAGATTAAATGTCACAGATTATTTCGTGCACTTAAAGAAGTGGACGAAAAGTACAAATTTTGTGTTTGGTATAGCACTGCTTATAAACCTCTTAAGAGCAGTTTTCCATCGATGTGACTTCTTTTTGATTGAGATCATTATTTTCTTTCTTTCGTCAGAGCAGTTTCGTGCCGTTTTTATAAAAAATAATCCTTTTTCAATTTTTTTATTTTTTTGTACCTAGTTCATTATTTTCTATTGAAAAATAATAATTGCAATATCAAATTTTAAATCTCTATAACGTACTTAACAAAATGGCGTTTAAATTTTTTCTCTATGTTTAATACTTTCCAAGCTATTATCTTCCAAAAATTTTTTTTATTTGCTTGCCGATATAAGCTGTGAGATGTACATATGTATACACATTTTATGTACATGCATATGTTCAATACATACTGAATATTTGGCTAATATTGAATATTCTAGGATCACTGAAGGTTTTAATGATTGGTAGCAACCAAAATATATTTACCACAAATGTTCCTTTTTAGTTAAGCGTGACATTAATTAATAAATTAATTAATTTACACCATATTAATATTATAAATTTATATAATATTAATAAATTTACACCATAAAGCTTTGATAAACTATGAAAAAATTTTTTAAAATGTAGCTTATTTGAGCAATCAGCAATATATGCAAGAACAATGGGAGGACGTGGGAATATTTTAATAGGTACATGTTGTAAAGTTTTTAATTGCTAAACCACATTGAAAAATGTCGATAAGTTACCATCACAACAGCGATTAAATATTAAAATAACGAAGTTACTCTTAAAGTACAATATTAGCTTAAAGTTAAAAATACCCTTTCATAAAAATATTTATAACAATAGGAAGATCATCGAAGATACAAGTCACTAGAATGCCTCAGTCTCTTTTCGCAGAAATGAAAATGAAGTGAAATGAAATGATCTTTAATGCGATCATTATATTTGTTGGTATGTTGATTGCAGTAGTTTTTCGCAGAACGCGCAAGAATTTATAAAAACATAGAAGTACCGAAGTAAAAATAAACTAAACCCAGATGTGACGGGTATTTGAGTTTCGGTTTAACCGAACTTAACGTTTTTCTTGTTTTTTTTCTTTTAAATACTGTTTAAGCTAATTGTTAATTTTATTCATTATTTCATTAAATGAGCATTTTCAATAATTGTTATTTGCAAATGATAGGTACGTTTAATAAGACTAATAGAGTAACATATGCTAATATAATGTTTGGGGAGAATGGCTGTAGTTCAAAATGTAAAAACTGTAGTAAAAAGATCAAGCTACATTTTTTCTCGTTACCCAACTTCGTGTACCCTTTAAATTTCGAGCTACTTACTTTTTAAGAAAGGGTACGGAAAATTGTGGCTAAGCAAAGTATTACAAAACAAAGTGTAGCTACATATTTTAAATTTACATAATATTTTGGTGAAATAAATACGAGTATACTATATTATTATGATATCAAAAAAAAAAAAAATAAAATTACTTTGCAGAAAAGTATAGAGTTGCTTTACTTATCTTTATAAATAATTGATTAGAAACCATTCTAAGTGGAACTCTGACGAAAATATTTAGTGGTGCGAACCAATTGAGGTTAGAATTTTTATAATGTTCATATAAACAATTTTAAACATTAAAACAACCATATTTGTGGCAATTTTAGAAATTACCTATTTAGTGAAGGACTTAAGATCCTTTCAATCGTAAGAGGGAATGTGACATCCTCAATATGAATTGAGCAGATAATTCCTCACTGATAGCAGCGACCACGGGACGCTATCTCATAGGCCCTCATGCTAGGAGACTTAAATGATTTTTGTTGAAGCTGTGGCAACGAGACGAAGTAAAAATTTTGAATATCTTCAGTCACTGCCCGGAATAGAAAATGCTTCGCATGCTTGGAAAAGTTTTTCTTAAAGTATACCTACCTACCTATCTAGATATGGTAAGGCGTTAGCTTATGGTCTATGAGCAGTCTTTCAAGATCACAATGAGCTTATTTTTGCTTAAATGTCGTAGTACTCGTCTGAGTCCTCTGCCACCCAAGTAGAACATAACCTTCGTTTTAAAAATACTAAACGGTTAACGCCGCTGTATATCATTTTTGGATATATAATAAATACGCTTGAAGAAATGTATATATTTAAATTATAGAGCCAACACTTAAAAAAAAAGCCCAGCCGAATACGAATTATTGAAAAGCCTTGTCCAACCCGAAACACAATTTTTCAAAAACTGTATGAAAAAAGTTATATTTTAATAAATACTTTTTTCACAAATCATCTTCAATTCCACTTTAGCTTAGTAGTTTAAAGCCTTGCCAATCGTTCTGAATGTTCTAGGTTCAAATCCCGGGTTCATTGCTCAAATAACAAAATAAGTCTATTACTATATATTCTTTTATAAAAAATGTATATTTTTCAAAACCATATGTTTATTCCATTATTGAGTCTGTTTTTTTCTTTAGTATTTCTTAAAGATAGTTTGTATTGCTTTGCTTAATTAAAGTTTTCCAATATATGAGTTAATGTCTTCTTAATATTTTTTTTTTAACAGGCACCATTATTAAAAGAAAAGTTCTGCGTTTGTCATTTGTCAACTGGTGATATGCTGAGAGCTGAAATTGCGTCCGGCTCAAAACTAGGTGCCCAATTAAAAAAAGTAATGGACGAAGGAAAGCTTGTCTCGGATGATCTCGTTGTCGACATGATTGATTCTAATCTGGACAAATCAGAATGTAAAAATGGATTTTTGTTGGACGGATTTCCAAGAACCGTTGTGCAAGCAGAAAAAGTAGCTTAATGAAAAAAAGATGTTTGTATGAAAAGTTATATAACAAATTTTTTTCTTTAGCTAGACACTTTGCTTGAAAAGAGAAATACTAACTTAGATGCTGTTGTTGAATTCGCAATTGATGACAGTTTACTTGTGCGTAGAATAACAGGTCGACTAATTCATCAGGCTAGCGGACGATCATACCACGAAGAGTTTGCTCCACCCAAATTTCCAATGAAGGACGATGTATGTTTAATATTTTTAAATTATCCATCAATTTGCAAGTTCCTATTAATACATATATATTTTTTATTTTATAGATCACAGGCGAACCTCTAATTAGGCGAAGTGATGACAATGCCGAAGCATTAAAAAAGCGCCTAGAATCATATCACAAGCAGACCAGACCACTTGTAGACTACTATTCTTTAAGGGGATTGCACTTTAAAGTGGACGCTGCTAAAAAATCAAGCGATGTTTTTTCTACAATAGATTCAATATTCCAACGCCAACGTAAAGTAAAGCAACAATTATGATTGTCATATCTTTTTTACCTTGCCAACAAAACTGCCTCAGATACGTGAATATTCCGATTTTCAATAACAAACGGAAACTGCATTAGGCACAAAATCGTCTTTACTTGATGCATTATGTAGTTATCTTTACAAGTGAATTTATAAGTACAGATAAAGTTAAAACCAAAAGTTTCCAACAACTATAAATTTCTACAATTCATTATTTGTTGACACAAATAAAATACTTATAAAGTTGAAATTTTTTCACCAAAGAGTTATTTTGACACTTCTAACGATTTTTTGATTAAAACTATTTTTTTTTTTTTTTTTTTTTCATTTAGTAGTAGATTATTTTGCCAACTTTAAAATTCAATTTTTTAAGATTGTTCATTTGTCCCTTTTTATTTCTACATTATTGTTTGTGCATTTTAATTTAATTCAGCGTTTTTGCAATGCAATAACACGATTCATTGCAAGCACAACAAATTTTAAATTTATGCAAATTGCAGCTTACTTTATTCGAAAAAGGAGAGACAAACTCTAAGAAAACAAGAATTAAAATTCGAATTTGTAAGTTGACAACATTAATTTGAAGTGAAATTGATAGTAAAATTAGTTGTTGCGTTGTTAATTTGTTCCGGCTCAAATTTGGCCTGGGCATAATAAATCTAAAAAGTTTTTTAATTGTCAAATGTATGATTTTGAGAAACTTAATCAAAATGAAGGTTTAATTATAATACTATCTACATATAGGGTTTCCCAATAAGAACAAAAGAATTTGAAAATGAAAAACAAAAAAAAAATTCGTCAAAAATAGTGCTTAATAGTTTTATTTGATGAACAATTTTATGCCATTTATGATTTAAACAAAATGTCGTTCAGGTGACCACCACGATGATGTTAAGTCACACGGTCTTGGTAGCCAGTTGTTAAAGCCATTTCGCGATATTATCAACTTTTCGAACTGTTCACGCAATAAACCCATCGTAACGTTGGCTGTATGTCATCACCATAAGATTTCGTTCATTTTTGGAAAGAAAAAGTCAGTCAACATTGCACGATAACGTTCACCATTCATTGTAACTTTGTACCCCTCATCATTTTTGAAAAAGTACGACCCGATGATGCAACCATACCAATATGAGTTTCTGAGAGAGTTACTTAGTGAACACAAAAGTCAACATGTCAGATTTCTGAAATCCAAGCTATCAGCTGTTAAAAGCCTTTCCTCCATATTGAGAAACACTGTATATAATTCTTTTTCTCCTGACTGACTGATTCATTCATTCATTCAAGCCTGGGTATCACTTAGGGTATTAACCCAGCTGGGATGGTCCAATGCTATTGTATACCAATTCCGGATCCCAAGGTTGCGGACGACTTCCAAGATTTTGTCCTTCCAATGCAGTTGCGGTCGTCCTCGCTGTCGAGCCCCTCCCATTTCGTTCACGTTTTTTTCGTACACTTGTCTCGCCAGAGCCCGTTCCCCCCATTTGAAGCACGTGACCAGTCCAGTGTAATCATTAACAATATATACATATATATATATATATATATATATAATATATACATAAATTCAGCGGATTGTCGGCAGTACGTAAGATTTGGCACCAGCGGTTGTAGATACCCATTTGGGATACCGATCCTGCGGATGTCATCTAGGACCTGGTCCTCCCAACGCAGTGGCGGACGTACTCCCTGCCGCGCCACTACGATTTGATTCACATTTTGCTTGTAAATCTTTTTTCCCGTAGCTTCTGTGTCCATCCTAAACAGGTGACCAGCCCTTTTGTATTGAATTTTACTGACGGATGTCATTTTCTACTCTAACTGGACTCCGAAGTATCTTGCTCTCAAATACGCCCAACACCGACTTATCCGATTCTGTCATGACCCATGCATCTGAGCCATACATCAGGACAGGCATTATCAGCGTCCTGTAGAGTTTAATTTTTTTTCTCTGGACAGAACTCTACTTCGCATTTGCTTACCTAGACCAAAATAGCTATGGTAAGCAAGAGTGATTCTTCGTTTAATTTCCTGACTGGCGTTGTAGTCGTTGTTTACATCTGAGTATAAATAGATGAAGTTTTCTACAGTCTCAAAGCTGAAGTTCTCTGTACTCAAAGACCGTCTGCGTCGTGCAGATTGTCTGCCGGTGGATACCAAGTACTTCCTCTTGTTTTCGTTCACCGTCAGTCCCATTGGACGAGACATTTTTTCGATGTCTGAGAACGCCCCTGTGACTTCATTTTTGCCGATTGTGTCAATGTCGTCGGAATATGCGAGCAGCATAGTTTCTTTGTAGAAAATATTGCCCTTCCGGTTGACTTTTAGGCACTGTTTCAAAATGTACTCCATCGACCCTGACAACGCTATGGGTGTTTTCCAGCGTCGTCATACAGAGGCGGACGATTTTCGCAGGGATACGAAGTTCAGTCAGTGCCTTGGAAAACTTTGATCTGATTGGCGTGTCGAAAGCGGCTTTGAAGTCGACAAATAAGTGGTGTGTGTCGATTTGGTTTTCTTTGGTCTTCTCCAGAATCTGGCGCAGTGTGAATATAGGGTCAATGGTCGACATCTTTGGCCTGAAATCACACTTAAATTACTCAGCAGGTAATTCGTCTACGCCTGCCGCTTTGTTATTTTTAAGCCTTTGTATAGCTTCTAAGACCTCATCATAGTCTGGTGGCTCCACAGGAATAATATTCATCGGTCGGAGGACCCCGATATTCACCATCTCCACCAGCGGTATTGTTCCCGTCGTCGCCCTTAAGTAGGGTAGAGAAGTGGCTCCTCCATAGCCTTAGTAATTCCTGGACATCTGTCACCATGTTTTCTTCTTCATTCTTGCTAAACGAAAATTTTTTGGTAAAAACCTGGGGCCACGTGTCTGCTACTAATCATCTCAATCTCCTCCTCTTCACGCCATTCCAGCTCTCTTTTCTTCCGTCTGATCAGGCGTTTCTCCTCTCTCCGTTTCTCCTTATAGCGCTCAACAAAAGACCGTGTTGCTCCCGCCTGCAGAGTTCGTTGTCGTGCTTTATTCTTCTCTGCAGTAACAATGCGAGGTTTAGTGTAGCGAATTACTTCCTTGGCAACCGTAGCTAATGAGTTTGAGATACGCTTTCACTAATCGTTTATACAGTTGGAGGCCGAAGGATTCTTTCGGAGTAGATGGCAGACCCTTGGTAAGAAAGGAGCGGTCTGCTGTGACTATAACCTGCCAACATCTAGGTTTCGTTGTATGGTAGCTCGCTTGGCGTGCGCTGTGCTGAGTTTAGTGTGTACCTTGGTAAGAACAAGGTAATGGTCCGAGTTGATGTTAGAACCTCTGTACGCTCTTACATTAAGCACGCTAGTAGAGTGCCTAGCATCAATCACCACATGATCTTTTTGGGTGCGGATTCTTAGGTCGTCACTACGCACTGTTGCCTTGTGAATCTCGAGATGTGGGTCGATTAACCTTTCGCCATTATTGTTGGTGGTGTCATGTTGGCTAAATTTTCCGATGGTTTGGCGAAATATTTCTTTTCTCCTAATTTGGTCGTTGAAATCACCGATGACAATTTTGATGTCAAGCTTGGGGCAGCGTTGTAAAGGCTTTCCAATCGCTCGATGAATTCATCTTTCTCTATCTCATCTTTAACATTTGTCGGGGCGTGTACACATATAAGGCTAGTGTTAAAAAATTTAGCTCTGATGCGTGTCGAGGCGAGCCGTTCATCTACAGCTATAAACCTGGAGACTAGTCCGCGTAGTTTATTGCTAACAGCAAAGCCACTAATATGTAACCAGTCCATCGCATTTCTTGGACAGCGGTAATGTCTGCTCTGAAGTTGTCAAGAGTGGTAATGAGTTCTTCTATTGCACCATCCCTGTTGAGGGTTCGGACGTTCCAGGTGCACATCCGTATATCGTGATCCTTATATTGTTTTCGGAGGTCGTAATGTTACTTTGCTTCATACTTAATGCGCCTGACTATATCGATATCGTTATATAGCTAGTACACCTTATCATTCATGCAAATACGGTACTCGTTGTCTGCTCTTACAGGTCCGAAAATTTTGATTTGTCTGATATGTCCTCCTCTGACATGACCGATTATTCTGAGCCATACATCATCACTGGGAGAATCAACGTCTTGTAAAGTTTGATCTGTTATATCGTACAAAAATCACACTCGATACATGTCTAGCATCGATTAGCACGTGGTCTATTTGGGAGCGGCCGCCTGGGACGCCACTGCGCCAAGTTCTCTTGTGAATGTCGTGATGTTGGAATCTGGTGCTCCTTATGACCATGATACGGCCCGCGGCAGAGTCGATTAGTCTTTTTCCATTATTATTGGTGGTGTCATGTAGGCCAAATTTTTGCGATTTCTTTCTCTGTCATGCTTGGGGCAGCGCTCATAGAGGCGTTCTAAGCGCTCATAGAATTTATCTTCTTTTCAGATCGTCCTTATTCAATGTAGGGGCGTGTATACATAGTAAGCTAATGTTGAAGAACTTAGCTTTGATGCATACTGAGGTAAGGTGCTCGTCTACCGCTGTAAATTTGTAGACGAGACCACGTAGATTTCTACTAACCACAAAGCCATCCAAATATGCGTTGACTCTCATGGCCACTTTATTCGATGTCACAGGTTTCTTTTTCTAGGTATCCATTTCCAATCCATCGCACTTCCTGGATGGCTGTTATATCAGCCTTAAAATTGTCAAGAGCGTCAATTAGTTGTTTAGTAGCACCATCCCAGTAAAAAAATCAGACATACCAGGTGTATATTGTTAAATCGTGTTCCTTATATCTTTTCCGAGGGTTGTTATCATAAGCAGATTTAACAATAGTTGCGACCTCCAGAATTAATGCCCCTACCGCGGAATTCACTACGGGTGGATTTTCACTGCCACCTGGAGTACTTCTGTTTCTTTTAGGTTGAGGAAACCGAGACCCCTGCGAAGCCAACCTCATTCTGACGGATGACGCCACTTACGTGAAGCTGAGCCTGTTGTTGACAGCCCGGACGCAACATGGCAAAACTTAGTGATCACAAACATCAACATGTCACATTGCTGAATTCCCAGCTATCATTTGTCAAAAGCCTTTCCTCCGTATTGGGAAACACTGTATATAATTCTCTTTTTCCTGTCTGCCTGGGTGACTGACTAACTGATTTATTCATTCATCGATTCACGGGCGATCAGCGTACAAGCTAAACGGCTAAAGATAGGAAGCTGAAATTTTTGCTGTAGATTCCTATTATGATGAAAGTGAATAATAGGAGTGAATTAAAAAAAATGGCCAGGGGAATAATGGTGGGATTGACAGATCGATAGACTTAATATTTGAAAGGTAGTTAAAAAAATTGTACATGCATTCAAGCGATTTCTAAAATTTGATCCTGGGGCCTCGTGGAGACCAAAAATTGGTTATTTTTACCTTCTTTTAATTTTTGTTTATGAATGAATATACGTAGAGATTTGAAATTAGGCGTATTTAAAAGGTCGTCACAAATATTCTTGGGGTGTCTTGGTGTTTTTCGAAACTAGAACCTTAGACCCACTTGGGTCTTTTAACACTTTTGTTATAATTCTGTAACGGACAGGACTAGAAACCAGAGAACGTCAAAGGTGTCACTTTTTGGCACCCGAATCACACTTATAAATTTAGAGTACTTGTCGCACTCACAAACAGCAAGAAAAGAATAACACACTCAAACGCACAAATCGCTTTCCGTGTTTCGTGTTTTTGCATTTCGTACTCACTCAAACACTAAGCGTTGATTCTATTTCACCAAACACCCAAAAATTTTGACTAGATAAATGAACGGCACAGTGCACTCAAAGCAAAGGTACGAACAGTAACGATAGATCACAAAAAGCAATGCGCAATAATGTGGTGTGAGCGAAATACTCATGTTTTACAGTTATGATTTCGAGTGTGTTCAACTTTTATGCATGAGCAGGGCATTGAGCACTGATCGCTGGTTTTTTTTTAGTCGCTTGGTTTCAGTTGTTAATTGATGCCTTAGAAGGAATAAGCAAAATGACTGAAACGCCGGACTCTTTAAAAAGTAAAATTGATTATGGAACGTACACTTTAGCACAAAAACATAAGGGAAGAAGTGTTATATGGAACATTTTACTTTCCATTGTTAAAGAAGACGAAAGTGCCGTGGAAGGGTGGCTATTTTGCAGAACCTGCCGAAAAGTGCTGAAATTTGTGGCTGGCCACACATCAAATTTGTATCGGCATAAATGTTGCATGATATTAAGGCAACCAAGAGAAGTGACGAAAGTGTCGGCAACAGACAAAGCAGAAGCTATTGAAAAATGCAGTCAATGGATTGTCCAAGATTGTCAGCCGTTTTCATCAGTAGCCGGGCCCGGATTTAAAAGCATGGTGCAGTTTTTTATCAAAATTGGTGCCGCCTATGGGGATCACATAGATGTGGATGACTTGCTGCCAACTCCATCAACGTTAAGTCGAAAGGTCCACAATGACGCTGAAGAAAAAATAGGGTTGATATCATCAAAAATTAAAATAGCAGCAGATACTGCAGGATTAGCTGCCACCGTCGATATGTGGTCTGAGCAATATCTACAACGAAACTTCTTAGGTATCACAATTCATTATCAAAAAAACAATGTTCTTTGTGATTTAATTTTGGTTCTTAAGTTAATGGATTCAGAGAAAAGCTCCGGAGAAAACATTTTAACTAAAATTAAAAGTGTCTTCTCAAAATTTAATATTGAAAACATTAACGAGATCATATTTGTAACATATAGGGGCAGTAACATTATAAAAGCATTAGAAAATAACATCAGGCTTAACTGCAGCAGTTATCTTTTAAACAATTGTTTAGAACAACCATTTACAGAAACAACGGATCTAGACGAAATAGTGACGACATGCAAAAAAATTGTAAGGTACTTCAAAAAAGCCAATTTGCAGCATAAGTTAAACACTTCTTTAAAGAGTTCATGCCCAACAAGGTGGAACTCAAACTACGCAATGCTGAAACATATCGACGATAATTGGGTGGCTGGCAACACTATATTAAGCGAGAAAGGGACCGAAAGATTGATGGATGTCAATAGGTCAACATTAAAAATTTTAGTTGGGTTGTTGGAATCCTTGGAATGAATTTTTAAAGAACTTCAAACTTGCAGCTCGCCTTCAATTTGTTTTGTGCTGCCTTCAATTACAAAAATTTGTGTGCTATGCGAGCCCAATATATCAGACATCTCATCAATTGCAACATTAAAGAAAACAATAAAAACAGTGGTGGAGAGTAAATGAAAATCGTTACCCTCTTCCGTCAAAGGTGGTATTGAAGTTTTTTTCAATACCTGCAAGTAGTGCACCGGTTGAAAGAGTATTTTCATTAGCAGGCAATATCATTACTGAAAAGCGGAATAGATTGGGACCAACATCTGTTGACAGTTCAGTATTTTTACACTCTTATTACAAGCATATTAACAAATCAGAATGAGTTATATTTACTTTTTTTATAATTCACATGCTCAATTTCGTTCATTCTTTTTTTTTTATTACTTGTCATTGAAGACAAAATTTAATTATCATATTTTTAAGCACATTGTAAGACCTAGTCATTGAAAACGCATTCACTTGTAATAATTATAAGCATTTGTTATTTTAATATTTGTCACTGAAGACTGCATTTTCTTTTATTTTTACGAACATACTAGTCTAAGATTAAAATTGATCCAAAAGGAAAACTATTAACGACTGAATTATCTGTTCCTTTAACTGTATGAACGATCTTAAATACATATAAAATATGTTGTAAACATTAAAATTAAATACATATGAATATAAAACAAGCAATGAGACAGCAAAACACGGCTTTTTATTTTCATTTCACATATGTATATGAATGTATATTTGCATATCCAAAATCAAATATGTATGCATGTATGAAGCCAATGCAAAAATAACAACAACACACATGTTTCTCACATATTATTTGTCTTAAGTGTTGTGCTCTCAATTTCGCTCATTCCTTTTGCTTTAGCATTTTGGTCGGCCTCAACTCATGTATACATGCAGAAAAAGAGCACGAAACCGGTTTGCGATTGTGCGTATGTGCATGTTCGAAATTATCAGTACATTGCAACAAGCCTCATTTTAGAGTGCCGATCACACTCTAAGTGCCGTAAACGCACAAATGATTCGGGTACACTTATTGTTAGGGTGTACCCTTGCCGTTCTCTGCTAGAAACATAATGCTAGGCGCATTTGAAAGATGGTTCAAAAATATATTTGATGTGTGCGATGGGTTTTCGAAATTTGGACCTGGGGCCCAGCAGTTGACCCTAATTAGATTTTTTGACCTATTTTTTTTCAGATATTAGGTGAGCACTAAGACGAGATTCCGAAAATTTTGACCCAAGGCCTAATGGGGCCTTGAAACCGGAAAAGCCATTTCTTTAGAATGAATAGACGTAGAAACTTTAAACTAAGCGCAATTGAAAAATGGTTAGAAACTATTTTTGGCGTGTTCAAGAAACAAGAACTTATTTCGCATTATTTACCATTACATATTAATATGGGCTAAATAGTTAAATTTAGGAACCATCAGAACAACCAAACCACAAAAACTAAAATGCCTAACAAGTATGTGATTGCTTAGGAGATAAGACGCTAAAATCGATTTTCTTTATGAAATATCATACATTTGCATTTTGAAACGTTTTGGCTGAGAAATTTGGCTAGACACCACTAATGATATGAAGTCAAGTCAACCTGAAGTAGATCAGAGTACACAAGTTTATCAGACCATTACAAGAAGTAATGTTCCAAGATGACTTCCCTGGAGAGCACCAGACGAAACATCTATGGTTCTTGATACATAACTACCGAACAGCACTCTTTGTGTTCTACCAACTAAATAGGATTCTAACCAGTTGATCAGAATATCAGGAAAGCTAAAGAGGCTAATTTAAAAATAATGTGTTTATGACAAATCTTTACTAAAATTAGTAAAAATAACATCTGTCTGATTACCAGACATAAATTCATTATTAACGATGAAGAAAAACTTAAGAAGATTTTTACATATGGATTTACCTTTATCAAAACGATGTTGATGAGAGCTAACAATTGATTTTAACGAATGTTGCAACTGCTTAGTTATAATCTTTTTGAAAAATTTATGAATAGCACTTAATTTAGCGATGCCTCTATAGTTCAAGATGTCGGATTTACTGCCTTTTTTGTGTAAAGGAATAATATATGAGACAAGTTAAATAAAAAATTTACATGAAAACAATTTGTGTTAGCACATTGTTTTAAAATACAGCTTGGAATATTATCTGGGCTTGGTAAATAGGAAAATTTAACAGAAATCAAATTTATATATATATATATATATATATATATATATATTTATAACTGTCTCAACGACAGCAATTAAAGAGAATTACAATCTAAGAATTTGCGTTGATGCAAAAGCAATTAACTTATATCATGAATAATAAATTAATCTCTAAAGGGCAAATCTAGCGGATGAAAAAGTCTTCTACGTGTTATGCTATTGTCCAATAAACAAAGCGCAAGAAGATTAGGATGATAATGTAAACGTTCAATGTTTCAGAAACTAGTCTTATGTAGCTCTGTCAAAACTGTTGGTATATTTAAGTCTCTATTCAACATGCTGTTTCGTACATAACAAGGAGCATTAGCAATTTGTCTCAGTACTTTATTTAGCATAGCCTGAACTGTTTATAGATTAGAATTAGTTGCCGTGCCCCAAAGCTGTAAGCCGTAAGACCAAATAGGTACAATCATTGTTTTATACAGCAGCACTTTGTTAGAAAGACTAAGTTTGCATCTCCTATGCAATAGCCACTGTATTTTATTGATTCACTATTTACAAAGTTTAATATTTGCAGTAATATGTTTACTCCAGGTAATACCTCCAACCGAATGCATTTTTAGGTAAATTATTACTAATTGTTGAGGAATTGTTAAATTGTCACTTGCACTGTTTGCTCGCCTTTTTGCATATGTCATATGAACTGACTTTTTGTTATTGATCGATATATTCCAACGACACACAGTGGGGCAAAGAAAAGTGCAGTCAGATTTCAAAATGGCGGATCAAATATGGCGGACGAAAATGTTAACAATTGATCAGATTTAATTTTTACGCCATTGATCCTCCATTTTCAATTTTTGAAATCTGACGGCAGATTTCTAATCAGTGATATTGAATACCCCTAGGAACATTGCTTCTTCCAGTATTTCTTAAGTTTAAGTTTAGATAAGTTACTATGTTAATATTTTCCAACCCTCCTAAACATAAGCCCACCCCCTACTCTAAGGGTGCATGCGAACAATTCAATTACAGACAATAACGGTGATCGTAGCACGTCAGGGTTCTGCCCTACAATTTTTAAAAATGGCCAAAAACGTTTTTTTTTATGGGTTTTTCAACCCCCTTTTGTCTTGAAAACCTGACGTGATGGAACTCAGATTCGTGCTCAGCACGAAAATTCCCTTCGGAAACACTAGGTTCCAATTTTTTTCGCATCCGAAAAATAAAAATTTTCAGGGTTGTGTAGCTAAACAATTTTTTCAAACAAATATTTTCGTTGCAATTTGTTGGTGTAAGGGTACCCCCTTATTCATATTATTTTAATTAAGTTTTTTAATTAAGACTATCCCATGACAAATTTTCAAGGGATAGTAAATGAACAACTTCCAGGTGTTTTGCATTCAAATACAAACATTTCTTTTTTTTTTTTTTTCTTTCATGTCAAGGTTAAAAAAAAAATGAAACTTTTATTTAATAAACCCCGATGTCTATTGTTCTGTCAGTTAATTGCCGGCGGATACAGTTGGGGTGGCTATTGATGACACCTGCAAGGAAACACTCGATTCACCTCAACAATAAAAACTTTATTCCACTTTGAATAAAATAACAATTTTTACTAAACTTTAATAAAAAACGTTTACGTTGGTGGGTGCAGGAAAAAAATACACCATGAATTCAAAATTGGCGTTAACATTAATAAAAGCGAAGTTTTGTTAGCTTTGAAATGCTCAACATAAATAAATAATTTAAAAAAAAAAAAAAATTGATGATCTCTCAAAATCAATTTGTCCACGGTTATTTTTTTGGCCCACTGTGTGTCGCAACCAGCACTTGTAACAAGTTGGACGTCGGAGAACGAAATGAACACTTCAAAACAATTTGAGTACTAACTTTATTTATGAAAATTTCTATATACAATTTCTAGTTCTAATGATTATATGCATTTCTTACATGCAACCGAAAGAAACACATAAAAATGGATATTTACGAAGCCATAAAATCCAGGTAGCGACAAACCAAAATATTATAACTACATGATAGACATAAATTTAACATTATTATAATACAATTACAATAAACGATAAGATTAATATTATTCTATTACAATTGTCTGGACTGTATAATAATGACAATATATATCTAAAATTATACATAACTTAATTTTTTTTGTAAGTACATAAATGTATTGATCATTCACGATTCGTCAAAATTTTCTAACATACTCACAAGCAATGGTAAAAAAAACCGTAACATATGAGAGCCTAAAGATTTTATTTGACTGTAAGTGCAATAATTTTTTTGCCAAAGCATTTTTTAGGATGGGTAATTAATGTTTGAAATTGAAGTTTTATGGTGTACGTAAATTTATTTTGTTCATTGGTCATTGGTTTTCCTTTAAAAACCTGTTAGTATGACATACTTCTAATCAAAAATTGAACTAAATGTCATTAGATATGGTTGAATATTTATTAAAGATCGTGTCTGTATACCTCGAGTTGCATTGTGACAGCCAAGGTGATTGGACGTGCTCGCGGACGACAACAAACTTCGCAGCCAGTTTTGTTTACAAAGTGCCACAATACCGCTATTTTTCAATCGCGTGTGCTAAACACCAACAACAACAGAATTAAATCTCTTTAAAGCAGACAATTGCTGATAAGTTGCAGCAAGAACCGTTGCTTTGCTCTGATTGGCCAGCCAATTAGGGCCGAGCCCCAAAAAGTGTTGCCTATTTATAGGCTGTGCATTAAAAAGAAATCATTGCATAAGCTAAGGTTGTGCGATTAAAGTCAGTTTCTTGGAAAAGTACTGCATACCTCCAGGCGAAACCAGAAATCCCAAGGGAAACAAGCTGTTCCGCTGACGCTGTTGTTGCCTATGAAGGGCACAGCACTCAGCATGGAGCCGTCAACATCAGCCAGTGCCAAGTTCAGGTGGCAGCTGGCTCCTACAAGTTCAAGATAATGGCCGTGGTCAAGCAGACCAAGGTCAAAAAAGCTGCTATGTCGAATGCTCTGGATAACGGCTCGGATAGCTCAACTGGAACGGAACCGGTGGAGGTCAGACGTAAAACCCCCAACCGCAAAGTCCATCCTAAATCGATAACGGACAACTCTAACCGGTTTGCTATGCTCACCGATGATAGCGACGACAGCGACGACAACATGCCTCCGGCATCCACTGCTCCCACTGCAAGAGAAGAGGCCGCTACTGCTGCACCAAGGACCATCAAACCTCCCCCCATTTTTATCCCGGGTGTGGGTGATATTAAAGGGTGATCAACCGATTTGGAAATTGCAGTCGGCAATTCAAAATACGACTATAAGTCAGGGAGAGACGGAAGAGTGCGGATCACCCTAGACGACAAAGACGTCTACTCCAAACTCAAGCATTATTTAAATGGCAATGAAATCCACTACCAAACGTTCCAGCCCAGACGAGCGTGCTTACCGTATAGTGGTCAGAGGACTCCACCACTCCACTGACACCAATGAAATCAAAGACGCATTGGCTGCGCTGGGGCATACAGTTCGTGGCAACGAAATTAAAAACGCCATTAGCCGCAATACAGATACGCCAATGTCCATCTTTTTCGTTAACCTGGAACCTGCCAGTAAAAATAAGGATGCCTCTAACATCAAGCGTTTGGGTCGCTGCGTGGTGTCTGTTGAGCCACCAATCAAAACCAAGGAGGTTATTCAATGCTTCCGCTGCCAGGGTTTCGGACACTCCCAGCGATACTGATGCCTTGCCCCTAAGTGCGTCAAGTGTGGAGGAGACCACAACTCAGTGGAATGTCTGAAGGCCAAGGACACCCCTGCCTGCTGCACCCACTGTAATGGGAACCATGTAGCGTCCTACAAAGGTTGCAAGGTCTACCAAAAGGCCAGGGTACTGCACTCCCCAAAACCAAGGGTAATCACCCAGTCATGAAGAGAAACTGCATCAGCCACACTCGTGCCCTGCGTGTCCTTTGCCAGCATTTTGCGTGGACAGCAGCAGCCACACCGACGAGAATGTCCCATCCACCTCCAGCCAAACAATGTCCAGGATGGACAAACTTGAGGCCATGATGGAGAAGCTTATGGACCAGTTTGCAGCAGTGACCAGCCTCCTAACGTCACTGATTGCAAACAATGCAAATAAGTCTTCATATAGTCCTATGAAATGCGAACGGCCTGTGTAACAGCAGGCCAGAGGTAGACCTCTACCTTAAAACAAACAAAGTGGACATTCTGCTAGTTTTCGAGACCCATTTCTCCCAAAGATCATACTTTTAAATATCTAGTTACGACGTGATAGCAGTTAACCACCCTAACGGCACTGCCCGAGGAGGAGCGGCTATCATCATAAAAAGCGGCATTAAATTTACTGAGCTACCGGCATTTCAGCAACAGTGGGCACATTGTGCAAGGTTAGAGTATCTGGTCCGTGTGGAGACCTGACCATCGCTGCTGCGAACTATCCACCTCGACATATTATTGAACAAAGACAGTTCCAGGATATGTTGGACAGCCTTGGCCCTAAGTTTATAATAGGTGGCGACTTTAATGCCAAGCACATCTGGTGGGGATCCAGGCTTAATAACGCCAATGGCAAAGCGCAGTTCAATTGCATCATGGAGAAACACCTGGAATCTCATTCATCAGGCGAGCCGACGTACTGGCCCACTGACAGCAACAGGGTTCCACGATGTGCTCGACTTTGCAACTGCCAATGATCTCTACTCCGATCACAGCGCTGTCACACTCTGGGTTA
Source organism: Leucophenga varia (assembly GCA_018903435.1). Lineage (NCBI taxonomy): Eukaryota > Metazoa > Arthropoda > Insecta > Diptera > Drosophilidae > Leucophenga > Leucophenga varia. The sequence goes on along the minus strand of JAEIFJ010001505.1, from coordinate 65,447 downwards.
ACTCACCGGCAGATACAAAGGCGAAAACTACCAGGCTGTTTAAGCAAAACACCTATTTTGAGCGGTACCAAAGATGGCTGGAGCATAAACTGGATCCTGAGGTTATCATCGAAAACGGCGAAGATCTGGACAATACCGTAGAGGAACTAAACATGGAAATCCATAACGCCGCCCGCTATGCCACCCCTGCTCAGAGACCGCGAAATACAGTGCCACACAGAGACAAGCTTCTCTGGTCTCCTAATGTTGCTGCCATGGTTGCTAAGAAGAGGCGTTTACGCCGAGTATGGCACATTTCTTGCAACCCGAGCGACAAGACGGAGTACAACAGAGCAGCCAAGGCCTTGAAGGAGCTGCTTCAGAACCTGAGGAGAGAGTCCCTTGAGCAGTACCTGCTACAAGTTGAACCTTGCCAACCTGACCACAATCTATGGCAAATCACCAAGGGGATCAAGAGACCCGCAAGGAGAGCGGAACCTGTGAAGGATGTATCCGGTTCCTGGTGCAGAACTGAAAAAGAAAGGGCCGTAGCACCTTTACTGCTCTTTCTCTCCCTTCACAAGGTGCTCTCCAGAGGACGAGGAAGACACTATTAGTTCCCTGGATATACCCCTCCTTATGTTTCTTCCCATCCCGGAGGTAGAACATGACGAACTCCTTGGTGAAATAAAGCAGCTCCAGTCCTCCAAATCTCCTGGATATGACTGTAACGACGTTCCAGCCATTAAAGCTCTACCGCCAAAGGGGATTTCCCTTCTTCTCAAAATCGCCAACAAATGCTTCCAGCTAGGACATTTTCCCACCCAGTGGAAATGCGACGAGGTGATACTGATACGAAAACCTGGGAAACCTGCAGCCAATCTCGCCTCCTATCGCCCTATTAGCTTATTGGTCGTACTCTCCAAAGTAGTTGAAAGACTACTTTTGCGTAGAGTTCGACCAATACTGGAAGAGGCCGGTTTGATACCACATCACCAGTTTGGCTTCAGGGAGCTGCATGGCACATTCGAACAGTGCCATAGGATCGTTCACAAAATTCTGGAAGCTCTTGAGGAAAAGGAATACTGCTCTGCCGTCTTCCTAGATGTCAACCAAGCATTTGACAGGGTTCGGCATATAGGATTGCTCTACAAGCTGAAGCTAGCGCTACCAACCCCTCACTATCTGCTGCTCAGATCTTACCTAACTGGTAGATCTTTCTACGTTAAATGCGGCGAGAAGAGCTCAGCAACAAGAGAAGTCAGAGCTGGAGTCCCACAGGGATGTGTCCTGGGCCCGACGCTATACACAATGTATACAGCAGATATGCCAACCATCAGCGACCCTAGAATGCTCACTGCCACTTATGCCGATGACACCGCCTTTTAAGCCAATAATAAGTCCCCAATCGTGGCGTCCAGCAAAATCCAAACTCAGCTGGACCGCCTAAACACATGGCTTAGACGGTGGAATATCGTAGTCAACCCAGACAAATCCACACACATTACGTTTGCCCTGAAAAGAGGAGACTGCCCTGCCGTCAGTCTGGACGTTGCCATACCCAGCAGCGTCACTGCAAAGTACTTAGTCCTGGTATTGGATAGGCGCTTAACCTAGAGTAGTCAACTCACACAAAAACGTTCCCAGTTGAACGAAAGGTTGCGCAAGCATCAGTGGCTGCTAGATAGAAGGTCCAACATCAAACTAAGGGTCAAACTCCTTATATACAAAGCCATACTTAAACCTATGTGGACGTATGGCATTGCACTCTGGGGCACTGCAAAGAGAAACAACAGGGAAAGAATCCAAGTCTTCCAAAACAATGTTCTGCGCATTATTTCTGAGGCGCACCCATATCATACAAATGCTGAAATCCACCAGGAACTAAAAGTCCCTCGCATAAGCCAGGAGGTGGCTAGGCTCACGAAGGCATATCTGGATAGGCTGGACAACCATACCAACCCTCTGGCCATAAACCTGCTGGATAACAGTACAACAAATCGGCGACTGAAGAGGATACACCCCCTGGATTTGCCACACACATAAACTTTTAAATCCTCCTCCCTCACCATCACCCCCACCCTTTTTAAACCGCAATAATCAACTCCCAAGTCATGGAATACAATATATTATATAGAAAGTCAATGTTATGCATTACAATTCGCTGATAGTCCCATTGATTGCAAATAAAGATTACAGCATTAAAAAAAAAAAAAAAATTACTGTATCAATATAATGTATTTTTTTTTAAATGGAGCACCAAGATATAAAAACTAAACAAAAGTCGAAAATTAATGCAAAAAAAAATGTACGTACACTTTTTTTTAATTACGTAATTTGTATCAAAACTTAAATTAGTATTTTGTTGGTTGGACGCATACTTCTCATCAAAACTTTGGTGTCATTTTCGCAAATTTTAATGCATTCTGTGCTTACTAATTTGTAGCGCACTTTGCTTAAGATTGTTTTGCAAAATGCTCAAGTATAAGAGCTTATCCATAGTAGTGTCTATGAAAACTAATTTTCCAACACCAGCAGTAACCATACTCCCCCAGAGCATCACGTTTCCACCTCCATGTTTAACAGTAGGAAAGATATTTTTTATATTCATTGCCTCCTTTGGCTTTCTCCATACTTTTTGGGCCCCATCCGAACCTAAAATATTAAATTTGGACTCATCGCTAAACATAACGTTGTCCCAAAACGATTCCGGCCCATCCACATACTTTAAAGCAAAGGCCAGCCTCTTTTCGCGGTTTGCTTTTGAAATTAATGGCTTTTTGCGTGGAGTGCATGCGTTGTACCCATGCCTATGGAGGGTATTTCTTATTGTCTGCGGATGAACGCTTATTCCTGTTCTCTGGAGTACTTCCTCTTGTGTTTTTGGCGCTGAATTTTTTGGGTTTTGTTTAACCAAGGCCACAATTTGGCGTTCATCGCGAGATGACAGTTTTTTTGGTCGACCGGAGCGTGGTTTTGTGCTCAAAGTTCCCGATTGGCCGTACGAATTTATAATTGTTTGGATACTGGAATGAGTCTTGCCAACAATTTTTCTAATTTCTCGAAGAGATTTCTTTTCCAAATACAATTTGAATATTATTTTGTGCACTTCTACCGAAATTTCTTTTCCACGACCCATTGCGTCTTGTTTGTGCAACTAATGACAACATATTATTTGGTAAAACATACAAAATCACTATTGCAATTGCAATATGAAGAGTAAATGAAAGATTACCGTTAGATTTGCAAAAACAACAACTCCAATCATATAAGTATGAAAGTGTACGTAAACTTTTTTGGCGTGCATTTTGTCTCTTTCTTTCGTTTTCGTCAAAATTTTCTGACATACTCAAAAGCAACGGTAAAAAAACCGTAACATATGAGAGCCTAGAGATTTTATTTTACAATAAGCGCAACAATTTTTTTTGCCAAAGCATTTTTAGGATGGGTAATTAAAGTTTGAAATTGAAGTTTTATGGTGTACGTAAATTTATTTTGTTCACTGTATATTATGGATCAGCTCGATGAGACGAATCGATTTAGCCATATCTGTCTATCTGTCTGTCTGTGGCGATGCGTTTTACGTATAATTTTTAAAAAAAGAGGACTTGTGTTCTTCAAAACAAATGAGTAGCTGCTAGTTTCCTTCATTTACCCGAAGAGCGCATTTTTCTATCTCTTCTAGCTTTTTAATGACGGATGGAATTGTAAAATTTACGTCTTTTTGTTTTTGATCTACAGCCATTCTCCTTGAACATGCGAAATAATCCATTAGAAGATTCAAATTGTCACAAAAAGCAGTCAATAGTCTCTTTTAAAAAAGTCCTATGTTCATCACTTTTTTTATTGTTTATTTTGCATTAATTTGCTAAATATTTACCCAATTTCAAATTGCAAATTATTGTCAAAGACTTCATCACGTCCACAAAAACTTATCTATTTTTGTCTAATAGCAGAGTCTACTTGAAACCTAAAGAAACTGTACCCCGATACCCCATTTTTTATTTGTTTTTTGTCGATTGGCTTTGTTTAAATTTACGTGTAGTTTCGGAACTGACAGCGTAGGCAAGGGTGCAGCGGGGATGGCACTACTTGCTTTATTTTTAATTGTTTAAATCGATGCACAGTAGAGTAACTGGCGACGCGGCTTTAAACAAGCGAAAGGAGGAATCATACACAGGGGATTGTTGATTGCGGCCGCAATCTAATGCTAATGCTAATTGTGCATATATATGTAAAGCATTGAGAGCTACTACATAACGCGTAGGCATAGGAGCCAAGTTTCCAATTTAAGAATTGGGTGCTGCCAAACTATAGTAGCGTATGGACAACGGATGTAGAATAAGATCTACAAAGTGCCTGATCAAACATCACGCACTGCTAAATATTTTCGTTATTACTACCATTTATTTGCACTTCTAATTTTTAATATAAATCAAAATGTGATTATGTTTACGAGGTGTGTTCAAAAAGTATCGCGAATTTTGAATTTTCGCGGGTTACGTATATTCGAATTTCGATTTTTTTGTGGCGTTAGGTTGGTACTCATGTCTCTCACTTATGCCGTCAAGCTTGGCCATTTTGAATGTTCACTTAATTGTTGACAGCTGCTTTGCTTGCATCTGTTTTGGATCGTCTTCGATTTTTACCTATTCAAAAAATGGATCAAAGAACCTGTATCAAATTTTGTGTGAAAAACGAAATTAAGTGCGCGGATGCATTCCGAATGTTGACTGTGGCATACGGAGAAGCTACCTTGGACCGAAGCAATGTTTATCGGTGGTACAAAATGTTCTCAGAAGGCCGAGAAGATGTGAACGACGAAGAGCGTGCCGGACGCCCGAGCACTTCAACAACAGACGAAAAAATTAATGAAGTGGAGAAAATGGTATTGGCCAATCGTCGAATCACCGTTAGAGAAGTTGCTGAGGACCTAAACATATCGATTGGCTCGTGCCATTCGATTTTTATCAATGATTTGGGCATGAGACGGGTCGCCGCGAAATTCGTACCAAAATTGCTCAATTGCGACCAAAAACAGCATCGCATGAACATTGCTAATGAGATTTTGGACTCTGTCCGCGACGACCCAAATTTGCTCCAGAGGGTCATAACTGGTGACGAATCGTGGGTTTATGGTTATGACGTGCCGCACGAACCAAGACTGAAAAAAGCGCGCCAAGTTCGGTCGAATATGAAAGTTTTGCTGACAGTTTTCTTCGATTGCAGGGGCGTGGTGCATCATGAGTTCTTGGCACAGAGTAGAACGGTCAATAAGGAATATTACCTGCATGTTATGCGCAATTTGCGCGAAGCAATCCGCCAGAAACGCCCGGATTTGTGGAAGAACAAAAATTGGCTTTTGCACCACGATAACGCCCCTGCTCACACATCGTTGCTAGTGCGCGACTTTTTGGCCAAAAACAACACACTAATGATGCCGCAGCCACCGTATTATGAACAAGATAAAAAAAAATGATTTTTTAAGTGCTTCGAAGATTGGAAAAACCGTTGGCAAAAGAGTATAATATCTCATGGGGATTACTTTGAAGGGGACAAAATAGATATTCATGAATAAATAAATAATTTTTGAAAAAACCCAAAATTCGCGATACTTTTTGAACACACCTCGTATGTTTACTTTATTCGCTTTTATATTGTTTTATTCTTTTAGTTATTTATTGTATTTTCGAAGCACAAACTAATTCTTTTTATTCAAATCACATACGATAACGAAAATTTCTTGACGGCTGTGAGGTTACAACAATCTTGTTTTCTATCATTCTTGCGTTTACGGTATGTGTAACGGGAATAAAAATTGAAAAGGAAAGTCAACTAATTTTACTAAAAATATACTTTCGATTTAATAAAATCATTAAAAAGAAAGAAATCAGAACAAATTATTTCAGCTTTACTTCAATGAATTATTCGCACAAATAGTTTTCTTTTCCTTGATCTGAACTTGTCAACTGAGTAGTTTACTTTTGTGTGAGGTTTTCGAATTGCGGTCGCCACACTTTCAATATTTTTGAGATAATTTTCAACAATAAAGACACGTTGTTCTATCGTGTAACGCTCCATTTTTTCTAAACCTAAACTGTAAAATTGTCTGTGTTTTTCCCAAAACTGAAAAAAAAATTCGGTTCGTAAATAACTGTGATAAATAAAAACAAGAAAAAAGTTAACTTCGGTTGGACCGAAGCTTATAGCTGTTACACATCATTTGACGTTGATAGACCTTCGTATACAGCATTTGTATTAAATTTTATTTCAAAATACTAAACAAATTAAATATATTTTTAAAAATTTAGAAATTCGTGGTCCGATTTGGACCAATTTTAAACTGAAGATTTGGCATGGTATAATAAACATTTGAACCATATTTGAAGCCATTCGCATTATAAATACATTTTTTTCTTATAAGAACTTAACAAAATGTTGTACTTTTTGTATGGAAGCAATACCTAATACCTAAGTGGGCGTGGCACATTGATTTTAACATAAAAAGTACACAGGACTTAGAAAAGCTTAAGTTTAAAATTTCAGCTTAATATCTTTTAAACTGAGCGAATAAATCGCGCAGCAACAAACAGACGGGCATGGCTAAATCGATTCGTCTCATCAAGCTGATCAATAATATATATACTTTATAGGGTCTAGGATGCCTCCTTTAATGCGTTACAAACTTTCTGACAAACTGAATATACCTGTTTACACTAGTGTAACAGGTAAAATCAAGTGAAAATAGTTTTTTACCATAAATCCTGATTTTGGGGGTAGCAGCAAATTTCGAACTCCTACTGTAAGACTCTACATTTTTTTTTGTGTCGCAGAGTGGAATTAAGTAAATAAAAATTGTGAGAATTTCTTTTGCGACATTTTTGTTAAAACACAGTTTTTATTGTATGTGTATGTATTATATTACTATACATAAATTTATCTATGCTTTTCTGTTAAACAAGATTCAACCTTTGCTCTACTTAAAAAAAAAAAAAAGGAAGAATCTACTGGCTGCTGCTGTGTAATTGCGAGTTTGCTTTATCACAAATGATTAAAACTAGTAAATGACAAATTGTGTTACATCAATAAATTTTTTATATTTTAGGACTATTAATTTTCGTTGCTTATGTTAAGTATACATTCTCACACACTTAAAAAATAATTGTAACTAAAAATTAAATCATTCACAAAATGAAATTTGTATTTATTTATATTGTATTGTTATTATTACGTGCTACTTATACTCGGAAAGAGGTTTTAACATATATTGTACATACATATGTAAATATATTTTTAAACAAAATGGAATGTTGCTTGACTACGAAATACCCTATACCCAGTGTTCAAATATGAACATGTTTGTAAGTGTCTATATGTAAGTGTTACCTGATCTTGATTATTTGAAATATTTTCGGGTCCTAGAAAATTACATATTATTTGTAAAAATTAACAGAATTATCACACAGACTGCCGCGGCTAGATCAATATACTTAGAAAGGTGTTTTGGTTGTGATTTAATCTGGAGCTATTCAGTACATGAATATGTTAGTTGAACGGAAGGTTTAGTTTAAATTAAACTTTTTATTCTTCACTGTGTGAGAGAAAAGTAAAAAAACATGAACAGATTTTTAATGGGGCCGTCAAAAAAATTGCATTCTGGCAGAAAATTAAAGTAAGATGTTTTATAAATGATCGTACGAAAAAAGTTTTGCGTACACATCTGTTGTACAAAGTGCCACCGGTGTATTAAAATTACCATTTAGAGGGAAATAGTTGATTATTTAATGCATTGCTTACAATAAAGTATTGAGTAAAGCACAACAATCGTATATCAGTGTTATATGTTATTCTCTTTTAGATAAAAACTTACTTTTTGAGCATAATCATAAATCTATTCAAACATAGGAAGAAACCTAATTCTTTTCATGGGTGCAGGGTAAACTAATAAAGTAACTGAACTTAAAGTATAATTTAACAAATTTACTTTAATCTTTTTAAATTGATTTCTAATTGGATTTTTGCGAAGCATCTGTTGTATAAGATACATTGTTAAGATACCCGTTCGAAAATGCTGTTTCCGACAAAGGCGTTGGCGGTATCTGTAAAAAATATTTATGTAAAAAGATGATAGAATCATTATTGTAATGTTTTAGGGATTACTAACCTTAAAATCTTTATTTGTATAATCCTTTGTATCTACAGTTTTGTTTTTGCAAATATTTAACAACGTGTCCAAATCATTTTTCAAATTTTTATACAAAAGTCTTGTAGATGTTACCTAAGAATAAAGTAGATTACATTAAAAATAAAGATATACTCTAAAGCAGTTCTGCTTGTCGCCGAATTTAATCAAGGACTTTAGCAAAAGTTCAAAAAGGTTAAGATAAATCAAAAAGTTCTGAAAAGCGCCTAAGGTTATACCTTTATTAAATTGCTAAATACAAAGCAGGAGTAAATTACTCAAAGCGGGCCGCACATTAGAAAGAATAAAATCAGTTCCAATCAAAGATATAAATGAGTTACATGACCTACAGCTAAACAGTGGGGGTTGTAACTTTACCCTCGATTAATTCTTATATTTCTGCAATGCGCGCTTTAGGGTATACTAAGTTTGACAATGTTCTGCAAAGTTGCTTCGGATTTAAAGTTAACAATATTTCACAAGGACGCCCGATACATAAAACGTTTCGAGTAGTACCCGGCTACAATTTTATATTCACAATGTACCAGGCCAAAAAATATTATTTAATTGTAACAGAAAGATGACGTTCATAAATAAAAACCTGAAATAGATTATATGTTTTACATTGTTGCCATAAGATTATATCGAATTAATAAAAATGAGCGATGAAGTTTCTAACAATCGTTTACTATTATTATTTAATTGTAACAGAAAGATGACATTCATAAATAAAAACCTGAAATAGATTATATGTTTTACATTGTTGCCGTAAGATTATATCGAATTAATAAAAATGAGCGATGAAGTTTCTAACAATCGTATACTATAACGTTAAAAAACATTTAAAAGAGATCAAAGTAGAAATATATTAAAGGGCACTCGCAGAAACAGTTAATTTACAAAAGCGCATAAAATAATATGCGAATAAAAAACTGAAAATATTATCTTACCTCTTCGTTTAGTTGCTTATATGATGATTCCATATTAATTATTTGCTGCCTGTATTCGGGCCAACTGTTACGTATAGTAGTAACATGTGAAGTAATATTCTCTGATCGGTCCAACAAATCGTCCAGCTTTGACTTTAATAAGTATATTGGAAAAAATAATAATAATACTAAACCATATTCTAAATAATAAATACCTTGTGCAAAACAAGTTCATCATGCAACATTATATCTTTTTGAGACATTGTGTCGTTAACAAGTGAAATTCCTGCAGCTAACCCTTTTACGTTTTCCATTATTGTATATTTCAGTGCATCAATTTCTGCAGAGTAATTTTTTGAAGAAGGTTTTTGCCAAGTTTGAGATAGGGATGTTAAATTCGTCTGAAAAAAAAAACATTATGAATTTGAATTTACATGATTCAAATATAATTTTTAACTCTATTTATATTTTGGTATAAAAACCAGAAGCAACGTTAACGTCGGTAGAACCGAATCTCAAATACCCTTCATACGAAGATTTAAAAATATGTGTTGTGTATCAGTCGCGTAGGTAGTGTTCCATAAAGTGGTGGGCTTGGGTTAATGGCTCAATACTGTCCAGGATTAGACACTATTAAGGGGCATGAATTAGGAGTGGCCCCATCCTAATCAAATCTGTAATGTACCAAGTTTAAGTTCCAAATTTCTTTAAAACTAAAAGAATAAAATGCGGTAATATAAACAGACAGACGGACATATAACTTTATAGGGTCTACGATGTTTCCTTTAATAAGTTACAAACTTGCCGACAAACCGGCGGATATAAAAATAACTATGACGTTTTGATTTTTTTTAAATTCAAAACTGTATTCGAAAATAAATTTATTAGTTTTGTCTTATTAAGCTCTGTTTACACTATAGAGTTTTTCCTGTAGAGCTAGAGAAAATTCTTCTCTTAAAGGATCAAGAGAAATGTAAAGACCAAGGTGCCTCTACAGTAAAATTTCTCTATAGTCTAAGCACAAATTTGTGTCAGTTACTAAAAATCTACAGCTGCTCTTTACTCTATTAAATACGTTTTGCATGTTTGTATTTTTTAATGGAGACATTTTTTTTTTGTGAATGATAAAGAACCAAAAAATAATTCAAATTGGTTAAAATTTTAGGTTTTCTTGTCGTAATGGCATCCGCACCCAAAAAAATAGGGAGTCTAAAACGCATATATGAACCACAGAAAAACTCATTTATGGGATGTAACTCAAAATTGAGTAAAAACACTTCTTATTACATCCAATATCAATATAAAGGTACCACTTCTATTTTTACGCCCCCATATAACCTAACCGGATTTAGACTGTAAACGTTGAATATAAAAACAAAGCGTACCGCTCCGGCTTCGCACAGGTATAAAATATATAGCATATGTCACTCACTGAAATAATGATTAAAATCGATCCAGTAGTTTTGATTTAGCATTACTTCCCGTGGCTCGCACGGTTAAATTTTCCTATACCATGAAGATTTTCTGCTATCTATTGAATATCTAAATTCATACACTACATTTTGACTTATTTACTTTTACATTTTTACCTATTTATTTTATTTTTTACAAAACAATTAATATGTTACAGAATGTCTTTATATACAACGTTTACAGCTTTCTTGTCGTTAGACAATACAAACATGTTTTCTCTAGAGGTTTCTTGAAAGAGCGACATACTGTTGGTCAGTCAACGCTCTAGTCTAAGCCTGCAACGTTGAAGGTTTGACCCTGCGGTTTGTTAATGGTCATTGCAAAAGATGTCTTTACCGGAAACTGTAAACGTTAAAATTGGAAGGAAAAATCCGATGCTATCACAATTAAATGGATGTTTTTAAAAATATAAACCATCCCCTTGAATCACTCTATCTATTATAAAAAACCACATCAAAATCCGTTGCGTCGTTTTAAAGATTTAAGCAAACAAAGGGACAGAGAAATCGACTTTGTTTTATACTGTGTAGTGATTCCAAAACAAAGATGCAACGCCTACTTTTAGCTATAGCCCCCACACAAACCCACCCATTATTTTTAAACTTTTTGTATAAAAAAAAATGTATATTTATAAATGTATATAAGCCACTGATGATCACACATAAACTATTCAAAGATTTGTGTGGCATCAAAGTTAACGTTTTTCCTTGTTTTTATTTGTACTTTGATGAGGAGTTTCTGCAATAAAAATTAATTTGCAACACAATCGGTAGAGTTTTTAGACTTTACATAATTTCCTCTACACAGAAACTCTCTAATGTAAACGTTATATAAGTCTAAATCTTTTTTAAAAAACTTTAAAACATTATAAAATGCTAAAATTGTTAAGTTCTTTGATACTATTTTTTATGTATAGCCAAGTTAGTTTGTTCGTCTGATTTATAAACTATCCGATCATAATTACTATAAAAAACAAGAAAGAACGCTGAAATTGATTATGCTCGACTGCAATATACGCGTACCCAATCTTGATGTACCTTAAGATAAGTCTTTTATACAAAAACTATAAAAAATGGGGTAAATTTGTGAGGGGGCTATACCTAAAAATTTTTTGGTATTACCCATATTGGGATATTTAGTTTATACTAAATTTGAAGTTCCTAGAATAAGAAAAAAAAAGTTTTTAAGCAAAAAAACCGAAAATTTTGAGGTAGATTTGTATGGAGACTAAAAATGGGACTAGAGAAAAATCCTTTGCAAGTGCACACTTGACTTCTTAGGAGAGTCTAAGTTTCAAATGTGGTAGCAGTATCTCTTTTGGGATAATCTTTCTCATACGGCAGACTGCAGGACAGAAATACATAGCTTTATCGACTCGCCTTTCAATGCTGATCAAGAATTTATATACTTTATAGGGTCTATCATGCTCCCTTCTACCTGTTAAATATATATTCGCACAAACTTAATATACCCTTTTACCCTCTGGGTACAGGGTAATAAAACTTAAAAACTAGCTTTATATAAACTATAAATTTGATTTATTTTAAATTTTAAATAAAAAGGGTAAAGTACACCTTAACCTTAGACGAGTTCAGTTTTTGGCCTGGAATTATATTTATTAATAAAACATTATACGAAAAGTAGTGGTAAAATACCAAAACAAGGATTTCATGCACTGGCTTCATGGTTTATTAAACTAAAAACTTTTCCAAAGAAATGAAGCAAATATTAGAAAACAAAATTAGGATAACTTTGAAGGAATATTTGATTTCAATTAACGAAATCTTGATAAGTTTTAGTATTATAATAACGATTAGGTATTAAAGAAATCTAATTTATGAACCTAATAAAGAAAAATCAAAGATACGGCTCCAACTTATTACGCGCAAACTGTTATTGATTTACTCTGGGAATGTGGGATACTATTTAGAAGAAAAATAAAATTAAATAATCTGTTATTTACACGCCATTGAAAGATATTCTTTATAATACCATAAACCTATTAAATTTATAGGCAAAATAGTCAGCAACAAAATGGAAGGCAATTGGTTTATGTCGACCATTTTAGAATGCTTATAGTGATGAAATCTACAAACCTCAATTTGATTAATTTCTGCTCGGATTTTCTCTTGGTCATTTACGTACACGTTGTAGTGCTCTTTTATTATTTCTACATCAGTTGCGACAGCCTCAATTTTCGCTCCGAAATCTGCTACTAACTTTTCATCTTTTGCGTAGCTCTGTTGGGCGCTTACGGATTTTTCCAATTTTGATAAATCTATACGTAAGATTTCTATGGAGTTCTGAATATCACTTATCTTTGAAAAAATTGTGCTTTGATTTCTGGTTAAATACGACGATGTCTCGTGCCATTTCTGCAGTGTGTCTGGAAGGTTTTTGCTAGTGGCTGAGACTACAAGAAAACATTTAGGTACATTTAAGTTATCATAATGTTTATAATTAAATAAATACCTTCTTCTACTTTTTGGCGATAGTCATATATTTGCTGTCTTAGATCAAAATACAACCAATACATAATGCCAACGAGAAGAGCAGTTGCAATTATGAATAGAGCGGGACCACACATTCGAAAGTAATTGTACTTTCGGTTCTGTCGACGTCCTGAAGTTTCGACATTGCTCTAAAATCGATAAAAGATTATTAATTACTTAAGAATATTAACGAAAATAAAAGTTTTTAAAATTTACCCAAACATAATCCTCGGCATCGTCAGTTGAACCAGATAGCAGTTTATCTTGGGAGTGTGTTGCTCCGCTGCCACCGCCAGCACCCTTTCGAGCACTTGGACTTCGCTTTGTTATCGAGCGCGCAATTAGTGCGTCAAGTTCTCTTCGTTTTTTCATTTTTTTTCCTCCTGAACGAAGTGGTACTTCAATTCGATGTTTTGAATCCATTATCTTTAATCCTTTAAGAATCCGACACAAAAATTTAATTCTGTATTGGCACTTAGTAGCTGCCTATAATTACTTTTAGTGCATTACACGCAATTATAAAGTTGAGGAATTTCTGTCAATGAGGTTTTCTTTCTGCGCATGATTATTTATTATTGTTTTTTTTCTTTAATTTTTTGTTTTGCAACAATGTGTACAAAACAGTAAAATGAAATATATACATAGCTGCAATCACTAAAAAATACCATAATACTCGTATATGGAAACATTTTGATATTATGTGATCCACGTTTGCAAATTCACGCAGCACTAATATGCTTTTTTCAATAAACTGAAGAATATGATTTTTGATTAATTCCAACAATGTCCACCAAAAAATGAACAAGTCATAAACATATTTGCATATGTTTATTTACAGACATATTTGTCGACCTCGCTTGACACTTACATACAAGTTTTCGCCTAAACTCTTCATTTCGATGATTTCTAGGACGAGTTGCTGTCAAAATATAAAGTTTTAAAAATTATATAAATTAAATGAAAACGCGGCTGGCATTTTTGCCCTAAACAATCATTGCAACAAAACATTTTTTATAAGAAACAAAAAACATATGCGTTGCATGCATTTTTACCAGGGCTGCAAACTGGTTTTAACCTAACCTATTTTTGAATCGTTGAGCTCTTCTGAAATATAATTGCCTTGACCCAAAAACCGAACCCTACACACGGAAAAAAGTGATTCGCTTCTACCCGGTTTGCAATTTTTTACAAATAATATTAAAATTTCGTTGATTGAAAATGTTGCTTTTATTTATAACGCTTTGTTAACTTACACATTCCTATTTGTTTTGGTTCATATACCTATTCCAAAAAGATTTAATCAGGAGTGTTAGGGAAATCTCTACCAACCCAATTTCAAACAAAAGAGACAAATCTCTTTGAGTTGGTTGCAAATATCTCAAGATTTTTAAGAGATTTAATAGAGTTTTAGTAAAATAATTACAAAAGTTATATTAGCAGAAACGTTATTCTTTTCCTAAAATTAAATGCAACATTCTAATCTAAAATTACATTATAATATTTGTTTAATTAGCATTTTTCCAAATCTCTAGTAAATTAATTGCAAATTAAATTCTTAAGCAAACCCAACCGAACAAAAAGAATGCCAATTTGTTCGAAATTGACTTTTATATTTTTCGATGATTAATTTTTGTCATATATGTAATTGTTTGGCTTTATTTAAAAAGGTCGATCATAAATTCGAGATTAATTTATTTCTCCTTTAACATAAATTAAATTTTTGTAGGTTTATATGATTCAACCTGAATAAAATCTATATACATATATCAGAAAACGAAACTAAATAGTACACTACACGAACAAATCATATAGAGAACGAAACGAATCAATAATTCATAGGAAATAATGTTCGAGAGAGAAAACTTTATGAACGAAACTTTTCAATTAATTGATGACAAACTTTATATATTTTGAATATGCTCGTACATGTGTTCTGTATTGTTTATTATTAAGTTTGTGCTCTTGAAAGAAAACAGAACGAAACAAATAAAGATTTTTACAACAACAATAAATTGATGAAACGTTTTATTTTAGTGCTCTTTTGAAAAGTTTGTACTGTTCTTTACTTTTCTTACTTAAAATTTTAAAAATATTATAATTCTCAAAAAGCTTATTTTAAAAGTTGAGTAGGTGTATATGTTGCCAAGTTCTACATGAAAAGGATAGTTAATCTACATAATTCAGTCATTAAACACAATTCAGATGATGTGCGCAGTCTTGTCCAATGGCATATGTCAAATGATGCCGTGACCAAGCAAAAAATTGCAATTTTTGGAAAAATTTTAAAAATTATGGAAATACAGCTAAATTTCCAAATTTTAAAAATAAAGGAAAATTTGCAAATATTCGCAAAGTTGCAAATTTTTGAAAAATTTCCAAATTATCGAAAATTTTGCAAATTGTCTAGAATTTTTTGTACAAACTGATCATTTAATTATTTTATTTTTATTCAATTACACCATTAGCTCTCAAGATAAAAATGTGCTCTAAGCTATTTGGGGCACACGTTAGCTTATTTCGTACATCTGATAAAACAAATTTTAATGCTAAAAGCAATCGCTCTACACTGACTTGGGTACATGGTGTAGTTAATATAATTTCTGCTTGGCAAGTTAGTGAGTTGGCTTGGTTTGTCCAAAATTCCATTAGATTGCTATTGAGTGGTTGTCTCGTTTGCTTTTCATACATGATAAGATCAATTTCCAAACGCAAGTTTAAGGATGTCGTATGATCTACAGCGTTGGACACAGGATCAAGACTAGATAGATATTCACTGAGTGTTTTTGGTGTTTGACATACTTGACTACTTGTTGCGG
This sequence comes from Leucophenga varia, assembly GCA_018903435.1. Classification (NCBI taxonomy): domain Eukaryota; kingdom Metazoa; phylum Arthropoda; class Insecta; order Diptera; family Drosophilidae; genus Leucophenga; species Leucophenga varia. Next base: position 49,576 of record JAEIFJ010001505.1, on the reverse strand, counting down.
GTTCATCAGAGTTCGTACTATTTTCTGTTCAAATTAGGGGAATCAAAATTTAGAAAACAAATGAAAGTACCTAAATATTCCATTAAGTACAAAAAGAACAGTACAGATCTTTTCGAAAGAGCACTAAAACAAACGTTTGCTCAAATTATTATTATATTTTGTTGTGCTCCTATGCTTAGAGTACTTTATTAATTCGTTCCGTTTGTGTTTGGGAACGTAAACAAAATCGATGCAATCATTCACATAAAGGTCTCTAAATGTTCTATCGTTTTGTTTTGCTCCTTCAAAAGTTCAGTACGAAACGAAATGATAGTGTACTGTTTTGTTTGTTTTCGTACTCTGATATATATATAAAAATGATCTGTTTGTATATACGAGGCTTATAGACTTGAATAGTTCTGAACCGTTTAAGCCCAAATTTTGACACAACATGTGTTGAGGTTCAGACTCGGTTTTATCTACTTTTTATATTGATAACATATCTGCGTTTGCAAATATATCAGTTTTTTTTGCGTTTCCCCGTGTCTCTACTGCTGCGCCACCTGCAGGCCGTCAGCACAACACTCGCTAGTGTTGTCAAGGTCAACCGCAGTCGCATATGAACCACGTGGCCCTAGGCATCGCGAGTTCTCGATCGGATTTTTAGTATAGGTTATATTTATTATTCAAACAAAAGAGGAAGCCGTCAATTACCCAACGGAATTTTTGAATTCACATGATCTGCCGGGGATGCCATCACACATACTGAAATTGAAGATAGTTGCTCCAATTATCATCAATCAATCAACCGAAACTCTGGAACGGCACGCGACTAGCAGTCAAGAAATTGATGAACAATGTGCTTTGTATATTCATTATTTATTAATGCAACAAAAAATATGCCACAGCAAGTCGTGGCAGGGTACAGCTAGAATGAAAATAAAAATTCTACGAAAGTCTACAAAAATTTTCAGATGTGATGACAACCCCTTACAGATATTGGGTAAAGTTCCTTTTTCATACATTTTAAATGGTTTTATTACACATCTGGTACTCAACTTTCTTTACCCACATGTTTACTCAAAAACTAGTGGAGATAGAAATAGTGTTGGCAAAAAGAGTGATTTTTGAATAGCAGTGTCTTTAGCTTCTGCGACTTGAAAACCGCAGTGACTGCAAACAGTGATAAAAATGCAGTTCTTGAAAAAGCAATCAGTGATTACTGAACAGGTTCACTGTTCGCGAATATATACACAAAATCGTAGCTAAGTGAACTTTTTCGCTGCACCAACATAACAAACCGACTTTGTTTTATTATTCATTGAAAAATAAAAAACTGTTTTTATTGTTAAAATTTAAACTGCATACAAAATAATATTTGCGAAAAACAATTGTGTTTTTGGTTGCTTTCTTTGCAATTCCCGGTTTAAGTTAGTCACACCTGTTTTAAACCACTGTTGGGCAGAAAACATTTGTATTCCGTTTGCATACTGTTTGTTTATACTTTTTTTGTAATTGATATTTTGGTTGCAATTGCGCTTTCACCATTCAATCGTTTCAATAGACCGTGCTTTCAGTGAATTTCACGTTTTGACGGTTCAGTCTTCAAGTGAATATGAACGGTTCGAGAAAATGATAAAAACACCAATCACTGATAAATTAACAGTTTCACTGTTCGCGAAGAGCGATACACAAAATCGGAGAAAACTGAATATGTTCACTGTGGAACAAGAAAATCGCAAATCACTACATTCAGTATCAGTGCGACCTTGCCATTTTTAGGTCACTATGAAAAAATTAACGAAAGTGATTTTTCCCCAACCGAAGATAGGAATTTGAAACGTTTAGAAACATTTAAGGGAAACACACACTTTTGTTGAAGAATGTAAGTTGCATTCTTCCTCATAACAAAATCTTATGTAAACTTAAAATAAGTAATGTTCGAGAAAGAACTCAGATTTTGCTATTTTCATATATATAGAAAACCATTGTGTACAATAACGTACACAGTTGAATTCTGTTATAGAACTCCAAAAGAAATGTTAATGTATAATGGCAATATAGCCTTATATATTTACATTTAAAATTTATGTTTTGTAATCTCACTTGGAGAGAACAAATATGTTTGAGTAGTTGTAAGGTACTAATTTTATTTATGAAAATTACATGCTTATATACAATTTCTATTTCTATTATAAAGTGGACTGTATGTGTAAAATTATATTATATGTATGTTTACAATGAATATAAATATAAAAATAGCTTATCTATTTTAGGCGTAGAGTTAATCATTTGTGCCGGAGTCAAGAGTCATCGCATTGCTACTTAAGTGCTGAGCATCACTTAGCACGATCGTAAAATGTTACGACTTAGTCTGTGTTTAAAAATATTGTCGCTACGGGATATCTTGTCTATTCTTATCGCGTATTAAATAAGTATGAACAGATAAACCGAATCCGATGTTCATACTTGAACATTCTGAATATGATAATCCACAAGCAGCACATGTTCATATTTGAACATTCTCCCGGGGCCCATAAGAGATATCTCTTTACTATTACGAGTAGCAGCGATAAATGTCCATTGATAGTGTAAATCGTTAATATGTACTTTTTCGTTGTTCCGTTTATCAATTTATCGATCAAGTTATTTAAGCTTAGATGTGTTATTAATTATTATAGATCCGTTCTATATTTACATCTCTTACAAAATGAATACGATACTGGGTGCCGAATTTTGATTGAGCCGTCTAATGCCGCATTTCCATTGAGCCGCGTTTTGTTATCGCGTTAACAATTTATCGAAAAGCGGAACGGTGTTTTCATGGTTAATGTATGTTTTGTTGCTATCAGTAAGATTTATGTTAAATTTTTTTTTTTTTTTTTTAGAAGCTTTTATGTAAATGTTTATTTTTTCGGTTGAGTTCGAACCTTCAAAATTAACCACTTTGCCGATTTTAACGCTGGAACGCCTAATAAACGCCCTTATAACCTTTTAACATTTTCTATTTGACAATTGTTTTGCTGTATCTTTCTTTTAACATTGCTTGATAAGTTTGAGTTTCTTTTATTGAGAAGACGCTTCTGTTTTTGCCTTGGTCTCAAGATATTGCTCAACACTTCAATATCACGATGTCGATGATCGTTTGAATTATTATGTAGGCAACAAAAACATTGGGATGTTCCTCCCCGGCGACATGGTCTATGTCCACCCAATTTAGGATCCCAATCAACTTGCCCAAATTTTGTGTTATGACGTTGTTGTTGACCTGTTTTACTTCTACTCGTGGCGGAGTGCTGAGTAAATCGACGTTTTTCGCTTCCACTGCATCCTTTGTTACTCCGGTGACTTCTCTTGCGTGAATGATTTGGATCACCGGAATCACTACCAAAATGTTGATGTTCAGCCGTTATATTTAGTTTTTCTGAATCTGATGTATTCTTCAGCCTTCTAAATCGGTCTGTTAATTTTGGTTTGTTACGACGTTTTTGAACAACACCAGATAATATCCAACCAATTTTAGTTTCTTGGCCAACTAGTCCATTCATCTTTATTACGCCACTTTCCAAAATCCTGCCAAATAGATCTCCGCCAATCACCATGTCAATTCTGTCAGATTTATTGAACATAGGATTTGCCAAAGTGTATTTGTTCCATTTTCGTATATCATATTCAAATGACTGACCAGGATGTACACTTGATAGTTTAGGTAAAACTATTGCTTCGACCACTTCACGGTGGTTGCTGACGAATCTCGGCTTAATTTGTATATTTACTTTAAAATTCGATTCAGCTACTACAGCTTCTCCAAGTCCAAAAATTTTTGTGTCTGTTTTTAGTTTTGGAACTGCTAACATTTCAGCTGCATCTGCTGATATGGCTGTAATTTGAGAGCCTTGATCTAGTAGGCCCTTATCAATTTGTATTCTCCGTTGGCTGCTTTTACATTGATCTGTGCAGTAGCCAGAATTACCGCAGCAGATGAATCACATAACGTCATTGAACTTTTCCGAATTTCATTAGTTGATTGTTCTGCGTGTAAACTGTTATGATGACTTTGCGAACAAGAATTGCATTTAATTTTTGGTGTTGGACATTTTTCACCATATTTGTGATTTATACACTTATAGCATAAACTTTGTTTTTTTGCAAATATTCGTCTTTCTTCAACAGAAATTGCCTTGAATTTTCGGCATTCGCTAGTCATGTGGTTCTGTAACTTACAAAAGAAGCACATTTTCTTTGTAGGTTGACTTATGACTCTTGAGATGTGAAAAACCTTGTAAGGCCGTTTTCTGTCTGTTGATGAATCACTGTCATTTACTGCCTTTAAAATCTCATAATATCGTTCCAGAAATTCTATTATGTCTTTTTAAGGTTTGCACTTCTTTCGGTTTCGTATTAGCTTGCTCATATAATCTTAACCCTTTTTTGTCTAGTTTTCGACAAATTATTCTTGCAATAAAGGGTTCGTCATCTTTAATTTCAATGCCTAAAGCACGAATTGCATTTAGACATTCATTAGCTGTATCCAACAGCTGTCTGACACTTTCTGTATTGTCGCTGTTTATTTGGGGTTGATCTAGAACTCTGTCCCATTGAGTCGAAAATAATATTCGTTTATTCTCGTATCTCTGTTGCAATAGTGCCCAAGCCACATTATAATTACTGCTTGATATCTGTAAATGCTGAATCAAGCGTGCAGCTTCTCCTTTCATGCATTGTTGAAGACGCAACATTTTTTCTGAATTTGATATGTACACATTATTATGCACCATATCTTTAAATAAATTGAAGAATGTCGCCCATTCTTTCAAGTCTCCAGAAAATGTTGGAATTTTGAGTTTTTCTAACTCTAAACAATCCCAGTGGCTACTTGGCTGATTTTTGAATTCATTCGCTTCTTTTCCTACTGTTTCCAAATGTAGGAAGCGAAGATCATTAAATAAGATATCAGCCTCAGCATCTTGCAGCTCACATATTTCTTTCTGATACTGGAACTTTATATCGTCGACCATTTCCTTTATAATAATTTTATTGGCTTCGGTTTTAAATTCTTCTTTTTTTAACCATTCCATAAGCCTTATTACTTCTCGTTTAAATTTTTATAGTCTGAAGTAAGACTTATCCTGATAGTTATTGTCCTCCGATACTCCCTTGAATGCTTCACTCTGATCCGGAGTTTTGGAGGACACGCTGGCATTTGCTTCCAGAACCGATACGCTTTGTTCCAGTACCAAATAATATTCCTTTAGCGCTTTGTTGATGGTTGCCATGATTTCTTCGTGTTTTTCAACTGTATTTTCATACATGTTGTTAACGAAGTAATCTTCGTCAGCAATTCCATCTGCTAGCAATTTCATATGGTTAGCATCCATATCTTTGCGATATTTCTCTAGATATTTCACTAGCTCAGCGCAACTGCTTCTACGGATGCTCTTTGCATTAATTTTATTGTATAATTGCAAAATTTTTCTGCAATTTCTTTTGCAATTTCACCCTCAATTTGTACAATAAACTTGTTGGAGGAAAATTTAAAGTCGCCTAGTTGACTTAGCTGTGCCTCTACTTACAGTTAGGTAATGTTTATTTGTATTGAATAGTGAATTAGCTTTTTTGGGATTTTTTTTTTTTTGTGTTTTGTTGATCGCGTTCAACAATTTCACGTCGAGATTGAAGCTTCAAAATTCGCCTTTTTGGCTATTTACTTGCTTTTATTTACTCTCGATGTTCCTTGAAGTTATAGCCCCAAGATCGTCTAGTCTGCTGTTTAAGCCTCAGACACGCCTTTATTCGATCCGCCTTATTCGTTGACTCGAAGACCAAAATGTTTTGTCGCCAAGTCCTTTAAGGTTCGAAGGACCAAAATATGTACAATAACGTACACAGTTGAATTCTGTTATAGAACTCCAAAAGAAATGTTAATGTATAATGGCAATATAGCCTTATATATTTACATTTAAAATTTATGTTTTGTAATCTCACTTGGAGAGAACAAACATGTTTGAGTAGTTGTAAGGTACTAATTTTATTTATGAAAATTACATGCTTATATACAATTTCTATTTCTATTATAAAGTGGACTGTATGTGTAAAATTATATTATGTGTATGTTTACAATGAATATAAATATAAAAATAGCTTATCTATTTTAGGCGTAGAGTTAATCATTTGTGCCGGAGTCAAGAGTCATCGCATTGCTACTTAAGTGCTGAGCAATCACTTAGCACGATCGTAAATGTTATGACTTAGTCTGTGTTTAAAAATATTGTCGCTGCGTGATATCTTGTCTATTCTTATCGCGTATTAAATAAGTATAAACAGATAAACCGAATCCGATGTTCATACTTGAACATTCTGAATATGATAATCCACAAGCAGCACATGTTCATATTTGAACACATTGTAAAGAATGTATAGTGTAATATGGCATTGTACATTACTTTATTCAACGCACTGTACTATAACTGTTAATATCAATTTGCTTCTTTGTCTGTTTCTAAGCAGGCATAATTATTATAATTTCTAAGCATCAAGTCAGTCGCTATCTTTTAGTCAAACGGCTCACATCAGAGAGTCTGCAGTTTGTAATCAATCGAAACGGAACCTCGCTAACTGCACTAATTCGTGTAAATTAATAATATTAAACGGACTAGTTCTAGTTTTTTATTAACTGCAGTGTCCCATAACTGCACCCCCCGCTTTATATCGCGAAAAACATAAACTGCAGCGTCTCATATCTGTACCCCAGCGTTGATCGTTTTCAACAGCATAACTGCAACTCAGCCACCGCTCCGCTTGCAAGTGACTTTCCCCATTGGCTCATAGGCTAAACATACAAATTCCAAGTTAGCCACCACTTTACTTGCTGGTGACCCCGTTCCATTTGCCTTATGGGCTAGCGCGTAAACGAACGCGTGAACATTTTGGAGACCTCGACGTGATCGAAATATGACTCGGAATATACTCGTAATATTGTGTAAAATTTCAATATTAAAGGACTACAATCAGTGACATTAAACAAAAGTACTTCGTATCCCAATTGCGCATTGAGTTTATTTTTCTTTTTTACATTCACACCAATAGTAAAACGATATACGCGTCAATTCTACTCAACTGTAGTGTGCATAAAAATAAAACAGTTATCTTTTGTTCTGCAAAAGAGTAAAAGAAACACTCAAACATCAAATACCTATACATACTCAATCAAACATATACATTTTGCGTTTCATATATGCAGACGTGCATATTTATAATTCACTTGTGAACTGCATTATCATTACCGCAATGTCAGAAAACAAAAAAGTCTGCAGTGCCGATAACAGTAGAGTATGATGCCGGGACCTCGCGTACTACAGAATTAACTGATTTAAAAAATACTCGAAAATTATCTAAAGCTTCCATGACTAGATTGTTAAACGACATTGAATCTAATCGCAATATGTCATCAGAAGAGCTTGAATGCCGTCTAAGTGTACTCGATTCTTACTACAAACTGTATTTTGAAACTCTACTTCGCATCGAACGCATTGAACCTAAAACACAGGTAGAAATGATATCGATGAACACTATATTTCTACAAAGACAAAAATTAAAATTAAGCATCGTGTCTTGGCCAACGCCAAAATCTGTAAGCCCATTACCGGCTTTAGACCTACCTAAATTTAGTGGAAGGTACACAGACTACAAGTGTTTTATAGCTTCGTTAAATGCTATGGTTCATAGCAATCAATCTCTATATGATACAGTCAAATTTTGTATGGTTCAACAGTGCTTGCGGGGACAAGCGATGGAGTCTATATCAGCGTTTCCTATAACAACAACTATATGTCTTTAACTCTACATCTTACAACTAATTTCAATACGTCATTAGAAAGAAAAAGCACCTTTCTAATGGTGTACTACATGTTGTAATATTTCCGATCCTATCTTTGTGTATTTTAAAGGCAAACTTAATATTTTGTTTTTATTCACAATTTTCGCCTTTATCGATAATTGCTTGCACTATTTTGTTTGAAAGCTACATCTACAGTATTAAGTTTTGTAACTTACGCTTAATTACGAGTAAAACGAATGTTTAATGGGACAAATCTGACATAAATTGACGAAATTATTCAAGTTTTTCTAAAAAAAAAAATTTACTTCATTGGAAAGGTGCTTCTTTTTTCTCTTTCCAACGACGTATTAAAATACGTTATAAAATGTATAGTTTAAGACATATAGTGGCTTAACACTATAAACCTTGAAAAATCAGTTTTTTACCGTTATTTCAAAATCTGGATGTGCAAGAGAAAATTGTAGTATTGTAGCCGTGATATATTTTATTATGCAAATGATAGTAGCATTTGCCCAATGGATTTGCGAGTTCTAACCGATGATTGGCTTAAACGTAAAGTAGAATTCGATAATTCAATTTATCGCGCATGTGATGCAATAACAAATATAAGACTGAGCGATTTTGCTGATAACACGGTGCGACAAAAAAAAAAAATTATTGAATGGGACTAAGTGTAGGTTGTAGGTACGTTAAATAGATTTTTTTTGGCATACTAGAACTTTCTCTTGGACATCAAGATTTTGAAATAACGGTAAAAAACTGATTTTTCGAGGTTTATAGTGTTAAACAACTAGTGTTAAACTATACATCTTACAACATATTTCAATGTCGTTAGAAAGAGAAAAAGGATCCCGCGATTTCGCAGTTTTCGACTTTATCGATAATTGTTTGCACTATTTTGTTTGAAAGCAACATCTACAGTATTAAGTTTTGAAAATTACGCTTAATTACAGTTTTTCATTTTAATTTTTGAAAAATTAGTCAAACTCCTCAGTGTGCGGTGCTTTAAAATTTTCATTAAAATATATAAATAAAATATTAATTTAAATTAATTTAAAATAAAATTATTTTTATTTTCAAAAATTTTTTTTTATTTGATTTGCTGTACGCGACTTACATAAACTTTTACTGTAGTTTGGTTTTACTTACAATAGCGTGCGCGGCTACCGCTCGTATCAAGTACGTGTTTGTTGGCGCGCGCCGATTTTCGATGTAATGAGTAATTTCAAAAATAATAATGCGGACGCACAGGAGTCTGGCGTGCGAAAATTGTCGTTGAAGACAAATAAGACAGCAAAAACTTTGCCGTATCATACGCGCGCTGTTTCGGTGAAAAAACAAATGGAGCAGAACTCTATTGCCACCTTAGACGGTATAAAACTACCAATAACTGCATTGGTGAACATTCGGCGTGCAAATAGCTCTGGAGATTTATCTACATTTGGCTCTGCCGTCGATCTGACTACGGACAGATCATCTCAGGAATGGTTCTGTCAACAGTCTGCGAATGAGGCTTTAACCCTACGAAATACTAAAACCTCGAGCAAAAGAGCTAGAAATAAATCGCCACCGAAATCTGCGAAGAAACTAGCAAGCGAAGTTTCTAACTATTCTGGAGCAATCCTCAGTGCACTTGTATCGAAAAAAATGAACACTAATTTGAAGTTTGGAGTCTGGAATGCCGATGGTCTCGTGCATCATTCAAACGAACTTGAAACGTTCATTTTAACGCATACAATTAACATCATGCTTATAAGCGAATCGCATATAACATCTAAATCATACTATAAACAATTTGGTTTTGATGTATATCTTGCAAATCACCCAGATGATAGGAGTACTGGTGGAGCTGCTATTTTGATCAAATCGACTATTAAACATTTCCAATGTACAGCTTGAGCGTGTCATTTTGTCAATGTGTTGGCATGAAAGTGAACACAGATCTTGGTGATATCGTAGTCGCCTCAGTATATTGCCCACCAAACTTTGTATGGAGCTCAAATAATTTCAAAGAAATTTTTGACAAGCTTGGACCAAGATTTATCATTGCTGGAGATTGGAATGCTAAACATCGTTTATGGGGAGCTAGCCGTGCTTGCTCAAGAGGAAACACTTTATTTGATGTCTTGGCAAATTGAAATATGCAGATATTGGCCACTGGTTCTTCTACTCACTTTCCATATAGCAACCAATCACCTAGTGCTATTGATTTTGCAGTGTATACTGGTATTTCATCGTCAAGCCTAACTATCTCTGGAGTTGTTGAATTAAGCTCGGATCATATCCCATTGATCATTGAGCTTTTTGCGGGTGCACAGTGTTTGCATTCTAAACCAAAGTTATTACCTTCTCATGCAAATATCAATCGGTTCAAACTTAAACTAGAGCAGCAAATTAATCTTAACATAGAGATTAAAAGCGGAGATGACATTGATGTCGCTGTTGAACTGTTTCTTCGCAATATCTACGAAGCTGCTGAATATGCAGTTTGTGAACAACGCCAACCTAACCCAAGGCCACCTCATCAACCAGTTATAACATCTGGGATTCTTGATCTTGTGAGGTTCAAGCGTAGACTGAGGCGACGTTACATGCGAACTCGAATGATCAGGACAATAGAGAGTGGAAAAGGGTTGCTTATGAATTGCGAAAGGCGCTGTTCGAAGCCAAAAGCGATTTTTTCGACAATATGCTTCGCAATGCTGACCCAGACAAACATTACGGTTATAACATGTGGAGGTTCACAAGGAAAATAAAAAAGACAACCACTGCGGAACACCCGCTCAGAATGCAAAACGGTGAGTGGTGTCGTTCAATTGAGGAAAAAGCTAAAACATTTGCAGATGATTTGGAAAGTCGTTTCAAACCTTTTGACTTGGCTTCAACTACAGATGTTTGCTCTACGCTGGACCAGCTATCAATTCCTTGCTCACATACCGAAAGCATAAGACATGTCACAATAGAAGAAGTTCAAGAACAAATTAAAGCTCTAAAACAGCGGAAAGCTCCAGGCTACGACGGCATCGATAGTAGAACTATCAAGGCTCTACCGGTGCATGGAGTTCTTTTCCTAGTACTCTTGTTCAATGCCATATTGCGATTTGGTCACTTTCCTTCACAATGAAAATGTGCCATTATAACTATGATACTTAAACCTGGAAAGCCTGAAGGTCAAGTAGATTCGTACAGACCTATAAGTTTACTACCTATATTCTCTAAAATTTTTAAAAGAACGCATTATATTAAAGGAACGGAGTATCATTCCTGAGTGCCAGTTTGGATTCAGACACCAACATGGCACACCAGAACAAGTCCACAGAGTTGTGCATCACATTCTAGACGCTTTTGAAGAAAAGCGTTACAGTTCCGCTGTTTTCTGCAGCAGGCATTTGATCTCGTGTGGCATGAAGGTTTGATGCAAAAGATCAAAACGAACTTACCAACAGCTCATTTTCTCGTCTTAAAATCATTCTTATTTGGCCGCTGCTTCCAGGTAGCAGTAAAAGGTGTCTACTCGTCGAGGTAGAGTATTGAGCCCAACTCTATACTCACTGTACACTGCAGACATGCCAAAACCGGTGGGCGATCACATGTTGTTGGCTACGTATGCTGACGATACGGTTATTATGGCTAATTCAAGTTGCCCTGTTGAAGCTTCAGAAAACCTTCAAGATTATTTAGACCGTTTTCTCATTTGGGCTAATCGTTGGAACATTAAAATAAATAGCTCAAAATCTTCTCACTGCACCTTCACGCTGAAAAGAGGCACATGCCCCGCAATCACATTCAACAGCGCAATTATACCTCAGGCTAACTTCGTTAAATACTTGGGGATGGTATTGGACAAACGACTTACTTGGAACAAACACATAACAATGATAATCGGTACTTGCCGATCTAAACTGAAAAAACTTAACTGGCTTCTACGTCCATCGAGCAAACTGCGTCTAAGTAATAAGTTGCTCATATATAAAATGGTTATTGCGCCATCATGGAGATATGGACTACAAATATGGGGCACCGCTTCGAAAACACAAATTAAACGTTTACTAACAATGCAAAATAAAACTTTACGCTATATCTGCAATGCGCCGTGGTATGTTCACAACACAGTCATAAGAAAAGACTTAAATGTACCATCAGTCTTTGATGAAATAAATCGACACAGCTCCGGGTACAATGATCGCCTACGAGATCACATCAACCCGTTGGCGTCGGCTCTCGCTATCAACACATGCAGAAGGCGCCCCAAGAGGTTCCACCCAGATGACTTACCTACGCGGCAGTAGGCTCCTATTCATAATATTTTAAATTAACATAATATTAATAATCCTGTCATACTTTCTTGTTTTTTCACTGCGTGTGTTTAAAGTTCCTTCAATGGAATGCTTAACGCTAATAAACAAAATTGTCAAAAAAAAAAAAAAAAAAAAAAAGAATAATTTGTTTTTAGAAAAACTTTAATAACTTCGTCAATTTATGTCGGATTTGCCCCATTAAACATTCGATTTACTCGTAATCAAGCGTAATCAAAACTGCACAAAACTAAACTTCATTGGGAGCAATCCCTCGAATTTAAATCATTGTCCAAATGAGATAAATGCAACGAGTTCCTCGATCGGCGCGGTCAACGTCTACAAGCAGACAAAATATCTGATTCCAAATTAGATTGTGCATTAACATTTATATATATATTTATGGCCGTTACAGCTTGTGGTAAGCCTGGGCAGCACGAAGGGTAGTAAGGGTGACACTCGATACCAATTTTGGATCCCGATCTTCCGGACGTCCTCCAGGATTGATCTTTCCAAAGCAGCGGCGGTCTTCCCCGCTGTCGTGCCCTCTGATTTCGTCCACGTTTTTATCGTATACCGTTCTCGCTGGATCTTCTTCATCCATTCGAAGCACGTGTCCAGCCCAGTGCAATCGTTTATACCTGATGCACCTGACTATATCGTTGTCATTATATATCTGGTACAGCTCGTGATTCATGCGAATACGGTAATCGTTGTCCACTCTGACAGGACCAAAGAATTTGCGAGGAATTTTTCTCTCAAATGTTCCCAACGCCGATTTCTCAGCCTCTGACATGACCCATGTTTCTGCCCCATACATTAGAACTGGGATAATCAGCGTCTTGTAGAGTTTGATTTTCGTTGATCTGGATAAAACTCTACTCCTCATTTACTTACCGAGACCAAAGTAGCATCGGTTAGCCAGAGTAATTCTTCGTCTAATTTCTAGGCTGGTATTATTGCTCTTGTTTTTTGTGAGCCCAAGTAGACGAAGTTTTCTACAACGTTGAAGGTAAAATTCCCCATAGTCACAGAATCCTTAGGTCGTGTTATTGATTTGCGAGAGGATACCAAGTACTTCGTCTTACTTTCGTTCACCGCTAGTCCCATCTTGCGGGAATTCTCTTCAATATCGTTGAAAGCCCAGCTCACTGTACGTGGATTTTTGCCGATTATGTCGATGTCATCGGCATACGCGAGCAGCATAGTTTCTTGTAATAAAAAAATTGAAAAAGTCGCACGACAACGTATCTACCTGTCTGAAGCCTCTCTTGGTGTCAAAGGGGTCGGAATGATGTTCCTCCAGCTCACGCCTTTCTTGGTCTTTCTTTTTGCGTTTGAAAAGGCGTTTTTCTTCTCTCCGTTTTTCTCGATATAGCTCAACAACAGCTCGTGTTGCTCCCGATGGCAGGGTTCGTTTATAGGCAATGTTGTTTTCTACCGTAGCAGTGCGACCTCAACCTCTTTGGCCGCCTTACTTAATGAGTTGGAGATATGCTTCCACTGATCGTTTATACAGTCGGATGCCGGAGTGGTCTCTCTAAGCAGTTGAGTGACCCTTGTTGAGAAGGCAGCGGCGGTCTGCTGCGAGTATAGCCTACCAACATCTAATTTTCGTTGTGTAGTTGTTCGCTTGGCGTGTGCTATACTAAGTCTGGTAAGTATCTTGGATAGAACAAGATAGTGGTCCGAGTCGATGTTGGGACCCCTGTTTGCTAGTACATTAATCACACTCGATGCATGTCTGGCATCGATTAGCACGTGGTCTATTTGGGTGCGAACGCCTGGGATGCCACCGCACCAAGTTGCCTTGTGGATGTCGAGGTGTTGATATCTGGTGCTACTTATGACCATGTTGCGGCCCGCGGTAAAGTCGATTAGCCTTTTTCCATTGTAATTGGTGGTGTGATGTAGCCTGAATTGTCCGATGGTTGAGCGAAAGATTTCTTCTCTCCCAATTTGGGCGTTGAAATCACCGATGACAATTTTGATGTCATGCTTGGGGCAGCGCTCGTAAAGTTTTTCTAACCGCTCATAGAATTTATCTTTCTTCGCATCGTCTTTATCCAATGTCGGGGCGTGTACACTTACTGAGCTCATGTTAAAAAATTAAGCTTTGATGCGTATCGAGGCGAGGCGCTCGTCCAGCCACATCCAAATATGCGCTGACTCTCATGGCCATTGTAGTAGATGTCGCAGGATGCTCTTTTTAGGTGTCCATTTCCAATCCATCGCACTTACTGGATGGCTGTAATATCAGCCTTAAATCAACATTTAAACAATTTAAATATCACAATAAGTCAGCTACAACTCAGACTTGTTTGAAAAGTGCAAAGCACAACAGGACGTGCGACTTTTACAACCAATCTGATCTATTCATGTTCAAGGTTTGCAGATGTATCTGTTACAGAGCGCTGTAGTAATTGTCTTGGTAAGAGTCACAACACGTCAAATTGCAAATCAAAATTTTCTTACAAGATATGTAAGAAAAGACATCACAGTCTACTACATTTCACTCAAAATATTAATGTTAGCACACTTGAGTCACAAACCTCATGTGCTTCTATAATAAGAAATTATAAAGAATATTTGCAGGTTATTCTCGCTACTGTTATGATACTCATTCAAAATGGATCCGGCGAATATTATCTTGTTAGAGCACTACTTGATAACTGTCCTCAAGTCAATTTCATCCGTGAAAACTTTGCACGTATATTACGTCTTCCAGTAACGAAACGACAAGTCGAAATTGATGGTGTAAATGATTCGCACACAAGTATTCACTTCGCTACTCAAACAAAAATCCGTTCTCGAATTATTGAATTTGAAACAGCTCTCTAATTTCTCATCACACATACTGTTTCAAGTTACACCCCTGATATTCTTCAAAGTGGAATATTCCCAAAAATGTTGATCTGGCAGATCCACAGTTTAACACTCTACAAACGGTTGACATACTTATTGGTGGTGAGATATTTTTCGAACTACTATTAATTGGTCAAATCAAACTTGGTGATGGTCTATCTATGCTTCAAAAATCCATTTTGGGCTGGCTAGTAGTTGGTCGCACTTCATTCAACTGCCTAAAAACCTAAAAATTAAAATCATTCTGCAACACTTTAGTGGTGACTCTCTAGACAATGGTGGAATACTTTTGGCAACTTGACGAAGTCGAAAACAAGGCGCAAAAGAATACAGTTGAAAAACAGCAATGTAAAGAATATTATACTAAAACTGTTGAAACACTGGCTAATGGCAGAATAATGGCAAGAATTCCCTTTAAGGATAATCTGGAAAAATTAGGCTCATCATATTCAATCGCTTTACGCAGATTTCACGGTCTTGAAAAACGACTAGCCAAAAACGAAACACTTCGATCACAGAACGTATCCTTTATGCGTGTTTATGAATCACTCGGGCATATGGGACAGATTGGTAATGTTAACTTCTCACAGCCTCACAACTTTATCCCACACCATTTTGTGTTAAAAACGTCGTCAACCACAACTAAACTCATAGTCGCTTTTGATACGTCCTGTAAAACGAACTCTGGATTATCTCTTAATGATTTAACAATGGTGGGACCCACAATCCAAAACGAACTTCTCATATCATTACTCAACTTTCACACGCATTCGTACTGTCTATCTGGTGACATAGCTAAAATGTACTGGCAAGTGATTATACACCCTGTTGATCGCCTGTACCAACTCATTTTATGGAGAGAAGACACTAATCAAGCTATCAAAACCTACGCACTTAACACTGTAACTTATGGCACCTCTGCTGCCCCATTTTTGGCCGTACGCAGTTTGCATTTAGCAGCAGAAAAATGCAAAAACATATTTCCCACCGGAGCTAACGTCATTATGTCGAACGCCAACCTACGTCAGAAACTCCGTCATCCACAGAGATCTAGACGTACCGTCTGTGCGAAATGAAATTCGGAAATTCGAAACCCGCTACATCTCCAGATTGGAGTATCATGATAATCACTTAGCAGTAAACTTACTCGACAACAGTCAACACACAAGTTGGCTCAAAAGAAGTCACCCCCTGGACCTACCCTTCCGACCTGAATTAAACTGGTGAAACCACTGTTCTTGATTATTTTTGTAAATTAATTGTAAATTTTTTTTAATTCATTTCGTTAATGCTGGCATAAACCTGTGATGTATAAATTAGTTAAAAAATTTGCTTATTGTTTAAAAAAAGACAGATTGTAACTAATCTTAAAGTTAAAAAAAAAAAAAAATTCGAATTTCTATGTGGACGATTTATTGAGTGGAGCAAATCTCTTGCGGAACTTTCTTGTATCAAAGAAGAAGTAACAACAATTTTAAAGCAATCTGGGTTTGAAATCACTAAGTGGAGATCGAATCATCATGATTTTCCACAATCAAACAAACTAAATCTAAAACAATTGAAAATTGTAGATGACAGCACATTATGTACACTAGGTTTTATCTGGAACCCACTTACTGATGAATTTTATTTCTCATACCAAAGCCTCATGATAACAAGTGTACAAAACGTACTATACTATCGCAATCATCATCTCTGTTTGATCCCATCGGTCTTTTAACTCCACTAATAATTCGTGCAAAAATGACATGTGGTTGGTCAAATTAAAGTGGGACGAATCTGTGCCGCAATCAATATTTATCGGGTGCGCAACTAAATAATTTCGTATTTTTTTTGTTAAAAAAACCATTTATTTAAGTATGAAAGTGAAAAAAATATTTTATTCAAAATATTGTCCATCGGAAGCGGTAACTTTTTCCCATCTTTCAGGCAATTTATGGATTCCATCCCAAAAAAATTCTCATCTTTTGCGCCGAGAAAATCATCAAGCCATTTTTTAATACCTTCAACATTGGTGAACCGTAATCCAGAAAGGTGATTCTGCATCGACCGAAACAAGTGGTAATCAGAAGGAGCTATGTCTGGGCTATAAGGCGGGTGAGGTAGAATTTCCCATCCAGCATTTTCCAAATAATTTTTGACCGGTACTGCAACATGTGGCCGAGCATTGTCATGATGGAAAATCAATTTTTCGTGTCTGATCGCCCATTCTGGCCGTTTTACGGCTATTGCTTGTTTCAAACGTATCAATTGTTGCCTGTATAGCTCTCCCGTGATTGTCTGGCCCGATTTTAACAGCTCATAGTACAGCACACCCTTCTGATCCCACCAAATACAGAGCATTACCTTCAAACCATGAATATTCGGCTTTGGTGTCGATTTGGCTGGTTGGCCTGGCTTCACATATGATCTTTTACGCTTAGGGTTGTCGTAATGAATCCACTTTTCATCGCCAGTGACAATACGATGCAAAAACGATTAAGCAAATGTAAATGTATCCAGCTGCTTTTAAACGTTTAGAAATGGCTTGTCGAGTGACTTCCAATGTTTTTCCAAGTTCTTCTTGAGTTTGACATGAATCTTGATCGAGTAATGCCTCCAAATCTTCGTCTTCAAACTTTTTTGATGGACCTGGTCGCTCTTTGCCTTCTGTGTCAAAATCACCACTTTTAAATCGTGCAAACCACTGCTGACATACTCTAACCTCTGGAGCATGTTCAGGATAAGCTTCTAAGAGTAAACGATGTGCTTCTGTTGCACTTTTCTTTAAATTGAAGAACAAAAGCAAACCTCCCCGCAAATGCTGTTTTTTTGGAACGTAACTTGACATTTTGACTGTAATAAAAAAATTTGTGTGTTTACTAATATTCACTGTGACATATCAAATGTTCTTGATTTTTTTTGGCGCGCTTTAACATAGAATAGCTGTCACTGTCAAAATATTGACTACATAAATAGATATGAGGTTAGTAACAAATACGAAATTATTTAGTTGCGCACCCATCTTCAAAACTTAGATCTTGTAAAAATTTCGAGACATATCAATTCCCAAAATACTAAAAGGATCGAAATACATGCGTTTTGTGACGCGTCAATAAGAGCATATGGTTGTTTCTAAGTCCAGAGTAGCTCCGATCAAGGTAAATTATGGACAAAAATCAAGCATTCAATTCGTGTTCAACCACATGGAATATACTTTTGGTCAGATTCACAAGTTGTGCTTCAGTAGCTTAAACTTCATTCATCAAAATTGTAAACATTCGTAGGAAATCGGATCGCAGTTATTACCCGCAAACGTCTCTTGGAATCATGTACCCTCGGCGCAGAATCCAGCTGATTTAATATCCAGATGCTCCACTGTTTATGAGTTAACGTCATTATTTTAGACCCAAGGTGCAGCATTTTTTCCAACAATCCGTAGACAAGTGGCTATCTTACTCACTCGCTGATCCACTGGCTGAATCGGCTAATGAGATTAAGAAGACAGCATTAGTTTGTCAACAGCACTATTACCCACTGTTGGATTTTGTATACAAATACAGCAACTACAACAAATTGCTGCGTATATTTGGTTATGTGACTCGTTTTATTAATATCAAATGTAAAAAAGAGCACTCTATTTGAACCACGTTTTCATTGCAGGAATTGTAAGCATCCATGCATCTTATTGCATCTCTCATCCAACGCCAACATTTTACTTCCGAATGCCACTGTTTGGAAAGCAATCGATTTGTAATTGGGCCTCTCAATGCCTTAACTGCATTTATAGATAATTAAGGGCCATTCGCACTAATAAGATTTGGCGGGAGATTACAAAATGCTAACATTCCTAAAAACGCCTAATATCCGATTTTGCTGCCTAAAAAAGATAATTTTGTTACATGTCTTGTAATACATTATCACCTGGTTAACTATCATGCTGGGCCCAAATAACTTGTGGCTATACTTAGTGATTAGTTTTAGATCGTTAACGAGCGCCACGTCGCTTCGAAAGTAGTCAATACTTGCGTACATTGCATCAAATACCGTCCAAAGTTACTAAATCAAGTTATGGGTAATTTGCCTAGTCATCGTGTTACTACTACTCGCCCATTTCAACGCTGTGGAGTAGATTTTTGCGGACCTGTTCTCATTTACTCAATATAAGGGGTAAGGTCCTATACAAATTATATACAGCGGTATAATGCAACAAATTATGCAGGTGCATGCAAACAACTACAAAATCTACGTAAGCAGTTTTACAACAAGGAAAATGTAAACAGCATTACATCTTTCTTCGTACAGCAATCCATTGAATTCAAGTTTAAACCTCCCCGTGCACCACTCTTTGGTGGCTTGTGGGAGGCTGCCGTAAAAGTAGCAAATGGTCATCTACTTCGCACACTAGCGCATGCTCGGTTGACATATGAGGAGTTATCAACAATATTGAAATTGAAGCCGTCATGAACTCCAGACCATTGTTTCAAATGTCAACAGATCCGAATGACTATACAGCTCTTACTCCGGAGAATTTTCTGGTTGGTACATCTCTAAAGACCATACCTGAACCAGCTTATTTTGATGTTGACGTCACGCACTTGCAGCGATGGCAACGAATCAACGCACTCAAAAATCATTTATGGTAAAGATGGCAGTCCGAATATTTGCAAGAACTTCGAAATCGTAACAAATGGAAATCGCCAAAAAAGAAACTGTGCATTGGTGATTTGGTTGTCATGCATGAAGACAACACTGCCTCTATGGACTGGTTTCTGGGCAAAGTTGAACGCGTTTTCAAAGATGCAGATGGCCACATCAGAGTAGCTGAAGTGCGAACATCAAAGGGCTTGTACAAAAGGCCCATAGTAAAGCTAGAAAACCATTGTAAATAATCTATAGTTTAATATGGCATTGTACATTAATTTACACAACGCTGTTAATAACAATTTGCTTCTTTGTCCGTTTCTAAGCAGGCATAATTATTATATTTTTTAAGCATCAAGTCAGTCGCTATCTTATAGTCAAACGACTCACATCAGAGAGTCTGCAGTTTAAAATCAATCGAAACGGAACCTCGCTAACTGCTTGATTTTTCCCATAACTGCACCCCCCACCTAATATCGCAAAGAACATAAACTGCAGCGTCTCATACCTGCACCCCAGCGTGGATCGTTTTCAACAGCATAACTGCAAACTCTGCCACCGATCTTATAGGCTAAACATATAACAAACATTTATTCGCTACAAATTGCAAGTAAGCCACCGCTTTTTCTTGCTGATGACCCCGCTCCATTTGCCTTTTGGGCTAGCGCGTAAACCAACGCGTGAACATTTAACAACCCTTTATTTTGAAAAAAATTTTTAACCACAATTGTTAAAAAGTATATAGTTCGAAATTTAAATATTAAACGAAAGTTGTTCTCTGAGAAAAAAAAAATAATTTGATCTTTTGACTAAAGTTGTAATATTGGATAATGTTGAAAGTATTTTTACCCAATTTGGAGTCAATACATTCTTAAACAACAAACATTTGCATACAAAAATGTGAAAATGGGTGGTAAGTTTGTATGGGGACTATACCTAAAAAT
This sequence comes from Leucophenga varia, assembly GCA_018903435.1. Classification (NCBI taxonomy): domain Eukaryota; kingdom Metazoa; phylum Arthropoda; class Insecta; order Diptera; family Drosophilidae; genus Leucophenga; species Leucophenga varia. The sequence continues at coordinate 29,033 of JAEIFJ010001505.1, read as the reverse complement.
GGGCGTGCCATCTTAGATTTGACATTGGAAGTCCTTAGAAGAATCGTATTTTTATCTAATTTGGAGTCAATACACTGCTAAACAATAACCATTTTCATACAAAAATTCGAAAATTGGCGGTAAGTTTGTGTGAAGGATATATTTAAAGGGGGACACACTTTTTTTGTCATTGGAGACAATGGAAGTGTTTTTACCCAATTGGAGAATATATACAAAAAAAAAATAATTTTTTTATAAAAAAAGGGGGTTTGTGGGGCTATACCTAAAGATGGGCGTAGCACATTCATATTGACACACTACCAGGTCGTTGCTGAGAAAACTTAACTTTTAAATTTTAGCTAAGTATTACCGATAGTTTTCGAGTGAAATAGACAGACAGACGGTCATGGCTAGATCGACTCGTCTCATCCTGACCAAGAATATATAACTTTATGGGGTCTCAACTCCTTTAGTACGCCACAAACTTTCCGACAAACTGAATATACCCGTTTACACTATGTGTAACGGGTATAAAAATATGAAGCTCAAAAACCTAGATAGATAGGATGATACGGCTTTCGAGAAAATGAAGTTATGTCTGTTGGCTTCATTTTTTACAAATATCGCAACTCTACATTCGAGTTTTAAAAGACGTCCGCAAGATTGGAGTTCCCAAATTGGTATCGACGAGCAGTAGACTACAACCAGTCTAGTGCTCGTCTACACCAATTTGGGATACCAATTTCGAAGATCTGGTCCACCCAACTCAGCGGCGGACGTCTTTTCTGCACCACACCTCCGATTTGGTTCACGTTTTGCTCATAAACTTTTTTTCCGGAGCCTCTGTACCCATTCGACACAGGAGACCAGTCCAGGACAGCCATTTGTATTGGATGTTCCTGACTTTGTCGATGTCCTTATATATCTGTGCCTAAGTAGATGATCTTTTCTAGAACCTCAAAGTTCTAGTTTGTCTATTCTCACAGATTGTCTACGTCGTGATGATTTCCTGCGGGAGGATACAAAGAAATTCTTCTTGCTCTCGTTCACAGTAAGTCGCATTGGACGGAACTTTCTTTCAATGGTTGAGACAGCCCTGGTGACTGCACGTTCAATTTGCTGTTGATAACTATATCATCGGCATATGTGAGCAGTATAGTTCCTTTGTCAAACATATTGCCCTTCAGGTCAACGTTTGAGCATTTGCGCAGTATGTATTCTATCAGGAGATTGAAAAAGTCGCACGACAAGGCATCGCCTTGTGTAAAGCCTCTTTTGGTATCAAATGGGTCGGAGATATTTTTACTGACTCTGACATCGCTTGGGGTGTTAAATTTATGATTCTAAATGTGATCATGGATGGATCTAAGAACTCTAATTTATTTACGTAAGATAATACAAACCAAGGAGTCTTCCTATTTGTACCATTATTTAAACTTTTCTCAGTCCAGATGTGCAACCACTTGCACACTTATCCGAATCGATGTACCAAAAATGTGCGACTTGCACAATTGAACACCATATAATTTAACATTCTTTAATACTAATTCTATTACCAAGTTAATAGATAATAAAATTGTATGTGTGTGTAAATTAATGTAAATGAGTATAAATGTACGAATTGATTATCTATTTAAAGCAGATAATTTATAATGCGTGCAGCATTAAAATGTCATCGCTCAGTACGCTGAGCGTCACTTAGCACGATCGTAAAATTTTATGACTTCAGTGTGTGTTTTGAAAATATTGTCGCTGCGGAATATCTTGTATATTCTTATCGCGTATTGAATAAGTATAAACAGATTAACCGATGTTCATGCTTGAACACCAAAAAGAGCACTGAATATTGTCACTACGGGATATCAACTAGCAAGCTCCGAAAAGCAATTTTTGTATATGCTTTTCGTCTTTGGAACAACCAACCACAACATCTCAATGCAACAAGTAGTGCCACGCAATTTAAAATAAAACTCAATTTGTATCTCCAACTTTAAAATCCTTATTTAAAATTTAACACACACATCTAGCTATAAGTAATAAACTTTATGTAATTTGTTGTCTATTTTATGTTTCCATTTGTAAAGTACGATTGCTATGGCCGTTTTCTACCTGTGATTCGAGGAACAGTCGGTCAACATTGAGACCTTTCAAAAAAGCTCCACCGGGTCAGGGCAGACGTATCTGCTTTAATTCTTCTTAATATGTATTATCTTAATTTTAATTTTAATCTTAACTTAATTAAATTAATTAACTTAAATTTATTTAAACTTATTTATTTATAGAAATTATTTATTTTTTATTTTTAATCTTAATTATTTGCATGGCATGATTAGTGTATTAACTTATAAGTTCATAATTTGCAACATCAGGAATTAAGAACCAATAAAATGAAGTCAAATCAATTCCGGTTAAAAGTTTTTGTACGAAGTTCGCCATATGAATATTAGAGGAAAAACAATAAACCTGAATGTCAAATTCAGCAATCTCGACGTCGATTTTGGCATAAGGCGTCGAGACTGTTGAATTTTTACGCACTCGTAAATTTTGTTCCTACTTTGATTAACAATTTATTTGTGTAAAAATAGCATTAATGATATAAATTTGGAAAATAAATGTAAGCAAAAAAAAAAAAAAACGATTGTTTAGTAAAATAAGTGCTCATATCAAGTATGAAAAATCTTTTTAAAGTACATTTCCACTCGACCGCGTTTTGTTATCGCGTTATTAATTTAACGAAAAACGCGGAACGGTATTCCCATTGCGTTTTGGCGTTAGCGTTCGAGTTTAAACAGCTGTTTTTTTTTTTAAATGTATTTTTTTTTAATCAAACGAATGGATGTTGATCATGTTGCTTTAGTAACTGCTGTCCACTACGAGCATGAAAAGCGCTTGGGTAAATGTTTAATTTTTGCGGTTACTATATATATGCGCAACTTTAGATTGCCAAATTATTCGAACTGATAAGAGAAATCGGTTTGAACGTGTTTTATAAAAAGTTGCGTTCATAGTGAACGCTACTTTTTCCCATACCTAACTGCCTATACTTTTTGCATATGATTCACCGCAAGTTTGACGAGTTTTTTAACGTTAACGCGAACGCAGTCTAATGTAAATGCATTATTAATTGATTTATGGATACATTTTTTTATCACAATTTTTTTTCTGGAACCACTTGAGCCGAACCGTGGTTCGTGGCTCCCGGTTCGTTAATCGAACCAGCGATTCAATGGTATAGCGTACCACTGAACCGAACCACTGCCATTTTTAAGTGGGTTGCAGCCTTGCTTAATGAAGAGTTTGTCATTAAAAATAAGTTGATAAATTACTCAATTAAATTTATACATCGCACAAACTCCGTCGATGAAGTACGAATTAACTAAAGTTAATCTTGAACTCATTAATAATTTTTTTTAACAAATTATCACGCACGTACCTAGAAAAAAAAAAAAAAAATAATAATAATAATAACACTAGTTTACAAAAATTGGCAACATTCCATGGGATTCGTTGTAACCCACCTATTTCCATGTATTTTGGGGCGTAGATTTCAAAAATGGCCACTTCCACATTTTTAATCCGATTTGGACGACTCTGTAGGCTTCATATTTTCGCCAATGAAATTGTACTTAATTTACAAATTTTAAACATAAATAAAAATAGTTTTTATCTCCTGCAAATGACGCCTTAGACTTTTTTACGTCAAGTCTAAACTACAGAAAAAGCCAGCAACTACCTTAAGACAACATCCGAAAAATTGGCTTTTCCGAATGGACCATCTAAGACGCAGCCGCGGTCAACATTTAAATGAAATTATCTTCAAAAAGTAAATGTCATGGACCAATCTAACGTTTCAAATAAAGAACCGATGAGATTTTTAAAATTTTATGTTTTTTATACCCGTTACACATAGTGTAAACGGGTATATTCAGTTTGTCAAAAAGTTTGTAACGCATTGAAGGAGGCATCGGAGACCCCACAAAGTATATATATTCTTGATCAGCTCGATGAGACGGATCGATCTAGCCATGTCCGTCTGTCTGTCTGTCCGTCTGTCCGTCTGTCCGTCTGTCCGTCTGTCAGTCTGTCCGTCTGTTTGTTGCTATGCGATTTATTCGATGAAGATATAAAGATATTTGACTGAAATTTTAAACTTAAGCTTTTCTCGGCAACGACTATGTTAACCCATACAAACTTACCGATTTTTTTAGATTTTTGTTTAAAAATAGTAATTATTTATGAATGTACTCGCTCCCAATTAGGTAAAAACATTTCTTTTGTCATCCAGGGTCAAAACCAAGACGCCACGCCCATGTAACGGGTATTTCAGCTTCGGTTCCACCGAAGTTAACGTTTTTCCTTGTTTTTTTTTTTAAAAGTTTTCAAGCTCTTAAAAATCACCCTTTATAATAAGTTATGTTACTATTGGAGTCTTTTGTCGCGTAGGTAGTTCATCTGAGTGGAGTCTCTTAATGCCCCTTCTGCATGTGTTGACAGCGAGAGCAGAAGCCAATGGGTTAATGTGATCACGTAGACGATCGTTGTATCTGGAGCTGTGTCGATTTATTTCATCAAATACTGATGGCACATCTAAGTCGTTGCTAATGACCGTGTTATGGACAAACCACGGGGCATTACAGATAGATCGTAAAGTTTTATTTTGCATTCTTTAAGCTTCGTATATGTATTAAAATAATTTTCTCAAAAATATCTGAAAATGGGCGGTAAGTTTGTATGGAAGCCAAACCTAAAAATGGGATCTTGGTGGAATCTTGGTGGAAAATAAGTGTTTTTACCCAATTTGGAGTGAATACCTTCATAAATAATACCTTTTTTCATACAAAATATTGAAAATGGGCGGAAAGTTTATATGGGGGCTATACCTAAAAATGAGCGTGGCACTCTTATTCTCAAACTTAACATAGTCGTTGCCGAGAAAAGCTTAAGTTCCAAATTTCAGCTTAATATCTTTATATGCTTAGAAATATTCAGACAGACAGACGGACATGGCTAGATCGATTCGTCTCGTCGAGCTGATCAAGAATATATATACTTTATGGGGTCTACGACGTCTCCTTCAATGCGTTACAAACTTTCAGACAAACTGAATATACCCTTCACACTATGTGTGGCGGGTATTAAAATCAAAACACTCAGAGAGAAAACACTCAAAAGCGAAGAGGCAAATTAGGAGATGGTAGAACGAAAATAAAACGAAAATGTACTCAAAAGGAATATGTTTTACCATTTATTTTTATACCAGCCACACATAGTGTGAAGGGTATATTCAGTTTGTCTGAAAGTTTGTAACGCATTGAAGGAGACGTCGTAGACCCCATAAAGTATATATATTCTTGATCAGCTCGACGAGACGAATCGATCTAGCCATGTCCGTCTGTCTGTCTGAATGTCTTTCTAGACATCTTTTTTTATAAAAGATATTAAGCTGAAATTTGGAACTTAAGCTTTTCTCGGCAACGACTATATTAAGTTCGAGAATGAGAGTGCCACGCCCATTTTTAGGTATAGCCCCCACACAAACTTAACGTTTTTTTTCGATTTTTTGTATAAAAATATCAATTATTTATGAATGTATTCGCTCCCAATTGGGTAAAAATATTTCTTTTGTCATCCAGTGTTAAAACCAAGATGCCACGCCCTCTTCTAGGCATAGCCCTCATATAAACTTTCCGTTTTTTCTGATTTTTCCTATTTTTTATATAAAAATTATTTATGCATATATTTACTCCAAATTGGCTAAAGGCATTCTAATGTCATCCAAAGTCAAATCAGACGTGCCACGCCTATTTTTTGGTATAGTCCCTAAACCAACTTTTCGCCCATTTTTGAATTTTTGTATGAAAATTGTTATTATTTATTCATGTATTTACTCCATATTGGGTAAAAACTCTTCCAATATCATGGTGCCACGCCCATTTTTAGGTGTTTCTTGCATACAAACTTACCGCCTACCCATTTCCAAATATTTTCGAGAAATATGTTGTTATACATATATGTATTTTTAGCTCAAAATTTTAAATTAATATTGTGTGTAAACTTGGGTGACCACTGATGATTACACATAAACTCTTTAAAGATTCGTGTGACGGGTATTTAAGCTTCGGTTCTACCGAAGAACACGTTTTTTTTTTTTTTTTTTTCCTCTAACTCAGTTCTTATATATGTACATCAGTACTTATATACATATACATGTACATATGTATGAGCATTTGCGTTTGTAACAACTGTCGCAATCTTTTAAGATTTTCGATCGGTGAATAGACAAACAATTTGTTAAAGTTTGTTCCGTGGATTTGAGAACGGAATAAATTTTAAAATTTGTTTATATTCTCTTTTTGGAAATTTTTGTATTCATCTGTACCATATTTTTTTTGAGAAATACTGCTAGTTGTCATTGAACGTGCACCACTCTTATTATTTTTGGTTGATTTTTATTTTATTGTTAGCGGACAACAACAACTCCAAAGTAATCGCAGCAAAGAAGCTGCACACAAAAACAACAACAATTGCAATTTGTGAAAACAGTAAATTTTATCATCTGAGAGCAAATAGTGTGTTGCAAATAATTTAGGTTTAAATTTGTAAAATATTTGTTAAAAATATTTCAATTAAATTTAAATTTTAAATACGTACTGAGTTAAAGTTAGAAAAAAAATAAAACACTTAAAGAGAAGACACTAAAAGGTGAAGAGGTAAATTAGGAGATGGAAAAACGAAAATTAAACAAGGAAAAACGTTAACTTCGGTGGAACCGAAGCTGAAATACCCGTTACACTAAACTTTTAATAGTTTATATGTTCACTAGGCGCTTAGATAAAATTTCACGATGAATTTGATCAAATTTGTATGGAGTCTTTTTGTAATATTAGCCCGATCTTTACCATATCGATGGAGTTGACATTAAAATTGATTTTACCAAATTTTAATTGAATTCATTCTGAAAAAATAAATGTTATCATACAAAAATTCGAAAATGGGCGGTAAATTTGTATGGGGGTATACCTGAAAATGGGCGTGGCGTCTTGGTTTTGACCCTGGATGACAAAAGAAATGTTTTTACCCAATTGGGAGCGAGTACATTCATAAATAATTACTATTTTAAAACAAAAAATCGAGAAAAAAAACCTAAAAATGGGCGTGGCACTCTCATTTTCGAACTTAACCTATTCGTTGCCGAGAAAAGTTTAAAATTTCAGTTCAATATCTTTGAAACTAAGCGAATGAATCGCATAGCAACAGACGGACAGACGGACATGGCTAGATCGATTCGTCTTATCGAGCTGATCAAGAATATATATACTTTATGGGGTCTCCGATGCCTCCTTCAATGCGTTACAAACTTTAGGACAAACTGAATATACCCGTTTACACTATGTGTAACGGGTATAAAAAAATAATGTATGCAAGAAATTGAGAACTTTTTAATTTAATTAAAACAAATCGTACGCACCTTATGCATAAACAGATATGGTGTTGGGAAAACAATACTCGCTTAAAAATTCTTCTAAATCGCACAACGCTCTGTACGCAGATCCGGCTCGATGGACCACAAATGTTGGAACACTCCATGTCAGATATTTGCCGGCGCATACAGCTGGGGGTGGCTATTGATGAAACCTGCAAAGAAACTCTAGCTCGATGCACCTCAACAAAGAAAACGCGTTTCAATTTTAGAAATTAAAAACAAGAAAGAACGCTGAAGTCGAGTATGCTCTACTGCAAGATACCCTGTACTAAATCTTTATGTACCTTAAATTGAGTCCTATCTTAGTATATACCTTATTGTATTGAATTTTCAAACAAAAACTTGAAAAATTGGGTAAATTTATATGGGGGCTTTACCTAAAATTTTGTTGGTCCTACCCATATTGGGATATTTTCTTGGGACTATCATAGACATAATAATTACTAAGTTTGAACTTCCTAGAATAAAAAACAATGACGTTTTTATGCAAAAACCTAAAATTTTGGGGTACATTTGTATGGGGGTACCCGTTAAAATGGGTCTAGAGAAAAACCGTCTGCAAGTGAACACTTGACGACTCAGGAGAGTCTAAGTTTCAAATATGGTGGCCCTATCTCTTATAGTATCCGAGATAATCTCTCTCATACGGCAGACAGCAGGACGGACAGACGGACGGACGGACAGACAGACATAGCTAGTTCGAGTTCCCTTCCAATGCTGATCAAGAATATATATACTTTATAGGGTCTATCTAGCCTCCTTCTGCCTGTTACATACATTCGCACAAACTTAATATACCCTTTTACCCTTTGGATACAAGGTATAATAAGGAGTGCACATACTCAATTTATTCCACTTTGAGTAAACAAAAACAATATATTAAATTTTAATAAAATAAGTTTACGTTGGTGGGTGCAGTTGCGTATGCAGGCAGTTGTAATTTTATACTAACTCAATACAAATACAACTAAATCTCAACAACCAAAGAGAGGCAGGAGACCTAGACCATGGTTCAATAAAAGAAGGTATCGCTACTTCATCAAATAAGCAACTTGTGCGTTGCTCGTGTGTATGAAAGAGATAGACGAGAGAGAGCAGAAAATATAAATGCCTGTAGTTTTGTTGGTTTTGAGAAAATTTTGTTGTTACACACGATAAAAACAACGAAAATTGTGTTTTGCCGTCGGTAGCCAACGACACACGACCTTTCGCTACGACGTTCGGATTCATACCTTCTGTTATAGTACCATGATCTAGACGATCGGAAAAGTCAGCGCGCAATTTTGGAGAAAAAGAAAATACACCACGAGTTTAAAATTGGCGTTAACTGTAGCGCTTTTTGAACCAGGGTCTGTGAATATTTGATATACCACGGGTGCAAGATTAAATACAGACCTGGGCTGCAAAAATAAATTTTGTTCCAAGGCTGCATGTACATTGACTGTACCAGGGCTGCAACAAAAGTTTTTGTACTAGGGATGAACTATAGGAAATTAGAGCAGTTTGTGAGGTCAAAATTAATAACTCAAAAACGAAGCAAAATATTTAAGTTCTGTTTTTTGCATTCGGTTTAAATAACCATAAGGTATAAGACTTAGAATAAAGGTGGGCATGGCTCCGCCCTTTTTTTTAAAAAATCAACTTATTTTTATTACATTTTTAATAAAAATATTTTTTTTTTGTATTTATTTGACAAAAAAAAAGCTGTAGCACGCCTTTACGACGAAAAAAAACCAAGGAAAACGTTAACTTTAGTGGAACCGAAGCTTAAATACCCGTCACACGATGATTAGACTAACTATTCTTGAATGAATATGAGCGTTCGGTTTGTAAAGGGGTTATGTGCTATAATGAGCCTACTTTAATCATGTGTCCAATTGTCATCTTATTTAGCTTCAATAAGTATTTTTAAAATATTCGAAATAAATCGATTCATAAATTAAAATTTGTTATATGTTTTAGTGATCCCACCTCAACCATGGGTCATTTTCTAAAAATGGGTTAATATTAGAAGTCTTTTTTACTGTATTTGACGCAAATTGCTTCATAAATAAACCATTTTAAATAAAAAAAAAACTTCAAAATTTGTATGGGCGTTGCATTTTTTAAATTAGAATCATTTGAACGAGAATTAAATACTCTACAACACACAATATTTTTCATGAATGGGCTCCCTTGGACTCATTTTGTATACGTTTTGAAAAGTGACACTTAATCAAAAATTTTAAATTGTCGACTTTAGAAAAATGGGTTTTGGCCTTACAAACTGGTAAATATTTAATATACCAGGACTGCAAGAATAAGTTTAGCATCAAAAGTTTTTGTATCAGGGCTACAATCTTTGACCATACATTAATAATTTGTGTCAAGGACTGCATTAATATTGCGGGGGTCAATTTTTTTTTTTGTCTGGGTTGTGAATTTTGAAACACCAGAGCTGCATGAATAGTTATTGGATCAGGGATACAGACGAATTGTTTTTGTCAGGTGTCCCATTTTTGAACCAGAGCTGTGTGAATATTTGATATACCAGAGCTGCATTCAAAGGTTGCATGTATATGGGCTGCAACAAAAGTTTTTGTACCAGGGCAGCAATTTTTAAACCAGGGTTGTATGTACCGGGGCTGCATCAAACGTTTTTAAACCAGGGCTGCAAAATTTGGCCGCAGAAATAATTTGAATTTAGGGCTGCACTTATATTGAATGTACCAGGGCTGCATAAAAGGTCTTTGTACCAAGGATTTAATTTTTAAACCAGAGCTGGGAATATTTGATTACTATGGCTGCAGAATAATTGTAGAACCAGGGATGTAGGTTAACTGAATGTACCAAGGCTGAAAAAAAGTTTAATTTCCAGGATTTAAATTTTAGAATCAGGGCTGCAGTAAAAATAATTGTACCAGAGTTGCGTGTATATTGAATGTAACAGGGCTGCAGCAAAAAAGTTTTTGTTACGGAGTTCTAGTTTTTGATTTTTGCGTGAATATTTGATATACCCAGGACTGCAGAATTTACTGTTCTTTGGTTTCATGTATATAGAATACCAGTACCAGGCTGCAACAAAAGATTTTGTATCATGGCTGGATTTTTGAACCAGGGCTGCGTATATATTAGATTTACCATGGCTGCAAGAGTAATAACAGCCAGGGCGCAAAAAATTTTTGTACAACGTACATTGAATGTAGCAGTGCTGCAAAAAAGTTTTTGTAATGGGGATCCAATTTTTGAATCAGGGCTGTGTGAATATTTGATATTTGATATACCAGGGCTGCAACAAAATTTTTAATACCAGGACTGCAGCAATAGTTTTTGTACCAGGGTTGCATGTATATTATTTTCGATTTTGAAATCATGAACATTTTGAATGTATGAATATTTGATATACCAGGGCTGCAAGAACTATTATTGAACCAGGGCTGCAGAAATAATTTGTGCCAAGGGTTGCATCAATATTGAATGGGCCAGGGCTACATCAAAAGTTTTCAAAAGGTCTGCGGTTATTGAATCAGGGCAACGTGAACATTTGATAAACTAGAGCTGCAAAAATAATTTTTGCATCAAAAGTTTTTGTATCGGGTTTGCAATTTTTGACCATGGCTGTGTGAATATTTAAAATACGAGGACTGCAAGACTAATTGCAGAACTGGGCTACAGAAAAAATGTTTGAACCAAAACTGCATGTACATTGACAGTACCAGGGCTGCAACAAAAGTTTTTGTACTAGGGATGCGATTATTGAATTAAGCTTGCGGGAATATTTGATACACCAGGGCTGCAAGAATAACTTGTAAACCAGGTCTGCTAAAATAGTACGTGTACCAGGCCTGCATGTATATTGAATGTACCAGGGTTGTATTGGATGTATATTGAATGTGCCAGGGTTGCATTAAATGTTTTTGTTGCAGGGTTGCAATTTTTGACCAAAGCTGTGTGAATATTTGATATACCTGGGCTGCAGCAATTGTTCTTTACCAGGGCTGCAATTTTCGAACCAGGGGTGCAAAAATCTATCTTTTTTACCAGAGCTGTGTGAATATTTGATATACCAGGGCTAAAACAAAAGTTTTTGTATCAGGGCTGCAGAAATAGTTGTTATACCAGGTTTGCATGTATTTTAAATGTCCAAGGGCTGCACTAAATGTTTTCGTATCAAAGTTGCAATTTCTAACCTGGGCTCTGTAAACATTTGATATACCAGGTCTGCAAAACAGGTTACCGAAATAGAATTGTGTCCAGGATTTCCATTTTTTGAATCAAGGCTGCGTGAAATTTGATATACCAGGGCTACAAGTATAATTATAGAACCAGGACTGCAGAAATAATTCGTATTCAGGGTCGCATGTATATACAACGTCCTAGGGCTGCAAATAAATTTTTTGTACCAGGGCTGCAATTTTTGAACCAGAGCTGCGTGAATTTTTTATACACCAGGTTGCAAGAATATATATTGAACCAAAGCTTCAGAAATAATTTTTGTACCAGGGCTGCATGTATATTGAATGTACCTGGGCTGCAGCAAAAGCTTTTGTATCAGGGCTACAGAATAATTTTTGTATCATGGCTGCGTGACTATAAGATAAAGGGCCACCTTGAATAAAATTTAGACTGTCCGTCAACTGTCCACTGATTAACGATATTTCGCCAGCGGTTTCTTCCATTCAAACTTACTCAAACTTTTACGTTATTGCATAAAAATTAGTTTGTTTCCCATCAAAACATAATAATTTATTTAAGACCTTACAATAGATTAATCAAGTTACGCTGTGAAAATGTGAAGTTGGTTCACGTGGAAGACTTGGAATAAATCATAATAAAAAGAAATGTCAATAATTTCCCTAAATAATTCGTGTTTTAATAAAATCAACATCGGCCCTTGAAATTTAACCACCCTATACATATATTTTATAAGAGGTCAAGTGCCTACTCTTTATACTCTACTCGAAATATAGCCTAAAATGTGAGGCTTCTCCGAAAAATCTTAAAAGCTTATTTTAAAATTTTTATATAAAATTTTTAAATTAAGAACTCTATCTTCTTTTAAACATATAAAATAAAACTTTTTTTTTGTTTGTTACTCAATAATTAAAACTTATTTTATAGCAAACAAATATAATAAAATGTATCACTTTATGTGTGAAAATGTATTTCGTTTGTAACTTTCAAGCAAATCCCAAATTTTTACTTTTATTATTCTTCCTTTTCTCTTTTTTTCCTTGCAATTTCTTTTTGTGCTTGCTATCGTCTTAGGCTAAAACTCATTGAAGAATTGAGCCCTAAATATTGCCCGATGGACATTTTATCCAACTCACAATATTTGCAGATATTCCGATGAATATTTGCACGCGCGCCCAAATAAATGACTTAGACGTAAATCTTTTTCAGTTTCCGTTATTAAATATTTCACGCTCGTGTTTATTTATTATTTACTAGCGGATACCCGGCGGTTGCTACTAAGTTGTACCGGCGTTTTGGCTGCTCTATCAGCTTTTTTCCATTTCGCATCTGCTGTGTATTGTGCAATTTCAGTTTTTTATAGCATTTTTCACTATTTGTTTTTTTTATTTGCAGCGCTAGCAAAATGGGTTGGGGCTGACTTAAAAATATACTAAAAAATTGGGGAAAGCTGCATACAGCTGTTTTTTATTTTTTATTTTTGATTTTTGTTTATGTTAAAAAAGCAAAACGATTTTGTATGGGAAAATTAGAAAATCGACTTCTTAAACGAACCGAATGTGCCTAATGCATTGTTTTAATGGTCTAAAACTCTATTTGCTTTGTTTTCTTTCAAATGTAACCGGTTTGGGGCTCATCGGTTGGACGGTTTGAACGTATAGAGTAGACAAAGAAACATACATATATTTATATATATAGATAGATTTCATTTGAATGTTTATGAAGGTCAACATTTTGATGAACTTTGTATGGACTTGATATGGCAAACCGGCAAAATGCAACAAAGTTTTCTTTATTTGTTAATTATTTTATTTGCTTTGCTATATATAGTAATGTCGATGTATATGACTATATACTTATGGCTTATGTGACAATGAAAAAGGGATATTAAAATATGTTTTAATAACGAGAAAAGTTTTATAAAATCGTAATAGTTTTAAAAGCTCTATTAATTTTTTTCTTTACATTCACATTCAACAAAATTTCTTCTAGTTGGGAGACATCATGAAATAATTAGTTTGAGCAAAATCTGATCGAAGTAACTATGTTAATATTATGCAAAAATATTGGAATCGGATTAATATTTGGCGTCAAAGCGTTATATTCATACACATGCAGAGTTTCATTTAAAGAGAAAATTAGCTGAATACGTTTATTTAAACATGGAAAAACTTTAACTTCGGTAGAATCGAAGCTTTGAGCCTCCCGTCACATGAGACTTCAAGTAACTCACTCACTCAAGTATGGACCTTGGAGCAGGTGGATTAGAATGATTGGGTCGGTACAACCCAAGACCGGCACTTATGTTTCTACTTTCAAGCTGAAAATACAGATATTAAATAGTTCTCTTGAAAAAAAGCAATAAATGAAATGTGAGTTTATATGGGGGCTCTATACTATTATGTCCCGAACTTAATCAAATATATATATTCTGTAAGCATGCGTTGTTATAGAATTGTTTGTAAAGAGTAAGGAATTAGTGAATGCATTCATAAATAAAAACTTTTTATACGCATCACACATAGTGTAAACGGGTATATTCAGTTTGTTGGAAAGTTTGTAACGCATTACATGAGACGTCGTAGGCCCTATAAAGTATATATTTTCTTGATCAGCACGACGTGACGAGTCGATCTAGCCATGACCAACTGTTTGTTTGTTTATTTCAACGCGATTTTCTCGGAGACCACTGGAGATATTTTGCTGAAACTTTAAATTTAGCTGAAACGATTTTAAAAAAATTGTGGTTATAAGAACTTCGGTTCCATCGAAGTAAACGTTATTCCTTTGTTTTTTCTAATATATATATTTTCCTCATATAAAGTCTCTCCTAAGTGGACAACCATTAATTTTTTTAACAAAATATAGTATTGATTTAACAAATCTATATGGAATTCACAAAAGCCTGTGGATCAGAAGAAATATATGCTGCAGAAACTTTACAAAAAAATTTATATGGACTGCCTTTGCATATATTTCTGCAGCTCCATACTTGCCGTCATTACTACTGATATTCTGTATATATAATGACAGTCAATTAGTTTGGATGATCAGATAAAAAATATCGCCAACTTAATCTAACGACCCAGGGAATTCCAAGAACATCGTGAATGGTTATGTTATCATAAAGACGTGTGCATTAGAGATCATTCTTGGGACTTTATTTAAAATCTTTAAATGAATTCAGATTGGAATCACTTGCTAATACCCAGAGTTGAATGTCATAGGTCCAGACCGGTTTCAGAATTACCTTGTAAAGTAAAATCTTGTTACGCAACTTTAGTTTTGAGTGACGATACAGAAGCCAATGCATTTGTTTTCATTTGATATTTTCATGTTTTCTCTTGGCCGCAATTTGAAAGCGCCAGGTAAATCTTCTGTCACGAGTTAACCCAAGATATTTGGCATATCGTAAGATGGAATTTTTACGTTGTCAAGATTAACTAAAGGGCAATTAACTTTTTAAAAGGGTAAATGTTATTTGCTTAGATAACTTAGCATTAACTTATATGTTCCATAGCCACGAAGCTAATTTATCTTATTGATGTTGCAGCACACTTGAAGCATCGGAGGGACAGTTCGAGAAAACAAACGAAAGCTGTGTCGTCTCCATGTGTGGCAACAGTAAGCGATTCATCAGAGACTATAGGCAAATCTGTCGTAAACAACGTGTAGAGAAGAGGACTCAAAACACTTCTTCTGTCATAAGCCTGATTCACATCTAAAAATGCAGCAGAACAATATTGTTTTTCCAAAAAGTCTTTAAAATTCGATCCACTAATCGATGACACTGTTCAGAAGTGCCATAACAACGCCTGAAATCAAATTAATGATCTGGAATTAATCCTCCTTCATCCAGAACTGGAAAACACTGTTAACAGGCTAATTGGGCTATAGGACCAAGTTTGCCTGGTTTCGGAAGAAGTATCACCTTCTGAATATTTCCATTGAGAGGGAAAATGTCCTTATCTAAAGCATCTGTTGGTAATTACTGCAAGTAACTAAATACAGTTGATCGGTAGTGCTTTGATGGCTAAACCGTCTATATTACCATATCGTGGAGACTTAAGGCTTGCTATCTCATCAGGACCTAGAAAAGCTTAAGTTTAAAATTTCAACTTATCTTTAAAACTGAGCGAATAAATTGCGCAGCAACAAACAGACAGACTGACAGACGGACCTACCTGTTTTACACTATGTGTAATAGGTATAAAAAAACTTAAAATTAAAAAAAAAAAAATTATTTATGACTATATTTACACTGAATTATTGAACCATTTGTCCTGATTGGTCCTGACTTGTAATATAAAAATTTTTATTTTTGTTATCTTTTTGCAAATCCTTCAATTATAATCAAAATCTGTTTATTTTTAAAAATTTTATAAACTTTTGACCATGACACCACCAATAATAATGGAGAAACCCTAATCGACTTTGCCACGTTCAGTAACATGGCCATAAGTAGCACCAGATTCCAACACCTCGACATCCACAAAGCAACTTGGCACAGCGGCGTTGCAGGCGTCAGCACCCAAGTAGACCACGTGCTGATCGATATCAGACATGCATTCAGTGTGATTAATGTATTATTGAAGCCAAGGTACTTATCAGACTTAGTATAATACACGCCAAACGAGCAACCTTACAACGAAAAATAGATGTTGGTATGGTAAATTCGTAGCATACCGCCACTGTCCTCTTAACAATGGTCTAACAACTTCTTAGAAAGAATAAGAAGTTGTGAGACCGTATAAACGATCAGTGGAAGCATATCTCCAACGGCGGCCAAAGAGGTAATTGGTTATGCCACACATCGGAAGCAAATTTGGTACGATTAGGAGTGTCGCATTGCTACGACAGAGAAGAAAATCGCCTATAAGCGAACCCTGCAAGCGGGAGCAACGAGGGCTGTTGTTGAGCGTAATTGAGAAAAACGGTGAGAGGAAAAAGCCTTTTAAACGCAAAATGAAAAGCCTAGAAAAGCGTTAGTTGGAGGAAGTTGAGATGATGTGCGTCAGAAATGTGGCTCGAAAATTCTATCGAAGAAGCAAGCGTTTCACCGAAGGTTTAAGCCCGGAGTCTCTTTCTTTAAAGATGCACATGGAAACGTTGTGATAGATGCTCAGGAATTACTTATGTAATGCAGTAACCAAGACTACTACCGCTGGTGAGAAGCCCTACGTGCAACCAATATATATTTATATATATATACATATATATATATATAGTATATAGTATATATATGTCGGAGATCTGGTAGCTAAAATTTGATTTGTGCGCCATGCCGAGTTTAATCGAATAGTATTACTGTTATTTGAGTGGAATGATATCGGAGTTGTATGAACAAGGTTGTATTGACAATGAGTGGGATGACAGTTCGTTTTGTCATCGTGCGTGGCTCTCGAAGTTTCGGTCTTTTGTGTGAAAGTAAGTCAAGGAGATTTGACGTAAGAAACTCGCTTCGCTACAGTAAAGAAAAACCTAGTAAAAAATCGATGAAGAAAACTCGTCGCCTAAGTCTTAATCAGAAGAGGGATGTGAATCTCGTGAGCCAACTTTTGCGGATCAATTAGGTAATGTAGAAGTCTTCAAGCGTCGGGACTTGAACCTCAACAGCACGTCGTCACTGCTACACCTTAGTTTAACTCTGACTTACCCGGTGCTGATGCTGCGCAATGGTGTTCTACTGCGGATATAATTTTAAAGGAAAAGTCGTTGCAAGGCAGTGAAATAATTCTGACGCTGAGTAAGTCTCTACAAGGAAGTGCATCTTAATGGCTGTCGGAGATATGATACGTCGGCATTACTTGGCAAGAATTCAGACAGCTTTTTGAACAACGGAATGGGAATGCTGAGCCTGCCGCTGCAATGGTTTTGCGTTTGCTGAACAGCCATCCAACTAGTGGTGAGAGTCTCGCTGTTTTCGTCAGTCTCATGGTGACATCATTGGTAACAAAATGGAGCGACATGGATTCTGAAAGTATTGCTGTAGCTCTGACACTCGGCAAACTTTGACCGCCGTTTACAACGAGTTGCTTACACGTCAAAAAAAAAAAAAAACAGACGTGACTTGCAAAATGAACTTCAGGTGTTTTCGGCGGAAAAGAGATATTATAATTTTGAGGATGACGATCTCGGCGTTCGATGCCAACCATTCGGTGTCATTTCTGCGACAAAGTGGGGCACAAGAGGGTCGAATGCAGGGCACGGATTCATCCTGGACAATACTCGACAATATCGGATCGGAATGCAACTATTCTGCAACAACAAAAAGGAAACGTAACATGCTATCGCTGTCAAGAACGCGGCCACGTTGCAAATCAATGCCCGAAGAATATCATTGGAAAAGAAGCAGTACGTATTACGGAGAAGCGAGTCGAGTTGTGTGTGGTGAACGAACCCAAAAATTAATTAAGGAAAGTATTTCGAATATGTTAATTGGAAAAAGGGCAAATAATATTGTTAGCTTGAAAGGCATGGGTAATGCAAATATTTGTAGCACCATCCAAATTGAAAGCAACGTAATTATTGACGGAAATAGTTTGTTCATACCTTTTAATGTTGTACCAGATGATTTCATGCAAAATAGCACTGTAATTGGCCGGGAAGTCCTTGCGTTAGGGTATTTTGCTGTAGTATCCCGCGATGGTGTAAAATTTTTTCAAGACAAATCGTTTAATAAATGT
The DNA here is from genome assembly GCA_018903435.1 of Leucophenga varia. NCBI lineage: Eukaryota > Metazoa > Arthropoda > Insecta > Diptera > Drosophilidae > Leucophenga > Leucophenga varia. Next base: position 10,712 of record JAEIFJ010001505.1, on the reverse strand, counting down.
TCCGTAAATAAAAATGATTATTTCGATAACCTAGAATCAGTGTTTGCATTTGCTGCTACATAGCAGCAATTTCATTAAAAATATTGCTCTGCTCCCGCTACTGCTCTGTTTTCGAACGGCTCTGTAGCATAGCAGAGAGCACAAAAATAAAACAGTTGCTCTGCTGCTCTGCTCTGTAGCACAGAACCTCGGAGAATAGAGCAAGAGCAATAGCAAAAAATTTGCGATCGACTCTTTGTAGTTGTAGCAATAGCACAAGCATGGAGAGCAAGCTCAGAGCAGAGCACACAAAAATAATGTATGTGCTATTGCAAGAGAGCATTTGCATTCCTTTTTCACTTTTGCTGCTCCCGTAGCAGCTCTCGTAGTCGCTCTCATAGTATTTTTGTAGTATTTCGCTTTCATATTTTGTCGCATACCAAATGTTGCTTATTAAGATGTTAATTTCAAATTATAAGAATTTATTTATTTTCAAGATATTAATAATAATATATATATGAATGAAACATAAAAAATAAAACTTCAAACAAAAAATAATTTGTAATTTTAATTATTATCATTTTCTTCTTCATCAAATGGGAAATTGTCTATGGCACCATCTAAATGGGATGAGTTTAGTTTGACTAGTAAAATATTTTCTAACGTGTTGTGGCTTAGTCTATTCCGATTGTCGGCCAATATGAGTTTTAGTGATGAAAATGCGCGTTCAATTGTGACCTAAATTAAATGAAAAGTTCTAAACATATTTCTTGCAGCATAAACAATACTTCTTACTTTTGTTGGTGGAATAGCAAAGCATATTTTGCTTAGTGCATACAATTCAGGATCATTTGACTTCCTTTCCCTCCAGAAGTTCAGCACATTAACATTTGACCTCATGAACGGAAGTTTTAATGTTTCGATTTTTGTAAAAACATCCGTACATTCGTCTGTAGGTGATATTGTAGCTCCCAAATATATGTCCAACAAGTCGAATTCATTATTTTCCAATCCTTCTTCAAGACTCAAATCAATTGAAGTTGTTGACGAATTTAGTTTTGGGTTAATTGACTTAATTTTTTTCCCATAAACCCTTTAAAAACATAACAGCATTTCTTTTTTGAGTCACAGACATAATTTGTTGAAATCTCGGGTCTAAGTATAGACATGCATCGAATCCCACTTTTGAAATAAGTTTTTCTGTTCGCGTTTCTATACTTTGAATGAGGGTTTTACCGATTTTAAAACTAATCGAATTTTTGCTATCTGACCGTGATTGTAAAATTTGAATTGTGGTCAGCTTACATGTGAGCCACAAAGCATAGAAATTTCCGTAGTGCAATTGCTCTTCTTGAAATTTTACAATTGTTTTGTGCAGGGGATTCATGATGCAAGTGTAGCATTCTATAAACTCCCATAACAAAGAGCCAGCGTCGAAGTTTTCATCATCAGTTTTATTTTCAATTGCTTCAATTTCGCTTAATACGTCCTTAGCATTGTTCAGGCGATCGACCATTTCATACGTTGATCCCCACCTTGTGGGACAATCTAATTGAGGCAATTTCAGTTTACGAAATTCAAAAACTTCACGATAACCATTTGATGGCTTACGAATATATTCGTCATGTTGCGGCATTGAAGTAAATAGCTTTTAATGTCTGCCTTTTTAGAAACATCAAGAGCGCAAAGTTGTGCAGTATGTGCTGCACATCGGCATATCTGTATATTACCCACATACAATTCTTCTGAGGTCTCAAAATGATCAATTTTTTCAGTGTAGTCGATGTTTTTTTCCACTTCCTCTGTGCTTTCAAAATCATCATCAAATATATAACTTTGTGATAATATTTTTGTTGTTTTAATCATGTTTGCTCCATTGTCTGATGTAATGGAAACAATTTGATTTAATCGGATGTTGTAGTTGTCCAAAGTGGCTATAATTTCTTTGGCCAGATTTTAAGAAGTACTACCACTAGCACCTTTAATTTCAGCCATCCCTAAAATCCGGGATATAATTTCATTTTCGTTAATAAATTGCGCACTTATTCCAAATATATTACGGTTAAGCCGTGTTGCGCTATCTATTTTTAATGAGAGTAATCGGCCCTGCATTTCTTTTTGCATTTCGCTGCGTATGTTTTCCGCCACATGTTTTAGCATGTCTTTGCATTTATTGCCATTTAATTTAAAACTTTTTCCGCTTTTTTCTGTAAGACCGTGACAAATTGGATCTATTATATTTCTCATGTTTTTTGAATTTAATACATGGAAAGGTACGCTTTCTTCTGTCACCAGTCCTATGTAAGAACGAATCAACTGTTTTTTGTTTATTTTAACTTTTATTAATTCTTTTTTTGGGCTGTATTATGATGTCTGAACAAGTGGACTCATTATCTTGAAAATCTATTTTTATTTTGTGCACTCCAGTAATATGTTTTTTAAATTAAAGGTACGATCTTTTTTTAAAGACCGATTACAGGATTTACACTTGTATGTTGACCCGTCATCCTCAAAATATTTCAAAATATTGAACGAGTTCTTTCGCAAAGCCATGTTTACGCAAGAGATCAAATCACAATACTGCGCTTTTAAAAAAAAATTCATATACCTACATACATACATATGTATACAAAAACTTAATATAACGGCAACATTTGGTATGCGACAAAATATGAAAGCGAAATACTACAATACTATGAGAGCGACTACGAGAGCTGCTACGGGAGCAGCAAAAGTGAAAAAGGAATGCAAATGCTCTCTTGCAATAGCACATACATTATTTTTGTGTGCTCTGAGCTTGCTCTCCTCTGAGCTTGCTCTCCATGCTTGTGCTATTGCTACAACTACACAGAGTCGATCGCAAATTTTTTGCTATTGCTCTTGCTCTGTACTCCGAGGTTCTGTGCTACAGAGCAGAGCAGCAGAGCAACTGTTTTATTTTTGTGCTCTCTGCTATGCTAAACCGGAAAACAGAGCAGTAGCGGGAGCAAAAAAAAAATACTCTGATGTAGCATAGCATTTTCAATCACTGCCTAGAATCACGTTTATTCGGTGAAGATAGGACAAATTTAATTAAAATATTGAAAAAGTATTATTAGTCCAGTCAAATTAGTCAAAATAGGGCAGGAATCTTGGAATTTGTATTTATTATAAATATTGTAGGGGATGAAATTTGTTACAACTTTTGTATATACAATTTTTTTGTAACCCAAACCGTTTTTGAGATAGAGGGCGGAGAACTTCCTAAATAAAAAGACAAGAAATAAATTTTTGATTTATATTTTTAATAGGAGAAAACTGTCCGGTTCAAAGGTTATTCGAGAATGGTGTGAGAATATTGTTGGCAATCTATAATGCTCCAAACTCAGAGGACACAATTTTTCAAATTAACGAAACTTAATAAGCCTGTGCAGTTATCAAGTCTTCCACCAACAAGTGCAGCAGCTCTCCAACATTTCAACTGTGTTTACTATCAAGTCCAGCCTTGGTTAGGGGCATGATTTAGAACCCCAGGAATGGGGTTGGATAATGCACCATGGATTCCTACAACCTACCACTACAATTCTACCTACAGCTCCAAACGAATTGTTAAACATAATATTTGGCAACTGCAAAATGGTTGTGGTTCGCGATGTGGATTCAGGAAATCGGGATTGCCGTGCTCCTTAGCTTGTGGCCAGTGAAATGGGCAAGCTTGTTTAAATGCTTCACACTATCAGAGTGATATCAACGAAGATGGTACATTTGGCAGGTTTCCAGCCGGTTATCTTTAATTCCGAGGTGAAACCCCCTAATTTGACTGGTTTAATAAAAACAACTGTAGATGATTTTGGTTTGACAGCTAGAGCTTCTGCTCTGCTGGTGTGTCTTTATTGGAACTCTGTTTGTCACTGGTTCTTAGTTATTCCTACAGAGTGTGTCTTAGCCTAAATACATAGAGAATCTTATTTAATACATAATGCGTAATTAGATATGCTGAAGGCATATACACATATATTCTTGTTTATATTATGACCACTGCGCTGGCCGCAAAGTGCATGCTCAGCGTTCCCACGCGCCGCGATCGGTGTGCACATAAGTGGCCGATCGTATTTTAGTACGCTGGGTTGTTTATGAATGTGTTTACTTTATAAGTGGTCGCTTGGTATGTTTATTTACATAGTGACAATGTATTACTATGTATGTTTAAATGTATATATCATGCTCAGTACAATGGGCTATATAAGTTTTTCACCAATGGAACGTCTATGACACGTGTAAGCACGAGAAAAGAAAATTCGGTTACTTGAGCCAATCAAAACCGTACAAAGAAGGCCATATAGGTTTAGTCCAGCTGAAAGAGAAATTTAAAGAGAGAAAGTTAGAGAGTTGGCTCAATGGAATGTTATCAGACCGAGTAGCTGTCGTTATGCTAGTCCTGCTTTGTTAGTTAAGAAGAAGGATGGACCAGCTAGAGCTAAATACCAAGTTCCCTTTACCACTCACAGCAGGACATGGCAAGTGGATATTATCAAGTTCCAATGAATTCAAATTCAGTTGAATATACTGCATTCGTCACACGTGACAGTCAATACGAGTTTTTTGCAATGCCGTTTGGACCGTCAGTTTTTCAAAGAGCGGTTATGAACGCGTTTGGAGATGTGGCATATTCGTACGTCATTGTCTACATGGACGAAATTCTCATTGCGGCCCCGTCAAAGGATGTAGCACTTGAGAGGGTTCAAACTGTGCTAGAAACGCTTACGAAAGCTGGTTTTTCGTTTTACATTGGAAAATATTTCTTTTTATAAACCACCGTTGAATATCTTGGCTACGAAGAAAATAGAATCCTTAAGGGATCTACCCCCTTCTAAATCCGTTTTCACACTTCAACAATTTATTGGCCTAGCGTCGTATTTTAGGCAATTTGTCCCCGGATTTTCTGAGTTAATGAAGCCATTATATTTCTTAACTTCAGATAAGTGCGGTTTTAAATAGAAATTAGAACACGAAGAGATTCGAAAAAAATAATTCGTATTCTTACAGATAAGCCTGTGTTGACCATTTTTGATCCACAGTTCCCAATAGAGTTACAAAAAGGATGCGAGCGCTATTGGTTATGGGGCTATACTGTTACACTGAATTGACAACAAGCCATATGTAATAGAATATTTTAGTAAAACTACTACAGTGTTTGAGTCAAAGTACACCTCATACGATTTATAAACATTAGCCGTTCTTAACGCTGTTAAACATTTTCGCCATTATTTACATGGTGGAAAGTTCGCCATCTTCACAAACTGTAACTCGTTAAAATCATCTCGAACAAAGATCGAATTGTTAATAAGGGTCTAACGTTGGAGGGCATTTCTACAAACTTTTGACTTTGATATTGAATATAGAGAAGGCAAACGTATGGGGCATGTCGACTTCTTATCAAGAAAACAGTGTTGAGTATGATAAAGTGGTTGAAAAGCGCATAGAGCTAACAGAAATTTCAGAAAAGTGAATTTTAGTGGAACAAAAAAAGAGACCAAAATATTGCTGAGTTGGTTTCGAAACTAAATGAAGATGTCCACCCCCTGGAATTAGCAAAGACTAATGAGTTAAGGGAAGGTGTTTTATATCGAAAAATTCAAAGAAATTCAAAGACTCGATGCCTCCCAGTTGCGCCTTCTGCATTCAGATGGTCTTTTATCAACCAAGTTCATGAGTCAATTATGCATTTATGTTGGAAAAAGACACTTGATAAAGTGTATGATTTCTATTGGTTCAAATGAATGAAGGAATGAAGAAATATGGTCGTAAGTTTGTTGAGAACTGTATAACTTGTAGAGTCGCTAAATCTTAATCTCGAAAAGTTCAAGCCGACTTACATACAATTAAGTAGTAAAAGTGTTCGCAAGATATATGTGATTGTGCAAATTGATGCCTTTACCAAGTACCAAGTACGTTTAATGCGAAGAGTTGTACCCTTTTGTCTTCTATCTCCCTTTTTGGGGTACCAGCTTGCATTGTGACGGATCAGGACAGAAGCTTTACAGGCCCTAAGTTTGCTGAATTTTGCTCATCTCAGAAAATACAATTGCATCTGATTGCTACTGGTGCCAGTCGTGCTAATGGACAAGTAGAAAGAGTAAAGAATACCCTGAAGAAATTATTAACAGCCGTAGAAACTAGTGCTCGGTCTTGGCAGGCCGCTGTGAGTGACGTACAACTATCACTCCAATTGTTCTATCAATAGAGTTACTAAATCAAGTACTTTAGAGCTTTTTATTGGAAAAGTCGCGCGTTAGGGTTAATTCCAATTAGTAAGACAAGAAGTTTACGAAAAATGCCAGATGGACAGGTACCAAGTGAATTGGATATCGACGGAGACAGTAAAGAATGAGACACTGTGGTAAGAGACAGTAGAGAATAAGACACTGTTGAAAGAGACAGTAGACAAAAGGACACTGTTGAAAGAGACAGTAGAGAATAAGAGAGACACTGTTGAAAGAGACAGAATTGTATGAGAAATTTAAACTGTTGAAAGAGAAAGATTCTACTGTAGATTAGCATCTGGTGGTAGATTAGCATCTGGATACCAGCCCAGGTTACGTGAAGCAAAAAAGTAAAACTGCTTTTGCACAGATTCTATCTGCGCCTGATAAACCGAGAACTGGGGACTCCAAATACATGAAGCATATTCAAGTATTGGGCGAACCAAAGAGGTAAACAATAATTTGGTGGCGTATGGATCATTAAATTCTTTAGACCATCTTTTAATGAAACCATGTAGTCCCATTGCCTTATTACAAATGATATAAATGTGAGAAGCAAATGAAAACTTTGTGTCAAAAAGGACACCAAGATCATTTATTGAAGATACCCGAAGAAGGGCAAAGTTGTCAATAGAATATGAGGATAAACTATGGTTTCTATTAGAAAAATTCATTACTTTGCACTTGGCACAATTTAGAACTAGACAATTGTTTAGACACAAACGATAAAGCGCATTCAAATCATTTTGAAATACCTCATGGCCAGCATGCATCAAAACACGGCTACTCACTATAATAACCGGCATATCATTAATAAATAGTTAGAAAAGTTATGGTCCAAGATGACTACCCTGAGGTAGACCAGAAAGAACTTCAATTCTGTTAGAAGTAGAATTATCAAAACTACACGTTGCAAACGAGAATCCAAATACGATGAAATCCATTTTACCAAAGCCGAAGAAAAACCTAAATATTGAAGGTAAGTGATTAAAAGCCGAGGGTTTACACAATCAAATGCTTTACTTAAATTAGTGTAAAAGACATTAGTTTGTAAACCATAATAAAATCCTTAGTTTACCAATGACGTAAGTTCTATTAAATTTGTAGAAACGTATCTACTTCTAAGAAAACCATGCTGAGCTGGAGAAAAAAGTGATTTACAAGAAAACTGAAGTTGTTCGGTAATTACTCTTTCCATAAGTAAAGTATTTATCCTCAGGAGTTGAGATAGGCAAGGTTCGTGACACGCCAACATTCAAAGTTCTATCCGCAAATATAAGGTCGAGTAATCTATTTGAGCTATTATGAACATTATTTATTTGGTAAAGCGATAAATTTAAAGTAGTGTCGAAAATTTGCAAATGTGCTGATGGAATCAAGAAAGAGGAGTTTTCGCAATGTATTCAAGACACTCTAGGTAAATTGAAATCACCCATAACGAGCAAATGATCGTTCATATGCAATAAATTTGCAATGGACTGTATGGCAGATGTAGGCAACTGATAAACATTTGCCTCCGATGATGGCGGGACAGGAGCACGTAACAAATAATTTACAATACTTTAATCGGATAACAACATATATAAATTCAGTATCAGTTGTAGCATCATCACAGTATAGAAGTAGACTTAACAGGAATAAGCACTCCACCACAATAGCAGCAATAATACGATCATTTCGAAAAATAGAAAAATTTGGCGTGATGGCCAAATACTTGAATTACAGATTATCTTAAGAAACTCTTAAACGAAGCTTTGTTTCTGGAGTAATTAAATGAAAATTTTTGCACTGATACACTTGAGCAAGTAATACAGCTCTTGGATGAGATAAATTCCGAGATATTATCAGCAGTTGTAGATTCAGTTAATCTCGAGACGAAAATGTGTTCGCGAGGGACATCCGTGTCCTCAGAGCAGTTGAAGCCATAGGTGTTGCAGAATTCAATATTGGAAAAGTGGGTTCCACTGCAGCTTGTGGTGGTAGTGACGAAGCATCGGCATATAATGACGAAATTTTTGACGGTGGACCAACTGCATTAATAGTCGGGTCCTGTTAAGCTTCACGAGATGATTAATGATTCGTATAAGATTGATGATTCGTAGAAGAATTCGAACTAAGCGGCACTTCAGAAGGCTCAGTCAATGAAGAAGGTGATTTCGATTTCTCTCTCCGTGGAGATTGTTGAAAAAATCTTCAAATAACTTCTAATGCTTATCTAGTTCGTTCGAAAGTTGCTTAACAGTCTTGGAAATGGTTAAAACACTATTTCGCACCAAATTAAACATCCGTGAGAAATTTCCTTCCAGCTGAAGGCATTGAGGCTACGACCAATGTAAACCAACGACCAACGTAAATTGTGCCATTTAGGCCAGCACATTTAATGTGAGCAGTCTCCTCGCATAGTCAGCAACACACAAAACGAAAACTGGAGTTATCATATTTTGTTTTGTTTGCACTTTATTAAAGCAGCGCTGCATTTTGGTAAAAAAAAAAATTCAAAATGTACAATCAGATTAGCTTAGCAGGTTACCTTAAGTATACTGATATGCCTAAAAGTATGCAATTTAAATTGTTACGAAAGTGTTATATGTGAACTTTTATTAGAAGCTGTCTCCTTCTTACACACACTATATGTATAAAAATTATTTTTAGCGCTGCCACAAATTTTTGTAAACATATATTTCGCGCAATGCACTACGTTTTTATAGTCACAGGTGTTTAATGTTTCTATGTATGTATGTATGTATGTACTTTTTATCTATTACTTAAACTCTCAGTAGGAAAAGGACAAACATTATTTATTGATCTTAACGATAATCCATTGCTGGTCCTAACTTCTACCATTCTAAACAGGCCATCATTTCCTATAATGGGCTTAGTCACCCTATCCCTCCTTCAATTTATTTGACCAACGTTTTCATCTTTTAGGAGAACAAGGGTACCAGGTTTTATGTCATTATGGATAGTACTTTTTCAATTATTTCTTTTTTTGTAACTCGTACAAATATTCTACGGACCATCTATTACAGAATTGTTCAGTTTGAGTTGGACGGCCTTCTAATGATCACGTAACCCTTTATATGCCCTATATTCTTTTGTATCCACAATTGTGCCATGTGTCTCTATATGAATGGCTTTGATAGAGAAACAAGTAAGTTCACTTACATAAACCTTGTCTTTACTTTTTTCCCTGATTTTATGATGAATAAAAACAGGACCTTAATAGTCTTAATCAATATTTAAGAACGGCTAGTTCTAATAACTCTGTCTTAAGTAACAGTGTTTCACAATTTTTTTACCCGCCACACATAGTACGAAGGGTATATTCAGTTTGTCTGAAAGTTTGTAACTCATTGAAGGAGACGTCGTAGACCCTATAAAGTATACATATTCTTGATCAGCTCGACGAGACGAATCGATCTAGCCATGTCCGTCTGTCCGTCTGTCTGTCTGTATATTTTTAGGCATCTTTTTTGTTGAAGATATAAAGTTGGAACTTAAGCTTTTCTCGGCAACAACTATGTTAAGTTCGAGAATGAGAGCCCCCATACAAACTTTCCGCCCATTTTCGATTTTTTGTATGAAAATGGTTATTATTTATTCATGTATTTACTCCATATTGGGTAAAAACTCTTCCAATATCATGGTGCCACGCCTATTTTTAGGTGATTGCTCCATAGAAACTTTACCGCTCATTTCCAGATATTTTCGAGAAATATGTTGTTATACATATCTGTATTTTTAGCTCAAAATTTGAAATTAATATTGTGTGTAAACTTGGGTGACCACTGATGATTATACATAAACTCTTTAAAGATTCGTGTGACGGGTATTTATGCTTCGGTTCTACCGAAGTTAACGTTTTTCTTGTTAATGTTAACAATCTTTCTCCAAGTTGTCAAAATTTCTGTTTCATTATTGCTAATAATCCTTTAGGGCCAACATGTAAATGTTTTTATATTTTTTTGGTTTTAGGTTTTGACTTATATTATATATTCTTGATCACCTCGACGAGACGAATCGATTTAGCCATGTCCGTCTGTCTGTCCGTCTGTCTGTGTGTTGCTGCGCGATTTATTCGCTCAGTTTTAAAGATATTGGGCTGAAATTTTAAACTTAAGCTTTTCTAGGTCCTGTGTAGTTTCTATGTTAAAATCAATGTGCCACGCCCACTTTTAGGTATAGCTCCCATACAAAAAGTACAACATTTTTTCAAGTTCTTATATGAAAAAAATGTATTTATAAAGCGAATGGCTTAAAATATGGTTAAAATGTTTCTTATACCATGCCAAATCTTCAGTTTAAAATTGGTCCAAATCGGACCGCGAATTCCTAAATTTTTAAGAGTCTATTTAATTTGTTTAGTATTTTGAAATAAAATTTAATACAAATGCTGCACACGAAGGTCTATCAACGTCAAATGATGTGTAACAGGTATATAAACTTCGGTCCAACCGAAGTTAACTTTTTTTTTCTTTGTTATGTTCATGC
>JAEIFJ010001498.1:0-16335 GCA_018903435.1 Leucophenga varia | reverse complement strand
CATATTTGCGAATAATTAAATATTTATTTAAATATTTTGGGCATATTTGGGAATAAATAAATATTTTAACGATCTGCGGCTTTTCGTAAATATTTTGGCCTTTTTTTACATAATTTAGTGAAATTACATGTATATTATTTCTTCAAATCAATAGAAATGCCCAAAAATTGATTTATCCTAAGAAATAATTTCCAGGCAGATTACATGAATCATGTATCTATGGACTCAGGGAATTTTCTGGAAGCGATTTATTTACTTAAACTGCCGAGTAATGTGTTTTATCTGAAATCCTCGAGTCAAGTAAAGGACAGCGATAAGTGACTAAGCACTTTCCCGACGACGAAATAAGTACAATAGAGGTTTATTTTCATTTTTATCTATTTATTTTTATCTAGATTTTTATCTATTTCTAACACAGAAACATGCAGTATTTCACGAACCGATCAGTTCATAGTAGAGCTGGAAATAAATCGATGTTCACTGAATCGATTTAATTTCCAAAAATTCAAGAAAAACGATTTAAATCGATTTAAATCGAAAATTTGAAATTCAAGGAAAAAAACGGTTTTTTTTTCATTAAAAAGAGAGAGCGCTCATTTTCCGGCTACAAAAGAGTACTAGAGGACTGCCGGCGATCTTTTACATTTGAAAATTTGCGAAGTCATGTAATAATTCACTGTAATAATGTTGTTTGACTCATTGATGGACCATGTAATTCAAGAAAATAAAGTTTTATCGTAAATATTTATCTCAAATATTTCGTTTGTTTTATCGTAAATAATAAATAAATATTTCGGGATTTTTCGTAAATATTTTAGACCAACCGGATGCTCTGCCAACCGAGTCGAATGCAAAATACGCAACAGTTTTTGATGTGCGTCATGGGACTGTAAATACGAAAAGAACGAAACAAGAAGCGGAAGTCTCGATTGCAACGAAACGTAAATGTAACTCGGACGTAGTGTACCCGCCCCGAGGGTTGTTCCACGCCCCGTGGGCAGGTTTGGCATCTTGACTTGGTCGTACGGTGGTGTCAACTCCTTTTTGGCCGCCAAGTTGAATTATCATAACTAATAATCATAAACCGGAGTAAAGTGCATTAGTTGGGCGAAACCTGGCCGGGTATTTTGGGAAATGTGATCTGGTTCTGTTTTTTGCCTTTGCTCGACATCATTGGGGGAGTTTTTAAGACTTGCCTCTGCCTCTCGGTTAATTGCGCGGCACTCGGGTCGTTAACCGGGGTGGATGTCGTGGACTTACGCTCGGATAAGCTTCGTGTATTATTTTATACACCAGTGCGGATATAAACAATGATGAGTCAAGTGGTTTAGCGAAAGGACTTTAAGGCAAAGGACTTTAAATTGAGGAAACAGGTGTCGAAATAAGAAAAAGAGGTAAGGGCATAAAATATATAAAATATATTTAGAGATGCTCGTCTAAGTTAAGTATTACATCTCTGCACAGTATTTATATTCTATTCTAGTATGAATCATATAATTCAACACTCATACTAACACTATAACTAAATTTCGCCCCTCGACAAATTTTGAAATCCTTTGAAGCCGTCGACTTCGTGGAATAAAGCCAATAAGAGAAATGTCATAAGCGCCAACGCGTCAGCAGACAAGCGTGCGGAAAGCACAAAAATAGACAGAGAAAGAGAGAGAGACAGAGAGAAAGAGACGGAGTGACAGACGCAGCTGAAAGTTGCATGAAATTATGCTTTAATCTAATTAGCATAATTTGTCGATGGGCGCCGCGAAGGAGACGGAGCTGTAGTCCGGGCTTGTGCGGGTTTTTCTGTGTCCTGTTGCCAGATCCTTTGGGCGACAACAATTGAAATTGAAACTGCATTATGCACAGCAACAGAGACACAGACTCCGCAAATTGTTGTTGTCAGTGTTGTTCGTATACCCTGGAACCACGAAACAATGCAAAAGGGCTTTTTACACCAACTAATCAATGCCAAAATAAACCCAAGTCAAGTTTTATTTGAAAAGTGTACAAAATCACAGGACACATATTTTGGGTATACCCTTTTTTCTGCACATACGTAGTGACTTAAAGTGCAGCATCCTTTTGTCTCTGTTGTCGTTGTTAGTTTCCACTCGAAAGTTGTTTTTGTCTCTGCTTTTTGCATTTCATTATGGCATTTTTGGTTACATTTTGCGACGCGTCTGTTGTCGCTTTTACTCGTATTTGCATTGCTTTTGTTGTTAATGCCATTTTGATTATGATTATGAAGATTTTGTTGGCTTCTCTGCCCCCTCCCCCTTCCATCACCGGAACCTCCCTAGGCTGTACTCTGGCACTACCCCGTCGAGGCAACAGTTTTGTTTACATGCCTCATTGTTTGAGCACGCGGCGTATCCGCAATGTTGTCCTGCCAGGACGATGCCGTCATGCTCTGCGAAGAGCGGCTTCCTCTTTGTGCACAAAGCTCACTTAAATTCATATTTAAATTGCATTTGTCTATGTGTACAAATATTTTCTATAGTGCAAAATAATTCATTTTTTGAATGCGCTTCTCCTGGACTAGTCCAAATAGCTTTCCCATTGTACTTTTTTTGTGTCAACTGTGGCTTTTGCTGGCTTTGAGCTGAGCTTAATTATTTGAAAAAGTTTTGCTCATTTAACTTTCTCATTTTGGTATATTATTTTGACAGACTTCTATTGTAATTATGTTGCAAGCTTTGCAGAAAATAAATGACATTAGCGTAATCAGTGTTCACGCGGGAAACTTCATAAACTAGTTCAATTTAACAGAGTCATGTTAAGACACTTACATAAGATTACCAGACTGTGCATGTACGATAATTAACATGAGCTTATTCAGTGTTGACCGTTGGAAATGCAAGTTCCATTTAACAGAGTTCTGTTAGGCGCTAACATATGTGCAGCTTCGATACATCGATATACATTAAAAGCATACGAGTTGCATTAATTAGTTCAATTTAACAGAGGCATGTAAGGAGCTAACATAAGATTAACGACTGTGCTGGTTCGATACATCGACGTGTGCTTTGTATTTTTATGTATGCATGAATATCATTATATGTATCGATAAATCACTAGGTTCGTATTTTTACAGGTGTGTCCGTTTGCATGCAGCCCTTTTTTAATTTCACTCGCATGGAATCGAATTAAATGAGATGAAGGACACATAAATTTAAGGGGCTTTGCATACGGAGTGCATAAATGAGGTTTAACGCTTTTACTTACTGCTCCATATATGATTACACTTGCAAAAATGAACAGTAAAAAACAAAAAGAACATTGCACAAGGTTGTTGCGCGGGCACGAATTGGGCAGCGGGGATGGGGCGGCAGGCAAGGGAAGCTGTTGACGACGCTGCCATATGCGCTCACGTATTGCACGTATCATAAAAAGGATAACAATATAATCAGCTTAATGAGTGGCTCTGGATGCTCCACGGCGTTGCTTGTTGGTTTGTGGGCTGCGCGCTCTGGGCTGTGGGCTCTGAATGTGCCCGTGGATGTGGATGCGACAGCTCCAAGAGCTTTACTTTTACATTTTTTTATGCACTGCTTTGTTTTGGCATCGCAGCTGGAGGGCGGCACCGGCACCGTACGTGTGTGTATGTGCGCCAGTGTGTGTACTATATACATATGTACATGCGTATCTGGATCCGGCGACGTGGACCGCCGGCTGTGCGCTGTGCGCTGTCGCTAGCGCTGTTAAGCTTTGTGTAAGCAACGTACTTTGTCTGCAGCAGTCCTTCACCCCAACATCCCCCCCTTCCCTTTTCCACTGCTTTGCTGCCTTTGCATTGATTTACACAGACACACACACGCACACACATGCAGACACTGGTACAAGGAGCAAAAGTTTAAAACAAGCTAACGGAAACGGAAGTGGGCTGCACGTGATGCTTGTTGAGGTGCCCGCAATGGTGTCCTTACTCTTCTATCACAAACACTTGCGTCCCGACTTGACTTGACTTTGCGCTGCGTGCGCGCGCGTGTGCCGCACACAGCTGCTTTTTATTACACTTGCAATATGGGACATGATGCGATGTCGTCTTGCGTCGCCGTCGCCGTCCCTGTTCCATCTACCTCCCCCCCGTCGCTCTCCCAGCAGCGCCGGCAGCCCTTGTAAATTGGTTAAAAGTTAATCCGCAAATTTATGACATGCCAACAGCCATTCGGGACTGCGTAACGTCTGTCTGAGTTGTTTTTTCTAGCGCTGCGTGCTCGACTAGCTAAATGGATAATGATAATGGCAATTGCACCTTGAACTTGCCATTAATTGTGAACTTGGATCACAAGACTTTCCTCCCTACATACATACATACGTATTTAGCTCCGCCTTATAGCGCATTTGCACTGCCCCCCCCTTCTTTCGGGGGGGGGGGGGCCCCCTTAATTCCTTACAAAGTTAACGAAGGGGGGTGGAGTGGGGTTTATTAATAAAAGACAAAGGTGTTAGGGGAATTTGGGTGAAACTTGAGAAATGGTAATATTAAAAGGTTTGAGGGGAAACTAAAATATTTAAAATTGTGGGAAAAGGGCCAATAGGGTAACAGGAAATGAACAAAAAAGTTTATGAGAGTAAAAACAGAAAACCGGTAAATATACAGGTTAGTTAACTGTGGTATTAATTAAAGGATGGAAGTTTCAATAAAATAATATATGTATTTTGAGGGCCTTGAGAAAACCTGCTTTCAATGCCTATAAAACGCAAACCAAAAACGCAGCTTTCTCAAAATTTTACAGTCAGCTGTTAATCGATAACTGCTGACAGGAGCAGTGTTGTATTTAGAGCAGGTGCGCGGCAAATACAAAAAGTCACGGACTTATCAAACGACCCTAATTAAATTTATAATTATATAAAAAAAAAAAATATATTTTTTTTTTTAAATTTTAATTTTTTTTTTTTTTATTTTTATTTTTTTTTTTTTTTATTTTTCTTCCCCCCCTCGGTTTATTTAACAGGGTTTTTTTTTTATGGTAAAAAAACAACAACTTGCACATTGATAAATCATATATCAAATGCTGAACCTATACCTATACATTTCTTAGATCTCTTAGCTATTCCCGGCGGATATGAGAAGCATCCTGTGTGGCGTGAAACGCTATTGATGTCGATTGCTATGGCCTGGGCCTGATTACGAGCAGCTAATGAGCTCGGTGCGTGCAGTTAGCGGATATGCAAAGTACATATGATTTAATTATGGAAATCAGCCAGTGTGTGGGCGGGGGGTGGCGCTGCCAATGCACAGGGAGTTTAAAGAATGCCCGGGAGCGTAAATTAGACACCATTGTTAGGCAATTCAAAGGGAATTGCATGTTCAAAAAAAAAAAAAGAGAAGAACTTGCACCGGGAGTTGCTTTAAAGCAGGACGAGATGCTCTTTGCATTAGGCTTCTTTAAACTGGTTGTTGTTTTCTTAACTCTCCCTGTTAGGGGGGGAGGGGAAAGGGGCGCGGGTAATCAACCACCGGAGCTGGCGGCATGTCAGTGTCAGGGCCAAGCCGCGTGCGCCACTTGTTCGCGCTGTCACGGTGAATCCTCCAAGGATTTAACCCAATTTATGAATTTCGTTTTTCCTTTTTTGGCAAAGCAAAATATTTGATTTTGTTTTGCCGTCGACCACGCTCTGCTTCGCGCTTCATTTTTCATGAGGCGAAAAAACCCGCCACCGGTAGAACGCGTCACCAAATCGCAGAACGGTCGCGGCGTGCGGTAAGTGGCATGCGGCAAGTGGCAAGTGGCAAGTGTCAATGTGAGTGGCAGGATAACGTTGGCTCTGCGTTGCAAAGCGAGTGACAGAGGCAGGTTCAGCGCGTGGCTTTGTATTACGCATACTCTCAGGGCAGCAACAACAGCAAACAACAATAACAGGCAGGAGGAACAGCAACAGGCCTCGCAGTGGCGCCTCTTCCTCTAACTTGGCCTGTCACCTTAACGAGCTTAATGAAGAACTCATTAATCATGCGCACATTTCTCATTCATATGCGACCAAGCAACTTGCCGCGACAAATCAATCCCCGCGGAGCCAGTCTACTCTTTCTTTCTCCCGTCCAGTCGAGCCACGAACCATCCATCAATCAATCAATCAATTGCCGCCACCGCTTTGCATGTGACCGGAAATGCTTTTGTCAAAACACTTGCAGCCCATTTTTGGCAGCGGCTTTAAAGTATTATTCTATATCCGCCGAGGAGTCCCACTGGCCAACATGATTGATGAACATGTCCAGACATTAGTGCAGTCCGCTTCCCTGGATTTACCTCTAATGAGTGCCGAGATTGATGCACATCTTGGGAGAATGGGGTGTAGATACATATGTATATGGTAGATCGATATCTCTATTCTATTTATATCAAATTGCACTTTTGAATTAAAATATCGAGAGAACTAAAGATAAATTTACTTCTGCTTGATTGGCTCATTTATCCTTTAGAGCGATCTCAGCATAAAATCAGGAACTAAACCTCAGTTGCGCACTTGACTTTTTGGGGCACAAGTCCGCTCTAGCATTTCAAATGTCATTTAAATACTTTGCAGCAAAGCCGCAAACTGTCAGCGCAATATAAGTTAAAATAAATGTGGTCGAAATGCAGTTGGTAGGTAGAAAAACGGGATGCAGATGGAGCCATGACGTTGACTGGCACAAAGCGCAAATTGGTGGCTAGCAAACAGAAAGCAAGCACGATAAATATTGCTGAAAATCTGATAAAGCATATCTCTCTAGCCTTATCTATGGCTCTATGGCCAGAGAATGACATCAAAAGGGGTTTGCCTCGTGGGCGAAATTGCTTAATTACTTGTAAACATGAATTGCCAACACCTCTCGACGAGAACTCATCCCACCTAGCACTCGGTTCTCTCTGTGCTTGGCTATTAATATTTTCATATAAAAGACTGTCGTCCTAATTCGATGCTATTAACGCCTTGACGCCTCGCCGTGCCTTGTCACAATTTAGTATGCAGCCGCGCCCAACAGAGGACTCTTAATTTAATTAGAAGCCTGGTGTGGCAGGCGACGCAGAGAGAGAGAGAGAGAGAGAGAAGTGGCAAGTGTCCCGGAATTGAATTGAATCTATGTAAATTTGTCAAGTTCTTAAAGCACAAACTTCAAACGAATTTCCATTAGCGCATGCATAATTCGCGTTGCTGATGTCACAAAAATGGCCTAAATAAAAAAAACTTTTACAGAAACTTTGCTGGAATTAGAAAGTAAAGGAACCTCTAAGAAAGTACAGTTTAGTGCAAGAAAAGTGTAAATTTTCTAAATAGAAAAGTTAAACATGGAAAGTAAGAAATGTTAACTTAAAGGCTTAAAGCCTTAGACTTATTTAAGTATAAACACTTGGAATTTAAAGCTATAAACTTGATCTATGCGCATCTATTACAGCAAGAGAAGTGAAACCCTTTCCAACAGTCTGTCGCTGTCTGCAATGCGCTGTTTACGACGCATAATCGCATTTTTATTTAATTCCAAATCGGCTTTTGTTTTCCAATGACTCTGACGTGTCAATGCGCCAAAGATAAAAACCCCGTCTGGACGTTGTCCTTGGTCGAGTGCCTGCGTTGCTTTGGCATCGAGTCAACTGTCCACTTCAGGACTCAAGTCTAGCCATTTGGCTGAATGTCAACTCATCGATTTTGCCTTTAACTTTGCCCCGTTGCTCCTCTGATGTTTTTAATTTCAGCGCTTGAAATTACTTTCCCAACTGCCCAGACAGACGCAGACCCATCGGGCTCATCGCGTAGCTCGCGAACCGGATCTGTTTATGATTGACGTGTTGCAGGATTCGCCAACGCTGCAAAGTTTTCGAGTAGCAATTAAAATTTTCCGTCTGTCAGTTGTTTTGCTGCAAATTTGCAGAACTTTAATTCCCAGGTTTATAAAAAAATAAGCTAAATTACATAGTTCAATTTCAAGCTAGTTAACTTTTCCCAAATGTTATTTTAGTATTATTTTCTACAAATTATTCAATTTACTTGATATGTTTTTAATAAGTTGTATTGATATCATTAAACATATTATTGTTATTATATTATATATTCATATACATCCACAAAAAACAATTCTCTATTTTATGTTCAATTTAAAGCACTATTTGATTGCCTTTTAAAACGTATTTATTTCACTCAGCTAAATAAATTTTTATTTACACTTTAACAAATTAAATTTGCATATAACATTTTCCATTCACACATAATACAAGAATGAATGGACAATTATGGGCAATTATTTAGTGACATAGAAATGCAAGAAGCCATAAGAGGAACCCTTCGTGCTGGCCATATTCTCGAAAGACAACCGACTTTATGGCAGTGCTAAGCGTTGGCACACTTTAAAGTTTATTTAGCCAGAATTCTTGTCATCCTATGCATGTCCATGTTGTCCTTGGAGCTGGTTGTCATAAAGCCCGACCATATGTTAAGTCAACTCGAAAGCACTTTTGCTTTATGTGGGACGAATAAAACTTTAGTGCAGGCTGGGCGCAGTCACAAACATGACGATGACGACGCGGACAGGCTCTAGGACTACGAATTGGACTTGCAGATCGGGCAAGAACATGTGAGTCACGACCTACAGTCATTGTAAGAGCAAGAGAAGGAGAATGAGAAAGAATGCGAGGAGAGGTTTGATGTGGGAGACGCCTCGGCTACACTTGACTTGAAACTAAAATCTAATAACACTTTTAGCACAAATACATGTTAATGTGACCCCAAGGAGTCACGCTCACTCTGTCGGACTTTCATAATTTCGTGCAGGGGCCTTGAAAGAAGAAAGTTGCTCATAAAAGCTGGCCACAAAGTTGTATTAGAGCTGCATGCAAAACGAAGAAGCGATGAGGGAAGACAAGAAACCAGAAACGTGCTCGAGTTGGCATTCAACGACCGTGATATACGCTGTACTTCTAGTAAGATATATATAATGTTATGTCGCTTAACTATATTTATTTTTATTTCAATTAATCTAATCATTATATCATGTAAATTAAAATAAAATATTCTTAGCCCAAACTAGAATTTTAGAATTCCTTTTTCCATGTCCGTTTGATGCTTCCTTGAAGTGTAGGGTATACCCTGGAAAAAGTACGGAAACAGGCAGCGACAGAGCGTTGCCAACCTGTGGCAAGTTTATGCGGCATTATTAGCCATAGTAAAAGTTGGATTTTAGGTACTGCCCGAAATGTTGTACCTGCTTTATTAGATTGCGGCTGAGGGCCGGACTCTACTCGGGCTCGTAAACTTTTCTTGCCACTTTGTCTGCGCATTAAAGTAAATGCGGAGAGTCCTCGCAACAACAACAAAAAATAGTATCAGGGTTTGGCATAAGTAAAACAACAACAGCAACAACAATCGCATTTAGCTCGGCTTGCAAAATACAACAAAACTTTCGGCCCCAAAAATGCAAAAGTTGTTCGAAAATGCAGAGCGTTTCTTTCATTTTTACATAAATAAAGGTTTCTTTTTATGCATGGTGTATATGTGCATGTATGTGTGTGTGTGTGTGTGTGTGTGTGTGTTTGTGGGAATGTGTTTGTCTGGATGTAGACATTTTGTTTAATATGCGGCAACAGTGAAAACTTTGTTTGTTACTCTGTAAAAAGTTTGCGCCCTACAAAACCAAAAAAAAAAAAAAAGTAAAAAACTGTAGGAACAAAGTTGTAATTGTTGGCGAGCTAAGAAATTCGCAATGGGTATTTATAGACGAAAGCCCTTGCGGCCGGTTGTATAGAAATTTGATGGAGTGCTCTCAGCAAATCAGGAAGGAACACGTTGAGTTCGGAAATAAATGTTACTGAACTATGTAGAAGTGTGCTCGGGGCCAATTTCCAAATGATACATTGGCATATTTTACATACCCTGCGTACATTCAAAGCGGGTGTATTATTACTGTAGAACATTTACTTATGTTTATCATTTGTAAATTTAAATTTGTGTTTAACAGTACTAGGATATTAACGTGTTATGTTAATCAAGCGTGCAGAGCATTAACATCTCTGTTAAACTGACTCTGTACAGAGTTTGACTTTCGGCAGGTGAACTCATTCATCAGTGAAAAAGAAGCAGTTCAGTTTCAGTTTACATTTCTCTCTTTTCTCAAAAGTATGTATGAGTAGTCATCGTATATCGATATCATATTTGCAGTTAATTGCCGATATGTAAATATGTGAAAGTGTAAATATGTTAATTGGAGTGGGGGAAGTGTGTGTGTATTTGCGTATTGCCAACGCCATATTACCAGAAGTGGCACCACAACACTTCAGTGAAGCCGACGCGGATATAACGGTCATATCGTGGCGGCCAAAAGTTTCACTCAACGATGCCTGACGATGACGATGGCACTGACGTCAGTGCTTCTCCGCGGGCAGCGGCATATTTATGGTAATTAATTTAACCATTAAGTACTGTCATAATTCAAGTGCGGTCACAGATGCCCAGCTGACCCCGAACAGGCAGACTGTAGTCCTGTGATTAAAGCTTTAATGGGCAAAACAATAGCGAAAACAATCTCAAATAGGTTATACGAAACCTCAGAAGTGTGCCCCAAGACAAACAAACAGGAAAGTTGGAATATTCTTGTAACACATACCACAGTCACGTGTATCCATGCCCTCTGAGATACTGATACAGTTAGAGACAGAGAAACAGAAACAGGTTGCACACACACATACAGATACACGATATCGAAATGTGGGTAAACGTATCTTGTGGCGTGTGCTGCGAGTCGGTTTCGTTCTCATCACCTGGCAACCGCGCCCACTAATGAGACTTCAAAGCAGCCAACGAGATTTGATTCGTTTCTGGTTTCTGGTTTCGGCTTGAGGTGGTTGAACTAATACGACACAACTAATTCCCATCCCCCCCTTGATTAAAAAGGGGCCCAAATCGGGAAGCTAAATTTGTATAAAATCAATACGACTCCAGTTGGAACAGTTCGCACCCGGAAGAGAATAAGGAAAACGTGTAGCATATCTTTAAGGGCATTGGAAGCAAGGCAAATTCGGGAAGTGAAAAGAACATTCACAGTTGATAAATTTGATATAAACTTCCTCAAGAAAAGCTTAAACATCATGGAAGACTGATTTCCTGGTAAGTAACCACAAACATGTTACTTATGCTTAGCATCAACTACAACATACTTTACTTAACTTAATTGATGAGCATATCAATTAAAGTATTTTCAATTTGCAGGATTTTAAGGACGCCAGTGCGGCTCATTTGTGGCATTATTTAATGTGCACCAAATGAAGCAACAAGCCAGAATCAGACTTAAAACCACTTCACTCTTGAATATTCCATCCACATGTATAGCAACCCCCCCTCCCCACCTCCTCTCTGCCCTGGTGAGACACCACTGCAGCTGCAGAGAGTTCCCAGTGGAAATGAAATGCATTTATTTATTTTAATTCCGCCACAACACTTCCGTTGTACAATCAATGCACAACAGGCAACGCAATGGGGCATGCGAGGCAGACACACAGACACAATACATGCATGTGAGTGTGTGTGTGTGTGTGTGCGTGCGACATGCGTGTGTGGGCAAGTGAAAGGCAATCGCTGATCACTTTTCGAACACAAAGGCACAAAAACAATAAACGCAAATGATGATGACGACGTTGAGCAGGACAATGCCCGATCCTACCTACCCCCACCTTTGTGGCTCCATCTCTTTGCTGCTGCTCTGCTGCTGCTGTGGAGACGCCCAGAGGTGGACAGCGAATGAACAACAAACCGCCGCAGACATGAAATGCATTAAAAATTCACAATTTTCAGATTATTTTTAACGATTTTAAATACACATGAGTCGAGCTGTTGCCCCGAGACAAATGGATCATGAACAAAGACCAGGAGCGTAGGTGGAGTGGCCGGTGTGGCTTAACCATTCCAGGGAGTTTGCTGCATTTGAGCCAGCTTTTAAAACGGAAACCATTGCAGCAGTCAAACGGAAGTTCTCGGGGAAGCGAGCAAAAACGAGGAAACAAAATGCAAAACCAAAAATTGACGGCAAATAATTCCAAATTATGTGGTCGAATTTAATGTTTATTCGTGCACTTTGCGTTTATTTTGTGTAGGTTTATGATGAACCAATAAAATTAAATTTGTCCTTCATTTCTATTGTAAATTTATTCATCATTTGGCAATTTATTTGCTCAAATATTTCTATTATTTTATTTTGTGTGGGTATTGATTCTTTCTTTTAAACATGCATACATTCATATTTAACTTATATGATACCTAGTTTAATCGTTAGCTCAAAATTAAAACCTAGAAATAAATATATAATAATATATCTAATGTATATATTTAGGAAAAGATTAACTGCATAAGTAAGATAAATAAATTAAGAAACATTATATAATTAACAAGATATTTTATCATACAATAAAGATCACAAATATCTATCTTAAAACAATTTTTAACTTAAGTGAAGATTTTTCCTGAAAAATAATGAATGATGAAAGAATACTATATCAAATATAATAATAATATCATAATTTATATTATTTATCATTTATCCCTGGTACTACAGAGGTAAATAGGTCTTAAGGAAAATCCTTTAATTGAAATCTAATTGGCATGTGCGTCCAGCTGTCGCTCGCGGATGTTTCGCAGAGTGAACTGAAAAAAAGAAAAGCTGATTGCCTTAACTTTTATTTGTAACTGTTTTTGTAATTGTTGTTGCTCCCGCTGATTGTTGTTGTTATTGTGCGCTGCACTATAATTAGGTGTTTTGGGCGCGCGCCCCCCCCCCCTGATCCCCCCCCCCCCACCTTCCTTCCCCCCCCCCCCCCCCCCTCCCCCTCAACACGCCCCTCGCCCCCGGGGGGATGAGCTTCGCTTTTGTTATTGTACAATTCGCTGGGTCGTTTCGCTGTGGCGCTTATCTGCCAAATGAATAAAAACCAAAGAAAGGAAAATGAAAATGGAAATGGCAATGGCAAAGTTAACACTTGTTAAACTTTCAACGAGGGTCGTTACTGTTGTTGTCGTTCCCAGTTCCCATTGTTGTTGTTGTTGTTGTTGTTGCTGTTTGCAAATTTTGTAAATTATACGAGCGGAGCAAACAAAGTTGCCAAGTGCCTGGCGAATAATTAGCCCCGAAAATAACCGTGGGGCATAAGTTCAAGTGCAACAATGTGCAACAAAGTTGCGCAGCGCAGACAAATCAAAAACTAGTTCACAATGTTGCCCCTGCCAACCTTCCCCCGTCACCACTTCCCCCTGCGCAAGTGCTCAAGCAGCTGTAATGCAATACGACTACAAGTCTTCTTCTTCTCCCGCCTTGCTCCCTCTCTCTCTCTTTGTCTTCGTCTTGCTCTCACACAATTGACAGCAAATGCAAAGGCGCTTGGCATGCGCTGCATGTTGCCAGCTTGATGAAGAAGAAATGAAAAGACAAGAGGAGGACAGAGGTGGCTGGGTGGTGGAAAGGGTAAATTGAAGCAAGTACAGTAGACATCCCAAACGCATAAATTGTTTATAGTTTTTCACAACTGCGCAAGGTGGGCGCCACAGCTGGCTTGCTGGCAGGGGGATCACAGCAGCAACAACAACAAAGAACACCTCGGCAGCAGCAACAACTACAACGACAACAACAGCAGCAGCTGCAGCAGTGCCAGTAACATTTAAAACGTGCCTCCTCTTTGCAGTTGACGTCGCCTGCGTTGGCGTTGAAGTTGCCGACACGTCGCTGCCGTTGACAAATGCCCCAGCCACATGCACTGTTAACTAAAAGTGTTGGCCCTGACTATATGACTTGCCGCGGCCACCTTCAATCCAGCCCATCCTGTTCCCCATATGGTATATCTTGTTATCCACCTACCTCGTGGTCGCTCAATAAATGCATAGCAAATCTACCACTAATTGTGTGTTATACTCTGCTTTCTTAAAGTCATCTTCACTTTGGAAAATGTCAAAAATAAGGTCTGTTATAAACTATTAAATATAATATAATAATAATATTATAATTAAATATATATTTATCATCAAATTCAAGTCAAAAGATTTTATTCAATTGGTTTACTGCAACGTATAACATTCACATCACAGCATAACATTTTTCTGTTAATTAACATACCTTAGCTAAGATTAATCGATAGGCAGTATATGATATCGTTACCAGCTGACTTTAAATCAATTTATGTTGATCAATTGCATTAATGGCACATGTCATTCAAATTGTAAGAGTATTTCAGTATTCGCCATAACTTTCAAGTTGTTTATCTATTCTTGGCCACTCGGCTAATTTATGGGTCATTTCTTACGAAGTACGCTACGAGGCAATCAATGATTCGCCGGCTGTTGGAGTTGCGTGATTATGAATATCCACTTAGCATCCGATTAGCAAACGAAGTGGAACCAATGGCACGTGCTCCAAGGTTCTGCAATAGCTTGCAAGTCGTTTTGCAGAAGGAAGCAATCTAATTCAACTAAACTATTTATTTTTCTTTATTTTTAGAGCTAATGCCTTGTGGAAGTAATAGTATTTCATGAGTAAAGTGCGCGATTTGTTTGATAGGAAATCGATAATACTAAACTCTGAATATACGAGTACTAAGCACAATCATATACAAGAAGGATTTTTGCTTTTGCTTTATCTGAAATCTCTGAATTGTCTGCCATCATATAACCACATTTAGGTTAACCGCAAAAGTCCACAGAATGGAAACTGTTCAATGGCAAAGCTGCGAATCGACCACCACAACTGGCCACAGCTGCTATCACGGCTGCTTCTGCTGCGGCTGCGGCTGCTGGCTGCCTCGGGCGCTGGAAACATTGAAAACGCGACTGTCGAAATTAAATTAATAAACACAACAATTGGCACGGAGCGCGGACCATTCCGGACCAGACCAGACCAGGCCAGACCCGTACCAATCCGAACCGAAGCGGCAACAACTGTCCACTCACACGGCGCTGACAACGGAGATGGCAATCGTAAATGAAATTTTTTTGAAATTGAGTTTGGGGCAAGTACTCAACTTTTGGCATGCCCTCGGCTCGCTCGCGCGCTGTGCGTGTGGAGGGTGCAACGAAGCAGAGTGGAGGTGGTGGAGAGGTCCTTGGCTGGCCTGTGGCATGGCCAGAGCATTTTGTATTAATTACAACATAGCCGGCAGGCGAAACCGCTCGAAAAGTTTCAACATAATTGATTTCATTTTTATTTGCAGTGGATTGCGGCCCAACGCGGACGAAAGCCGGAACTGCATGGAAAAAAGGGGGTGTTGAGGGCTCTACCCGATAACGGAACTCGGCGAAAATCGACCACCGTCTGCGACGCCTGCTATAAGTGCAAATAAAGTGATTTAATTATAGGCGAGTCGCACAGAAGCGAGCGGTAATCTTATTTTTTAATTAACCTCAAGGAGTAATATACGCGGGTATATCTTAAGAATGTCATATCAGTTTAAATACAAACTTTTAAATATTTGTAAATAGCAAAAGATATTGATATCATACTACTAATAGATCATATTATATCTATTCTATATGATTTATCTATAAGAGATAGTAAGTTAGTACCAAAGTAAATGTGTATATATATATCAAGGTACGATAGATGATCCGTTTCAAAGTCTATTGGGTCTGCAAGTTGAGTCCATCTTCTTGGTACACTCCAATCATTCTACCCAACTTGGAACCACCAGCAAGGTTAAGTGAAAGACATTTAAAATTTTTAAAATTTTTCCTCAAAATACATGGCGCAGCATTCCATGTGCCGATAAAGCTGCCATCTGTCGGCCAGTAAAGTATAAGTGATTACCAACTGTTACATATGTATGTGGCAAGTAACCATTAGGAATGCGTAACATATGTTTTAAGAATTTTTTTTTTCTTTTGTCATATCTGTACGAGTAAGTAATAAATCACTCAAAAGCACAATGATTGAATGTACCAGTTGGACAACTATTATTATTACCATAAATAAATATAAAGTAAATTCGCCTAGTACACTATGGGATTTTTCCCCATTTTTGGAATACATTAAATTTTCAGCATTTGCTTACATTTGGTTTGTATGAATATTTTGCAACCCAATATGACCTGCCAATTTTTTACCTGATTTGCATCTCTTCATATAGCTGTCATATGAGCCAATATAGTCAATATAGCCGAATCGACAGTGCATTTGTTTGGGTTTAATGCCAACAAGTAGGAGGAGCACGTGAATGTACAGCAAACATTCATTTGCTTACTAACTGTATTAATTACGAAGTGTTTCTTGTTTCTTTCTCTCTCTTTCCCTGTCTCTCTCTCATTTCTCTCACTCTCAGTCACTCGAATGTGCAGCAAAATTCAAACCTTTGTATATATGAGCGCTCATAAAGTTGTCTTACATTTAGCAATACA
>JAEIFJ010000149.1:0-24062 GCA_018903435.1 Leucophenga varia | reverse complement strand
CATTTATTCCATTTATCCAATTCAGAAAAAAATTTAGATACAGGTTCTTTGACTCCATTTTTTTGAATAGGTAAAAATCGAAGACGATCCAAAACACGTGCAAGCAAAGCGGCTGTCAACAATTAAGTGAACATTCAAAATGGCCGAAGCTTGTCGGCATAAGTGAGAGACATGAGTACCAACATAACGCCACAAAAAAATCGAAATTCGATTGTCCCTCCGTTTTTTGTCATCTCATATTCGAAATTCTAAGAATACTCACGTCTTGTGCTGCAATTTCGTTGAATATATTTATATAGTAGTCAGCTGCCACCTTTTAGCTCATTTCGTGAATTTATAAATGTCTTAAAAACTAGGTAGCAACTTCATTGAATCCAAGATAAGCGGTGCTTGTACCAAAGCTGCCATCAAACCGTTCCAAAAACTAGTAGCCTCATTTGAATATATTTTTCGAAAAAATTTGCAAGGAAAACGTTAATTTCGGTGGAACCGAAGCTGAAATACCATTTACACAACACTTTTAATAGTTTATAAGCTCACCAGGTGCTTTGATTAAATTTCACGATGATTTTGGTAAAATGTGTATGGAGGCTTCATTATGTAATATTAGCCCGAACCTTACCATATTGATAGTGCTCACTTAGGTGGACATTGAAATTGATTTTAACAAATTTTATTTGGATTCATTCAGAAAAATAAATCTTTTTTATACAAAACTAGAAAATGGGTGGTAAGTTTGAAGGCTATTCCTAAAGGGCGTGGCATCTTAGATTTGACTGGAGACAGGGTTCTTACTCCAATTTGGAGTGAATACATTTTTAAAAAAGAATATCTAGTTTTATACAACAAACCGAAATGTTAGTTTGTGTGGGGGGATATCCAAAGGGCGTGGCACCTGGATCTGACATACAAACTAACAGGAGCACAAAGCCTAAGTTCAATAAAACGCACGCAACAGACAGACGGACACAGGCTAAATCGATTCGTCTCATCGAGCTGATCAATAATATATATACTTTTATGGGGGCTCCGATACGCCTCCTTTTTAATGCGTTGAAAACTTTCGGACAAACTGAATATACCCGATTACACTATGTGTAACGGGTGTAATAAAGAGTCACACTTATCAAGTAGTGCTTCTAGTAATTTAATTTATAAATTGACAGTAGTTTGGTTCAGTGGTTCGAGATGTTTTTGAACCACGATTCAGTTCGGTTCAAATGGTTCATGTAATGCATGTTACACGGTAATGTAATGGTTACACGGCGAAGTTAGAGTAAAAACTAAATTTTTTTTTTTTTTTTGCTGAGATGAACTGACGATCGGGAAACGGACCAATTTAAAATAAAATACCATTAGAGCTGTGTGATTGTTGGAAATAATCGATTATTGATGATTGAAAAAAAACTTGATTAATCATGATTATCAGAGAGTTTTATTTTTGATACAAGTTTTTTATATTATTGTATTTCATCATCTTAGTTTCACTAAAAAAATGTAAAAATATAATATATATTTTTGCTTCTCACTTTGAATAAACTTTCTAATCACGCTGATCAGTGCCGAAACTATTGTCCTGTATAAACTACTTGATTATTGATTAATCAATTATTGATTTATTTGATTATACAAAACAAACGAATGCTCCTTGATTAATCGATTAACGGTTAGTCCTAGATGCCATTATCCCCATCTATTGGTTCTATTATTACAACGTTTACGAGAATTATATTAACATTTTCAACATTTCGCATATGGGCAAGACTCTCTCTATAGGTTTCCGATATTTTTGAAACTTTGGAAAAAGTCCAAGGTGGTGGAGCAATTTCGGTAGCCACGGGATTTTGAAAATTACGTCAGCTAAAAAAGTGCCCAAGTCCCTAAAATCATATCAAAAATATTTTTAAATTTTTCTTGGTCGCAATGTTGAGTTTTTCATTCTAATATTAAACTAACCAGTGTTAAATTTACTATATTATCTGTAATTCTTATTAAAATCCATCCAACAATTTCGGAAAATATTGATTTTTTTAAAAGAAACTACTGTAATTTTAAAAGATAGCGCACAGTGGTATTGCTTCATAAATTTTTTTGTGCAAAAATAGAAGGAGTCCTCCCAGGAATTTTGTGTGGGAGATACATGCAAATGGTTGCTTATCTTATCGAAACTCAGTCAGAATATAGTTAAAAGAGAATTAAAGACGTTTGCTGAAAATGGGCCAAAAGGTAGTCACCATGGGTACCTCCCATAGACCTATATTACCTTAAAACTTTTAGGCGGTGATGGCATGCAAATGGTTCTCCATCTTACCGAAAATTAGTTAGATACTCGGTCAAAGATGGTTATAGTCGTGTGCTGAATATGGGTCAAATCTGGTATGCCCCACTACACTATGTGTGACAGATACAATAAGGAAAACATTAAAATCGGCAGATCGAACTTTACACCCGTCATACTTGAGTCAAAAACTTCTAAATTTGAGGCTTTGTATATGGTAGTAGTTATCTGGATGCTCATCAAATTTATACTGTACCATAACAAAGTTTTCACCATATTTAAAGAAAATGCTGCAAATAATTTTTTTTATAAAAAACTCGAAAACAAGCTTTGGATTTGTATGGAGACTTTATTTTGTGGACACCCTATTCTTACCAAATCCTGTGTACACATTCGTTGGATATTAGAAGAGTTCAATAGGGATTGAATATATCCATGTCAATAACTATTTTCATACAAAAATTCGAAAATGAGCGATAAATTTGGATGGGAACTACATGGGAACATAGTAAGCAAACAAATGGCGCAAGGTGGAAGATAAATATTTTGAGGTATTCAAAATGGTCTTGCAACCTAGTAACGGAGTAAAATGCAAAACAAATGTTGCACAACTAACAACAATTTTCATAAAAGAATGTTAATCTACTTTGCACCACCCATGGGCCTGGACTACAATTATTTTCTTACTATATATCAATTTTCGCTTAAGTCGACTTGAGTTACCATTTCCTTACCACAGATTTATTTTTGCTTTCTTTATGCTTTTTCGTGACATATTTCACATAAACATTGAATTACATTTTTTAAAACAAATAAAGCAAAGTCACAAACAGCTGATTGCACAAAGTGGCACAGAGTTGCACAGATTTACCCCGACAAAGGGCGTCCAATTTGTCTGAGTGCAAAGTTAATTTTTAATTTTTGCAAGACCTTCTCTGAATTTTCTTAACTGTATTTTAAATGTGATATATGTTTTATAAAGTTATATTTTGCAACACTGTTACCTTTTATATACCTATAGGATAATATTTACCCACTAGATTAATTAAGTTGTAAATTTATAACAATGTTTTTGAACGCAAAAGCTAGAAACCGATATTTATTTATCCACAATTTTTTTCACATGTATAACTTATAAACAAGATGGATAAAACCGACCTACGAATTTTTCTTATTAAATATTTTACTTTTGATCAAATTTCTGTGAAGTAAACTTATACACTTAAACTCATCTCAATACTCGGACAATCTTTTTTAAAAGTATTCTTGATGTCACGTGGCTTGGCTTGTTGCCAATAAATGCAATATGTTGTGTATTTTAGCCAATAATTCTGTTTTTATCAAATGTTTGAATGCTTGGTTGATTACATTTAAAAGGCATTCAGGGAGCAGCTTGTTAACTTGTCATTTTGACATTGTAAAAATAGAACGAAAAATGAAATAAAGAAATAAGCGAGTGAAAAGGGTTCAAATATTTTCTCAGCTGGGATATTTAATATTTTTCCGCACCTATACGACAGGACGCTTAAAGTATTCAATGTCCATCTTACGGGTCAATAAAGAATTCAAATATTCTGCAGCCGGCAAAATTCGCTATCTACCGTACAAGTCCGCCGGGAAGAAATTTATAAGATAAATAAGGTGCCTGGTGAAAGTGTAAAGCCAATGTGACATGGTCACGTACAATGTCACAAAATGCGTATCCGGTAAACTGTCAACAGAATTCCTTTAGCATTTATTATTGACGATTTTCTTGCATTTGATTCTCAGCTGCTTGTTTAATAGAAAAAAATAATTCATAGACACAGATGTTTCTGGTGTAGCATTAAATCATTTTAGGACATGCTTTCATTTTATTATTAGACGTCATGTTTTTCTCTGCTGCTGTATTTGTCCTTGTTTTGCAAAAGTTTATGCGGAATAATATTAAATACAGAATATTAAATGCAGAAGTGTAGTCGATCTCATACAGCATTGATTTAAAGCACGATTTAGTGATTTTCGTCCGCAAGTCTGCAATGTGGACATATTATATAGAACGCAATTAAAAATTCTCAGAACTATTGCTGGTACACGGGAACATATGTACTTCATGTCAAAAACTGCAGAGCCATGCTTTATTTTGGGCATATCTCCCTTACAAAAGAACTGCCTATTTAGAGAGTTTTTATAGAACTGTTCATTATTGTATCTTCTAAATAGGATAAAAAAAACTTAATGTCAACCTTTTGTATGCATTACTGTTATGGTAAGGATCTGGGTAACTATAGCATATACACAGCTGAACAGAGGATTACTACTGTGGGCAAAAAGTAAGATGAATTTGTTTGTAAAATGAAAAATCTTTAATTATTCTTGTAATCACTTTCATCCCCTTCAAAGTTGGCCCTTCCCGATAAAACACTTATGGCAACGTTTTTTTTCCAATCTTCGAAACATGCCAAATAGTACCTTTCCGGTATAGCCATCAGCGCCTTCTTCGATTCAGCTTTCTTATCTCCTCAATCGACCCGAAACGCGTTCCCCGGAGGGTCTCTTGAGTTTTGTGAATAAATAGAAGGTTGTGGAACGATATTGGCTGGATTTTTGACAAAATAGTCACGTAGAATCAATGCAGTTTAAAAAAAAACTCTAGCATTTTTGGTACCAATCGATACTTGACACGTTTGAGGACCAAAACATCTTTAAAATTGTATTAATTGATCCTTTCGATACGCCAATTTCATCAGCAATGTCTCTTCTAGTTAATCGACGGTGTACAAGCACTAATTCTTTACTTTTGGATGTGAGCATCGTCCGTTGAGGTCGATGGTCGACCAGGGCGCTCTTCGTCTTCAACACGTTCGCAACCTTCTTTCAACAATTTATACCAATCAAATGTTGTTGATTTTGGTAGAACTCGGTCCCCGTAAGCCTTCTTCAACATTTTTATTCCATTTATTCCATTCAGAATACAAAATTTGATGACACTTCTCAGCCGATTAAATCATACATTGTAAAAATCAAAAATGCAATCTTGGTCGTTTGGTAAACACAAGCGTAAATATGTTATTACTGATAATGACATTGACATGAAATTTGGCCCAGATGTTATTAACAGTCCTGCCAACTCAAGAAAAAAGAACTAGCCCGAAATGTTAAGCCCGCGAAGTTTAAATTGAAAAACTCTCCTTACCTTTTGCCCACAGTAGTAGGTGTGAATCCTTAAATGTTCCGAATCTAGAATAAAAATTATAGTTACATAGTCCACAATCCTAAACACCAATTTGTCCAATTGTTTGTTGGTAAATAGTGTGGCTTGCTGGCCTGGACATAAAAATATGTGGGAGTAGGTAAAAAAATTAGTTCCATAAATTGAATGAGTTTTTTAGTTAGCGAATGTGAGATTACGAGGAAATTTATCTTGGCTGAAGAATTAAATTCTTTTATGGGTAATTTTTGGGGTAATTTTATCTGTCGATTTGGGTAAAGGAAAGGTCTGTGCACGCTTTGTTCCGCATCAATTAAATAAACACCATCAAGAAAAACGTTAACTTCGGTGGAACCGAAGCTTAAATACCCGTCACACGAATCTTTGAATAGTTTATGTGTGATCATCAGTGGCTTAAATACATTTATAAATATATATTCGAAAATAGTATTACTTTTTCATACATTTGTTCGAAAATAATCGATAAGTTTGTATGGCGACTATGGCTAAAAATGGGCGTGGCACCTTGGTTTTGTTATTGGATGTCATTAGAAGTAGTTTTTTACCCAAATTTGAGTGACTACATTCATAATTAATTGCTATTGTCATATAATATTTGAAAATGGGCGGTAAATTTGTATGGGGGCTATAGCTAAAAATGAGCGTGACAGCTTGATTTGACATTGGATGACATAAGAAGTATTTTTTACCCAACTTGGAGTGACTACATTCATAAATAATAGCTATTTTCATAGAAAATTCCGAAATAACGGTAAGTTTGTATGGGGGCTATACCTTAAAATGGGCGTGGCGCTTTGATTTTAACACTTGAACTGCTTAGGACTGAGAAAAGCTTAAGTTCCGAGTTTCAGGTCAATATCTTTGAAAGTGAGCGAATGAAACGCATAGATACAGACAGACAGACGGACGGACAGACGGACAGAGCAGACGACAGACGGACATGGCTAGATCGACTCGTCTCGTCGAGCTGATCAAGAATATATATGCTTTTATAGGGTCTAATATGTCTCCTTTAATGCGTTAAGTTAACTTGGATAAAATGATAATATCCTCCACACTGTGTGTGACGGGTATAAAAAAATCGCTTGTGTAATAAAAAAAGTTCGTGAATTTTTGATGAAAAACAGATTTGTGGCATCGTCCACCCTCCGTATTCCTCTTGATCTGTCACCATGCGACTATTTTCTGTTCCTTAAACTGAAACTGCCATGAAAGGAGCGTTTTTCGATGATATTCCAGCCATACAAGCAGCCGTGACACCGCACAAAAACATACCGTCATTAAAAAGCGAGTAACTTTAACCTTCTCAACCAAATTACATGAAGGTGGCTGCGTTTGAAAAGTGAGACCTGTACCTTCTAATGTTATAAACGTTCAATAGACAAAAATAGACAAAAAAAAAAAACAAGAAGACCCCTTATTTATTGTGTGTAGTATATTAATCATCAAATATGGTACAAATGTTTCTTATACAATGCCAAATCTTCAATTTAATTTTTAACAATATTTTTTAATTCGTTTAGTATTTTGAGATTAAATTTAATACAAATGCTGCACACGAAGACCTATAACCTTCGTTAATTTTAATTATTTATATATATTTTTATTGATATGTACGATGCCCAAATAATTTTGAAATCCATTTGTATTTAAAATGCAAGTATGGCGAGTATTATCAACAGAAGATAGCTCATATTATAAACTGAAACCAAATCAAATATTTTACAATAAAAATTATTCGCAAATTTGTAAATAATTTCTCGCGTAAAGTACCAAATCAAAATTGTTTAGCTTTGTTTGGGTATTTAGAAAGAACTCGATCAAAATATATTGGTTACAATGATGATCAACATATATATATACTTTATGGAGGGTACCACTCATGAACTTAATAACACGAAATTTCATTTTTTTGATGTCATCTGGGGACATTTTTACGCTTTTTTGTTGCTTTTTCTCACTCTTTGGAGGCAGTTAAATAAAATATTTGGTTTACCACTGGGATTTTATTTGTATTTTTAACAAAAACAAACTATATTGTACTGTATACCGACAAATACTTTTATTCAATCGTTTGTTCACAAACTTTTAGGTCGTTAAGCGCCAACGTTGGACAAATCAACATGCGAGTAGATGGGATGTAAGAGTCAAAAAAGAAAGTTTCCTTGAAAAAGTTTAATGTCGCTTCGGTCATTTCATGATTGTTTCTCACGTTTGTTTTTCGGTTTGCATTGCGGTTTCCTTTTTATCAATCCCTTGACGCTATTTAATAAAATGCTTTAGCCTTGCTAGACAATTTAAAATAATGAAAATCTTTTACCAAACAAAAAACAAATTGGAAAACACAACAATATGAATAGGTCTTATTGTTGATATCAAATTTAACAACACATTCGGTTTACTTACTTTGTTGTTGTTTGTGTATCTGTTCAGACATTTAGATACACTCTGTATTTGTTTCATTCATTTGCTCTCTGCATCTTTTCTACATTTATTTTATTTAGTATTTATCTGCCTTAAATTATTCCTGAAGACTGTCAAAGAATATATAAACAAACAACAATTACAACTACATTAACGTGGTGGAGAAGAAGTGCAAAATGATGTAACTACAGTTAAATCAAGAAAACGTATTTAAGTGCGTCTATCTTAATATAGATCTCAATTCCTAAGGCACTTGTTCAAATGCAAGTGAAATCTCCGACTCTCAGAAAGCTAACCACATCACATAACCAAGTTAAAACCAAGGCATTCCTTACAATCAAGTCGCTTTAAGCTGAGCAGAACTAGAACCATTTCGAATTTAGGGGCAAAACATTAGCTGACTTAAGTGGCGACTACTAAAATATTCATTCAGATTTTTATGCAAATAAGCTAGTGGGAAACAACAACTAACACCAAAGGAGAGCAGAGAACAACCACAAATGGAAAATGTCCCTTCGCTTGTAGCATTCCCGATTAAGTTGTTGCTTTATTCGTGACTGCCACCCAAGTCCTGTCGTGGCCCCGCGTCCCAGCAAATGCTTGTAGGCTCACTGAATTATTTATTCAGGGGCCAAGAATATATATGTACTACTCTTTGACACCAAACATGAGCACTTAAATATTTAGACCACACAAAATTACTTAATTCAGCCGTTCAGCTTAAAAAGGAACGAAACGGAAGGGAATGAAGAACACGGGAACTCTATGCTTGCCATTAAAGCGAAAA
Organism: Leucophenga varia; assembly: GCA_018903435.1. NCBI lineage: Eukaryota > Metazoa > Arthropoda > Insecta > Diptera > Drosophilidae > Leucophenga > Leucophenga varia. The sequence goes on along the minus strand of JAEIFJ010000149.1, from coordinate 15,362 downwards.
CGTATCTGAAAATGGGTCGGAAGAGGCAGCGTGTCAAATGCATAAATACAATTTGTTCTTTAAATTGTTTGTACAAATAAAAACTCATACAGTAACACATACAACACTAACATGAACGCATTTGACGACGCATCAAATCATAAAAATTCTATTAAAATGCAAATTAAATAAACATATTCGAGAAGATTTAGCCAAATCGGCTCAGCTCATTCCAGTGTGAGCCATCTGTGGCTGAGTGCAACCCTTTTTAATAATGTGAATTACCAAATTTCCTATGAAAATGAATTGTTCAAATTGTACGTCATTATGGACCTTCTTTCAATTTTGTCCGTCTTGTCTGTCACCTTTATCATCAGACAAGACAATTTTGGGCATCGAATATCATAAAAAGTCTTGATTTATTTACCTAACTCAAGCAAATTGTTAAGTATTTTGAGAATACTTAAACCTAATAATGTGGATATGAATTGAAAGTTGACAAAATGTTTATGCATAAATAAAAATAAAAATTACTTATATAATTTCACAATGGATAAGAATGCAAAGTAAAATATGCAAAAAAAAAAGATGAAAAGGAAATGAAAATTTGGAGATAATTATGCTAAAAGTATATAAAATAAAACCAAGAAAATAATACTATCAATCCGACCCTAATAATTGGTCTAATGTTTATTTGGTTCCAATATTTGGGAAGCATATTCCAAATGACAACTAAAAGAATAATTTTGTTTAAAACCATTGGAGCATCATTTGTGGGAGAGATAACCTCAATTTGTACCTAAGTTGACACAGATGCCGTTGGCTCCAAGGCATATAATTGTCAACTTCATTTTGCTTTGTCATTTTAACGAACCGAAAATCCAATTCCGATTTTGTTTATTCGCAGCTCAATGAATAAATAATCGAAATGTACTACTTTCGTAGACAAACATACTTTATTGATTTTAAAAGTAAAACAATTATTGCAAACCGTACTTTAATATGGATTCAAGGTAAACTGAGCGTAATTTGGCCATTTGCCTACTTTGCCATTAATTTATAAAATATTTTATTTTAATAAGTTTTTGTGTAATCCCGTCAAAAAATTTAAACGTTTTATTAAAATCGTTAAGGGCAAATACAAATTTCAATACTATGAAGCACTTTTTAAACTCACAAAATATAAAAAATACCAGCAAAATCAAGAAAAACGATAACTTCGGTAGAAGAAGTTTAAATACCCGTCACACGAAAATTAGACAAACTTTTCTTGATAAAATATGAGCGTTCGGCTTGTAAAGGGGTTCTATGCAATAATGATCATACTTTGCTAAAAAGAAGTCTTTTGACAATATTTGAAATAAATCGCTTCATAAATAAACCAGTTGGGAAAAAAACAGGGAAAAACGATAACTTCTGTTGAACCGAAGCTCAAATTACCGTCACACGTATTTTTAAAATGTTAATGTGATATCATCAGGGGCTTAAATAGAACTTCGAGATGGTATGGGACTGGGTCAATGGTCTAATACAAGTCACGTTAAGATACAATATTGGTTTAAAATTAAAATTTGTAATTTTGTATGGGGTCTATACCTAAAAATGGGCGTGGCTCTTTCACGGAGACGTCGTAGACACCATAAAGTGTATACATTCTTGATCACCTCGATGAGGCGAGTCGATCTTGCCATGTGATTTTCTCAGAGACAACTGGAGATACTTAGCTGAAATTTGGAAATTAAGCTTTTCTCGGCAACGATCAGGTCAAGTTTAAATATGAAAGTGCCACACCTATTTTTAGGTATAGCCCCCATAAAAATTGACCTCCCAATTTCAATTGGGTCAAAACACTTCCAATGCCATCTAATGTCAAAATAAATTTACCGCCCATTTTCGAATATTTGTATTAGAATGGTTATTATTTAGGAATATATTGACTCCAAATTGGGTAAAAATACTTCTAATTTCATCCAATATTGCACCCAACGCCGATAAGCATTTTTCTGAATATCTGTATTTTTAGCTTAAAATTTGGTACAAATATTGTGTCTAAACTTGAGTTGACCCAATGACCCCTCCCATTCCATCTCGAAGTTTCATGTATGCCACTGATGATAAAACATTAACTATACTAAAAAATATCTGTGTGACGGGTATTTAAGTTTCAGTTCCACCGAAGTTAACGTTTTCTTTGTTTTTTTAATATTTTGTTCAATCTGAGACACCGTATGGACAGATGAAAATTATATGTCCGTATATACACATCTATTCCGGTTTGTTGACTTCAATATTAACATTGCAACATTTTTTGAAAAGTGTGATACTAGTTTTGGTATTGACTTGTCTACAAACATAGTCTCTGATGTTGCCTCCGTATCGAACTGATTATAAATATACTTTAACTTTGAAAGTACTTAAATATACCATCACATTATAGGGTATAAAAATTATAAATCACAACGAATTACTCTAGTTTTATTGCCATATTATGTTTATCTTCTTTTGATTGCTCAAATAAATTATTTACTTATTGATTGGATTGTAGTCAACAAATGTTTTACAAATATTCAAAGCACAATGGTTTTTTATGGAAATTTTAAACGATTTTCAGACACTAATCTAAATATATTCCATAAATGAAGTAACTTATTTAACGCAAGTGTGGCATGGGGGTACTAGAGCATTTTTTTTCTTGTATCAACCTTTACGTAGAAACGAACTCAATGCTTAATTTTATGTCTAGTCATTTCCGTTTTGGTATTACGCTAAGCCACACCTAAGTTTGGATAACTCATTGTTATATTTTAGCTGATGGAGAATTTTAAACATATCATAATGCATATTACGGATTGAAAGTTTACTCTATCTACTATAATGGGGTGGCTTTTCACCCTTTGTTTTGTCAACATAAGATATTTTCACACTGCTGCATTGCACTCACCCACATTGTTTTGTTGACATTTTAATTGACATTTATTTACTCAGGTAAACGCAGTATAACATTTTTTTGACTTCCCTTTAAAAAGTCATTTTACAACTTAAATTTTATTTATTTTCATTCTAACCAGGGACAAGTAAATAATATAGTCGAATCACTTTTTGTACGATAGGCTGAAAAGCATTTTAAACACCAACCACCCTTCGATCATTTAGAACTAAAAACAAGGAAGAACGCTGAAGTCGAGTATGCTCGACTGCAAGATACCCTGTACCTAATCTTTATGTACCTTAAATTAAGTCCTATCTTTGTATACACCTTATTGTATTGAATTTTCAAACAAAAACGAACAATTGGGTAAATTTATATGGGGGCTATACCTAAAATTTTGTTGGTCCTACCCATATTGGGATTTTTTATTGGGACTATCATAGACATAATTTGTACTAAGTTTGAACTTCCTCCAATAAAAAACAATGACGTTTTTATGCAAAAACCTAAAATTTTTGGGTATATTTGTATGGGGGCTATACCAAAAATTTTGTTGGTCCTACCCATATTCTGATATTTTCTTGGGACTATCATAGACGTAAGTAATACTAAGTTTGAACTTCCTAGAATAAAAAACAATGACGTTTTTATGCAAAAACCCAAAATTTTGGGATACATTTGTATGGGGGTACTCTTTAAAATGGGTCTAAAGAAAAACCGTTTGCAAGTGAACACTTGACGGCTCAGGAGAGTCTAAGCTTCAAATATGGTGGCCTTATCTCTTATAGTCTCCGAGATAATCTCTCTCATACGGCAGACAGCAGGACAGACGGACGGACAGACAGACAGACATAGCTAGTTCGACTCCCCTTCCAATGCTGATCAAGAATATATATACTTTATATGGTCTATCTTGGCTCCTTCTGCCTGTTACATACATTCGCACAAACTTAATATACCCTTTTACCCTTTGGGTACAGGGTATAAAAACGAAAAACGATTACTTCGGTGGAACCGATGCTCAATACCCATCATTATAAACTTTATCAGTGACTTAGGTAAGTTTTTGCGAAGTCTATACTGTCCCAATCCTTATCATATCGGTAGTGTACACATTGGATAACATTAGTCGTGTTTAACCCAGTTTGAAGTAAATACATTCATGAATAATTATTTTTATATCCGCCACACATAGTGTGAAGGGTATTTTCATTTTGTTAGAAAGTTTGTAACGTATTATATATAAAGTATATATATATATATATATATATATATATATATATATATATATATAGTAAAGTATATATATTCTTGATCAGCACAATAAGACGAGTTGGTCTAGCCATGTCCGTCTGTCCGTTCGTCTGTCTGTATTTATGCGATTCATTCGCTTAGTTTTAAAGATATTGACCTGAAACTCGGAACTTAAACTTTTCTCAGCCCTAACCCTCATACAAACATACCGTTTTTTTCTGATTTTTTGTATGAAAATAGCTACTATTTATTAATGTAGTCACTCCAAGTTGGGTAAAAATACTTCAAATGTCATCCAATGTCAAATCCAAGGTGCCACACCCATTTTTAGCTTTAGCCCCCATACAAACTTTGCCGCCCATTTTCGAATTTTTGTATAGAAATAGGTATTATTTATGAGACTATTCACTCAAAATTGGGTAAAAACATTTTAATGACATTCAATATCAAAACGAAGGTGCCATGCCCATTTTTAACTATAGACCCCATACAAACTTATAGTGTTTTTTCGAACAAATGTATGAAATTTTTTGCTTCATTTAGAAAGCCATTGATGATTACACGTAAACTTTTCAAAGATTCGTGTGACGGGTATTTAAGCTTCAGGTCCGCCGAAGTTAACGTTTTTCCTTGTTTTCATATAAAATTCGAAAATGGACGGTAGGTGTATATGGAGGCTATGTCTAAAGATAGGCGTGGCACCTTAATCTTGACATAAAAACTAGTTGCGGTAAAAACAGATTAAGTTTCGAATTTCAGATTAATATTTTGGAAACTTTTCTAGTAAAGCGCAGACATGGATAAATCAGTTCGGCTCGTTACACTTTCTGCAAAAATTTTGCAGAGACGCTTCTATTCTCAGATCGGATGTAATTATATCCGCTTTATTAGAAGTTTGATTCTGCTGCATTCATTCCATCAACAACCGCAATAAAATCGACAGATTTTGATTTCAAAATGCTTGCTATAGGCTCTAATAGCGACGAATATTTCAAGATTGTTTTTCGAATAAAAACTGGTCTTGCCACCGCAGAATGACTTTCTTGTGCCAGAGTTTCTTTTATTGACAACTTGTTAAAAGCTTTAACAATAACCGAAAAGTTTAAGGAAAATCTTATGATAGCCCTGAACCTTTTAGACATATTTCCTACGCATTATTGATACACGAAAAAAATTTACCTCATCTTTTATGGTCCATATAATATCTCTTAGGTTTATAAAAACTAATTTGAGATCAAGAATTTTACAATTAGAGTTTTCTAGCCTAGAAACTTAGTAAATTGAAAATAATATCGTCCGAAAACGAAAATTTTCCGATCTCATTAAATTTTTTGCTCAAAAAAATAGGCTCGCAATGTAATTATTTGTTAAAAGAAAGACTTACATCTTTATAACTCTTGAAATTGTTCTTTAATTAAAACATACAAGCCTTAACCACATAGTTCGTACCACTAGGCTTTTTTGTCAAAGTGCAACTTTGAATGGTTAGTATTCAATTTATTTAAGAAGATAAGTAAAACAAACATATATTTTTCTGAAAGGTATCATTTGGTATCATAATACAGCATTGTTTCTATAACAAAATCTTATGTAAATTTATGTAAACTCTTTTACATTTTTTGAATTTATTTTTTATTTTTATATATGCGTCTTATTTGAGAATTAACATGAACTGTCCCCACCCAAGCTCTTTGCGGAATCTACACATACGTCACTGATGATCGTACCTAAACTTATTAAAGTTTCGTGTGGCGGGTATTTGAGCTTCGGTGCTACCGAAGTTAACGTTTTTCCTTGTTTTGTTACTTTTTGATCACTGTTTAATTTATTTGTCCAAATCAGAGACAAAACAGTTTTCTATAATCTTGACATTATAATCATTTAAAACAATAAAAACAAGAACTATAACAAAATCTTTAATAATCTTAATTTAAGAACGTTTTAAAAAAACTAAACATATTTATTTTTGGAACAGGCAACACAATCCAGACGTATCTTCTGCAACATTTAGTTCACTGCAATGGCTGCACAAACTCTTCATATCTTCTGATTTCTGATTTCTTATTGCCAACCGCGCCATTTGACAAATTGCCTCCCTTTGTCCCTAAGTATATAAATCACGAAGTCGGTCCATACTTAAGCCGCGCTCTTCTAGTGCGATTCCTCGTTTGTCTGTCGTGAATTTTTTTCGAAGTCTTGCTGCGTTTGGGATTCGTTGCATTAAAAATTAATGACATAATTAAAATATGGCTGCTTCTATCATATTCATGTTAATGCACACCACGATATCCATTGGCATTACCGGAATCAGAACGGATTTGAGTCGTACATTGCAAAATTTATGATAAAATGAATTTTGTTTTCATATATTTATTTCGATGTTTCAATAATTATTTTTCTTTTCGGGGTAAGGACAAGTCCAACAAATCAAAAATCATTTAATTCTTGAGTTCTTTTGTTATTTATCACTAGCATTATCGTAACACTGTTGACCAAACCCAATTTAAAGTAATTTAAGAAAACTAAGTTTCAAGCAAATAAATTCAAAATTACACTATGCGACATTTTAAAACACCTGGAAATTGAGGTTGACCACCAGCAATTTCAACTTTTATTTTATTTATTTATTTATGCTTTTTTATACCCGTTACACAAAGTGTAAACGGGTATATTCAGTTTGTCCGAAAGTTTGCAACGCATTGAAGGAGACATCGGAGACCCCATAAAGTATATATATTATTGATCAGCTCGATGAGATGAATCGATTAAGCCATGTCCGTCTGTCTGTCCGTCTGTCTGTCCGTCTGTCTGTCTGTCCGTCTGTCTGTCCGTCTGTCCGTCTGTCCGTCTGTCTGTTGCGATGGCTGTTACTCGAAAAGTTTTAAAGATTTTGACCTGAAATTCGAAACTTAAGCTTTTTGTGCTCCTAGTTAATTTGTATACTAGAACCAAGGTGCCACGCCCATTTTCAGATATAGCCCCCATACAAACTTACCACTTTTTTCTATTTTTTGTATGAAAATACGTATTATTTATGAAAATATTTAAACCAAATAGGGTAAGAACACTTTTTATGTCATCCAATGTCAAATCTAAGGCGCCACGCCCATTTTTATGTATAGCCTCCATACAAACTAACCGCCCATTTTCGAGTTTTTATATGAAAACATTTACTATTTCTGAGTGAATTCAATTAAATTTGGTAAAATCAATTCCAATGTCCACCTAAGTGAACACTTTCGATATGGTAAGGATCGGGCAAATATAACATAAAGCCTCCATACAAATTTGACCAAATTCATCATGAAATTTAATCTAAGCACCTGGTGAACATATAAACTATTAAAAGTGTTGTGTAACGGGTATTTCAGCTTCGGTTCCACCGAAGTTAACGTTTTTTCTTGTTTTTTGTAGCACAGTGTTCATTCAACATAACGTGGCATCAAATTTATATAGAAATGTCTTCCATCGCACTCACGGAAGATCGTTTCTCCTTTACCGAACGTTCAATGGGTTTTGTTTTTAAATTACATTGTACAAGCTTCTACCAAATCGTGTTGAGATGAAAAACAACTTAAATTTTAGATTCGTAGTCTACGGTAAAGATTCTATTAAAATGCGGTGGAGTTAATCTTGTAAAAGAATCAATATTTAACAGCAACAAGGAAAAACATTATCTTCGGTGGAACAGAAGCTTAAACACTCGCCACACGAATCTTTAAAGAGTTTATGTGTGATTATCAGTGGCTTAGATAGAACTTCGAGATGGGATGGGTGGAGTAATAAAAGGTAAGTTTGTAAAAGGCTATACATTATAATGGCCCGATCAGTACCATATCGATGGTGTGTGGGCGTGGCAATCTGAATTTAACATACAAACTACCTAGAACTGAGAAAAGCTTAAGTTTCGAGTTTCAGTTCAATATCTTTAAAACTGAGCGAATGAATCACATCGCAATAGACAGACTGACAGATGGACATGGCTAGAAGATTCGTCTCATCGAGCTGATCAACAATATATATTCTTTATGGGGTCGATGCCTCCTTTAATGATTCAAACTTTCTGACAAACTGAGAATACCCTTCACACTATGTGTGGCGGGTATAAAAAATATTTTTTATCGCTTATATTGGAGCCACGCATTGTTTAATTAAAAGTGCGTTGTTTATTTTGCCATTCACAAATATAACAATCCGAAAGTTAGCTATGGATTGTGAAATTAAATATGCTTACGCGTCTACTTCAACATCCGTTAAATTTCAGTATTGGTTAATTAACTGCCAATTTAGCAAGACAATCTAAAAACTGGCCCTTTTGCTGACGTCAGAGTAAAAGCTATGCGATAGCACAGGTATGTATCTTTGGCTTTCACATAGAAAAGAATTACCTGTGTTGAATGGTAAAATAGAGTCCTGTGCTGTCGCATCGCCTATAGCATTGCTTATCGCATCGCTCTTAGTCAGCCTAAGTGTAGGAACTTTTATGTTTGTGCAGCATATAATTTTTCAAAACAACACTCAGAATTTGTACGCATCAATTGATAAACAGCTATGGTGATATAAATATATATATATATATATATATATATATATATATCACCATAGCTGTTTATATATATATGTGTATATATATATATATATATATATATATATATATATATATATATATATATATATATAAATATATATATATACAGGGTCCGCCATCTAACATTTTTTTTTGAACTAGTGGTTATTTCGAGTGTGGCAACACTGATGTCACATCTGATTGGACAGAAAGTTAGTTTTATCCTTCCGCTGAACGAAAATGGTTGTGTATACGATTGAGGAACGCGTTAAAATAGTGCAGTTTTACTTTGAAAATTATGGTAATGTTGCAGAATGTGTGCGAAAATTACGCACGGAAATGAGCCGAACAGAAGCACCGTCCGCTCCGTATGTGCGCTTTCTTTTGAAAAAATTGAGAGAAACCGGCACAATTATTGATAAACCAACGCGTGAGAAACCAAAAACAGTGCGTACTGCCGATAATATCGCTGCTGTAGCCGAGAGTGTGCGTGAGGCGCCCGGAACATCAGTGAAGCGTCGCTCTCAACAATTGGACATTTCCACGACGTCCCTTAGGCGAATTTCGAAAAAAGACCTTGGTATGACACCGTACAAAGTTCAATTGGTTCAAGAATTGAAGCCACGAGACCATCCGATGCGGTTTGCCTTTGCCGAATGGGCAGATGAGCGCTTGGCCGAAGACCCGGAATTTTACCAAAAAATCATCTTTTCCGACGAAGCTCATTTCCATCTTGGCGGCTACGTCAATAAGCAAAATTGTCGTATTTGGGGGACGGAAAACCCGCACGTGATCGAAGAGAAGCCAATGCATCCTCAGAGAGTTACTGTTTGGTGCGGATTTTGGGCCTGCGGCATCATTGGCCCATTTTTCTTCGAAAATGCGGCAGGAGCCGCCGTTACGGTCAATGGCGAACGCTACCGCGCCATGTTAACGGATTGGTTCTTCCCGGAAATCGAAGACGAGGACTTGGACAACATTTGGTTCCAGCAAGACGGCGCACCGTGCCATACAGCCAACGTTACGATCGATCTTGTGCGCACTGTTTTCGGAGACCGAATTATCAGCCGAAATTCTGATGTCGTTTGGCCGTCTCGGAGCTGTGATTTGACACCGTTGGATTATTATTTGTGGGGCGCCGTCAAAGACAAGTGTTATGTGGACAAGCCAGCGACAATTCAAGCTTTGAAGGACAACATTCGCGTCGCCATTGCCGAAATACGGCCGCAAACAATCGGAAATGTCCTCAAAAATTGGGTCGACCGAATGGCGTACTGCAAGGCCAGCCGAGGCAGCCATTTGAACGAACTTATATTCCATAAGTAACCGGAAGGATTGTACTTTAATATGAAAAAATAAATTTGATGATCGGATGAACCGTTTTGTTTTTATTGCAAAAAAAAAAAAAAAAGTTACGTGGCGGACCCTGTATATATAACCCCTTTTTCCTCTCCTTTTTCCTTTTTTTTCTCCAATCGGTCCAGTAGTTTTGGAGCCTATTCAAAACAAACAAACAAACAAACATTTCCTCTTTATATATTGGTATATATACATACATGTTATATATACATACATATATATAAATATCGGGTGTGCAACTAAATAATTTCGTATTTTTTTGTTAAAAAACCATTTATTTAAATATGAAAGTGAAAAATATTTTATTCAAAATATTGTCCATCGGAAGCGGTAACCTTTTCCCATCTTTCAGGCAGTTTATGGATTCCATCCCAAAAAAACTTCTCATCTTTTGCGCCGAGAAAATCATCAAGCCATTTTTTAATACCTTCAACATTGGTGAACCGTATTCCAAAAATGTGATTCTGCATCGACCGAAACAAGTGGTAATCAGAAGGAGCTATGTCTGGGCTATAAGGCGGGTTAGGTAGAATTTCCCATCCAGCATTTTCCAAATAATTTTTGACCGGTACTGCAACATGTGGCCGAGCATTGTCATGATGGAAAATCAATTTTTCGTGTTTGGTCGCCCATTCTGGCCGTTTTACGGCTATCGCTTGCTTCAAACGTGATTGTCTGGCCCGATTTTAACAGCTCATAGTACAGCACACCCTTCTGACCCACCAAATACAGAGCATTACCTTCAAACCATGAATATTCGGGTTTGGTGTCGATTTGGCTGGTTGGCCTGGCTTCACATATGATCTTTTACGCTTAGGGTTGTCGTAATGAATCCACTTTTCATCGCCAGTGACAATACGATGCAAAAACGATTTCTTTTGTGGCGATTAAGTAGCATTTCAGACATGCAAAATCGTCCCTCAACGTCTCTCGGCTTTAATTCGTGTGGCACCCAATTTCCTTGTTTGTGAATGTATCCAGCTGCTTTTAAACGTTTAGAAATGGCTTGTCGAGTGACTTCCAATGTTTTTCCAAGTTCTTCTTGAGTTTGACATGAATCTTGATCGAGTAATGCCTCCAAATCTTCGTCTTCAAACTTTTTGATGGACCTGGTCGCTCTTTGTCTTCTGTGTCAAAATCACCACTTTTAAATCGTGCAAACCACTGCTGACATACTCTAACCTCTGGAGCATATTCAGGATAAGCTTCTGAGAGTAAACGATGTGCTTCTGTTGTACTTTTCTTTAAATTGAAGAACAAAAGCAAGCCTCCCCGCAAATGCTGATTTGTTGGAACGTAACTTGACATTTTGACTGTAATAAAAAAAAATTTGTGTGTTTACTAATATTCACTGTGACATATCAAATGTTCTTGATTTTTTTGGCGCGCTTTAACATAGAATAGCTGTCACTGTCAAAATATTGACTACATAAATAGATATGAGGTTAGTAACAAATACGAAATTATTTAGTTGCGCACCCAATAATTTTTTTTTTTATATTTCAATTTCTATTAGAGACAATAAGCAAATTGTTTCAATACTAACACATAACATGCAAAATGAACATCACTGGTTTGTGCCTATCAGCACAAACGATACATTTTACAATTACAATTTTTACAAATATGGGTGAATAACATAATAAATAATAAAGAACAATAATTTCACCAGTTCAACTCAGGTCAACTAAGGGGTGAATTCTTTTGAGCCGCCTTGTATGCTGGCTGTTGTCAAACAGGTTTATAGCCAAACTGAGTATTATGTTAATCCAGTCTGTAGATGTAGCGGGTTCCGAATTTACAAATTTTATTTCCCCCAAAAGGCCCCCAAGAAGATCACCAAGTTTCCTATGTTGTCGAGTTGGAGCTCTCAAGCTTAAATTCGCAAATTTTATTCAATTTTGCTTTAAGCGGCGTAAAAAAGAAGCAAAGAGTTATTTTGACTGGAGTATCGTATGCATATTTATTATGATTTTATCACCGAATAAATGTCACACTTCATTTTTGATGCCCAGCTCGACCTTGATGTAAGTGCAAATATTATATTGTCTATAGAATATATAAATATGAATATGAAATAATAAATAAATACATATTTTGTTGTTTGTCTCTAACGCATTTGGGTTTTTCTTGGCACGTTCCTTTCTAACGAGCACCTTCCGGTAGATCACGTACTTCAAATATTCCCAAAGCTTTGTTTTGTGTCGTCAGCAAGAAGCACTGAGAACAACAAGAAACTAGCAAGCATTTACGCACTGAAACATTCTTAAACACCCCGCCAAACACCCACACACACACACATTAACTGCTCAACTATTCGATGATGACATCGAATGCTCATAATGGAGCGGGTGCAATTGAAGCTGTGTGTGAGAGTGTGTGTGTGTGTGTTTGATTCTAATTGGGATAGTGCTAAAAGAAGAATTCATCGCCTGTAATGTGAGACAATCGTGCGTGTTGTGTCGACGCCTCCCGTTTCCCGTTTTCCTCTTTCTCCGTTCTTGCGTATTACATGACCAAGTCAGTTACCTCGGGTCGGGCTCAGTCGTTGGCGTCTAATGTGAATTTAATGAATCCTTTGTATCTGATACAGCTCAACGAACACCAAAGCGTCTACGTGTTTGCAGTTTCCATCTTACTCTGACGCTCTGCTCTGTCCCTTAGTCTATTTGACTTTGTGTCTGTCCTTTAGTTCGTACATTTACGTTGTAACATATTTGTATGAATCTTCGAAATATACAAAATGTTTGCTCAATGAAATTAGTCATTTGGTAAATCACAACATTATCAACGACGAAAAACTTCAAAAGTTTTATCAAACATTTGTCACTTTAATATAAATATTTATACCGTCTCTATAGTCAATTATTCTGAACAAAGACGTTCTAATTTTTACCGCATTCCGTAATTCCTATTTCCAATTAATTTAATTTCTCACGTATATAAATAAAAACGCCAACAAATTTTTTGTCAGTTCGATTTTGAAATAATTTTCGTTAGTTATCGAAGTGGAAAACTGTCAGAGGTGGTCGATTTTGATTGACAGCGAAATAAGGATTCGTGTACTCGATAAGGTTAACTGATTTACGACCATTGTCATTTAAATTAATTAAATTAAAGTTTTTTTTTTTTGTCGTGTTTTTTTTTTTTATTAAAAATAAATTTAATCTTAATAACACAGGACTGCAAAATTGACTTTTCCTTTATATCCGTCAAACATTGTTTATAGGGTATTATCATTTTGTCTGAAACTTTGTAACGACCCCATAAAGTATTTATATACTTGATCAGCTCGATGATAGAAGTCGATCTTGCCAAGTCCGCCCGTCTGTCTGTCTGTATATTTGTTTTTTTCTTCGCATTTCACTCGGTCAGTCTAAAAGATGTTAAGTTGAAATTTGGAACTTAAGCTTTTCTTACCAACAACTAAATCAAGTGTGAATATGAAAGTGCCACGTCCATTTTATCTTCTATCTTCTATATATATAAAAATACATAGCTGTGCGTTTACAACGCTAAAACTCGAGAATGACTCGACCGATTTGAACAATTTTTTTGTTTGCTCTCATCATAGATGTGGTCAGAAAGGAAAAAAATATGAAAAATTTTGACCAGGGGGCCAAATGGGGGCCTTGAAACCGGAAAGCCATATCTTTGGAGTGAATAGACGTAGAGACTTGAAAAAGGGCTCATTTGAAAGATGGTTAAAAAACATTTTTAGCGTTCAAGGTGTTAATGGGATTTCCGGAACTTGGACCTGGGACCCATATGTGGACCCAATATAGATTTTTTGACCAATTTTTTTTTACAGGTAAGCACTTAGACGAGATTTTTTAGAAAATTTTGACCCGGGGCCTAATGGGGTCTTGAAACCGGAAAAGCCATATCTTTGGAATGAATAGACGTAGAGACTTGAAACAGGGTTTGATTGAAAGATGGTTAAAAAACATTTTTAGCGTTCAAGGTGTTCAAGGGATTTCCGGAATTTGGACCTGGGACCCATATGTGGACCCAATATAGATTTTTGACCAATTTTTTTTTTTTTTTTTTACAGGTAAGCACTTACACGGGATTTTAGAAAATTTTGACCCGGGGCCTAATGGGGCATTTGAATTATGGTTAGTCGTGTTTAAGGGATTTCCAAAATTTGAACCCACATTTTTTAAAAATTTATATTTAGCCACCAAAGAGAAGCAAAATAAAAAAAAAGGCGAGCAAAGCCGCGGGTACCCACTATATAATATATAATAATATCATGTCACAGCGTTTGAAATGACACTCCACGAAAACGGGTTGACTGATTCTTATGAAATATTGTGTGTATATTCAGTTGGTCTAAGAATCGGACATAAACTATTTTTCATACCAATACCGTTGTCCCCATTGAATTAATTATAATTAATTCATCTAATATTTCTAAAACATCTCCACGTATTTCAATTAATTTTGTGGATGTCTATTTTTTGGTCCAACTTACAAAAAAGGAAGTACATATTTTTTAGAAAATGGGAGAGAGAAATTTAATTCGGTATACAGGTTAAAAAAAAGGTTTGAAAAAAAACAGGGAAAAACGTTAACTTCGGTGGAACCGAAGCAAAAATACCCGCCACACGAATCTTTGAATAGTTTAAGTGTGATCATCAGTGGCTTACATACATTTATAAATATATAGACGAAAAAATGGATTTTCATACAAAAGTTTAAAAAAATCGGTGAGTTTGTATGGGGGCTATACACAAAAATGGGCGTGGCATCTTGGTTTTTGAATTGGATGATAAAAAAAGTTTTTACCCAATTTGGAGTAAATAAATTCATAAATAACACCAATTTTTATTCAAAATTTGAAAAATGGGCGGTAAAGGTGGTTACCCTAAAAATGGGCGCGGTATTTTTTGTTTTTGATATCGGATGTCGTTAGAAGTGTTTTTTTTATTCAATTTTGAGTGAATAGCTCATAAATTATACCTATTTTCAAACAAAATTCGAAAATGTGCGGCAAATTTGTATGGGGGCTATACCTAGGAATGGGCGTTGCACCTTGGTTTCGACTTTGGATGACATAAGAAGAGTTTTAACCCAATTTGGAGTGGATACATGCATAAATAATACCTATTTTAATACAAAAATTCGATAATTTTGGTAAGTTTGTATGGGGGCTACACCTAAAAATGGGCGTGGCAACTTGGTTTTAACATATCAAGTAGTCGTTGCCGAGAAAGCTTATGTTCCAAATTTCCTGGCGTAATATCTATATATTTTCATCAAAAAAATGCG